>JBBPCX010000018.1:14104206-14118659 GCA_037974365.1 Hydrocynus forskahlii | reverse complement strand
TAACCTAATTCATAGGTTTGGTTCAGTCAGGGATAAAAATGTCATGACTATTGTAGCCTAAGTTATAGGCTTGTATTAAATAATAAATGGTAAAAAAAAACTGCTGTAAGTCTGTATGTATGTGCGATTAAATGTGATTAATTAATCACCACACCATGTAATTAATTAGATAAAAAAATGTATTCGCTTGACAGCACTAATATATATATATATATACACACACACACACACACACACACACACACACGTGCATAACTGCCTCTTGAATGACACACAATACCGGACAGTCTGTTTGAGAAGTGTTAATTTATATAAACCTGTCTTAAGGGCACACTACCAAAAATGCTGTTGTTAATTTTAAAGGATAAAAAGAAGCTGTAAAATGGTAGTGTAAAAATGCGTTTGCTATACTGAACCCCACAGGTGTCACACAGGTCAGGATAAAAACAATGCAGAGTATGACCCCTAAGTTAAAAGGTGAGGTACAATGTGAGCTGGAGAGCAAGGACAGTATGTCTCTGCAAAGTCAGTGAGTTCACTTCCTGTCCAAGGGGTCTGTTGCCCACTTTTCCAAGAACAGAAGGTCAGAGAATTGGAGCTCTGTGTCCACCCTAGCTCTAGAAGCTGCCAGCATTCCTGGTTTCTCCAAAGTGATGCTGACGCTGTCAGCCTCTTTAAATAGAGAACTAGAAGTACTCTCAAGACACTGAAAAGCTGCAGCTGCCTCAAACACACACACACACACACAAGACACTGTATCAGACCACAGCACCGAGCAAGCAACTGAAAGACAGATTCCCTTCATAGAGAGCCAGGCAAACACAAGCATGGCAAAGATGGCCACAGAAGGTAAGAGAGAGGGAGTGTGTGGACCTGCACTGGGGGCAATACACGGCAGTCAAAAGCCTTGTTTATCGTGTATGTCAGAGCAGTTAAGACTGTACAGATTATTCATTGTGAATGGAAAAGTGACACATTAAGAATAGTCCACCATTCACCAGGGCATAATTCTTCACTAACAATAAAGCTGTCATACATTAACATGCAGTGCACAACACTACAACCTATTCAGGTTTTCCCCAAGATTTACTTGTATTTGTGTGGATTTTTATACCAAAAACAGTTATTGCTTGACAGTTTTCTGAACTTTCTGCATATTAGAGGCTCAAACACTTCTCGTAACTTCAAAAGAAGTGGTAAACTGATGTAATCTGAAGAGGTAGAAAAAAAACAGTTTAAAATGGGTTGATTGCTTTTCAATAATATTGGACGTTCAAGCCTCAATCAGAAGTATGTACTGCCCTGCTGACCCCATTTAAGTCAAAATATTGCCAGCATGTTTGGGGTCAGGTAAACTTTGCCATGGAAAACCCATCTGTTCTAGATAGATACGAAACTCGCAGAAGGCCCGTCTGGAATGTAGGCTTCCCAGAGGGACGAGGATAGAAACAGTTTCATAGTCAAGCCCTCTATTGGAGGGAGCCAAGAATGTTGACAGAGCAGGAGTGGGTCCTGTTACATGTCAACAGTGGGTAGAAGTCAATAGAGAGGCACTCGGTCATCTAGGCAGCCTCATAAATGACCACCACTTCTAACTTTGATGAGCTGGGTTTCATCTGAATAGATCAGAAGTAATGTCGGGGAACCAGAGACTATAGCAGGTCTGAAAGGCAAGAAAAACAAAACAGCTGTGGAGATTTGAACTGTCATGGAAAATCAAACTGCTACCAAACCCTCCAACCCAGTTACATTTCAAGTGCATGGGAACTGGACTGGAGCCAAAGCACCAAAGTGCTGTACAAGCTGGTAGATAAAAATATACAATATTTATATATCAGAAGTGCCTTAATAGGCTCTTCCACCAAGCATACCACTGGTTTGGTCTAATTTGGAATGCATGCTCAACTTTTTGTCAGAACACTGACATCTGATAAAATTACATTACTTTATAATATTTGCATTTATATTAACCTGTTCAATATAAACTAGCTTCAGCTGCACTAGTGTCTTTTTATATACTGTGAAAACATGTAAAACACAACCAAGCTATGCATTATTTGTTACTGATTGTGTATGTTCCATGAATCAAATTTGATTACAAAAAATGATTACATGTTGCCATCTCAGTGTATTAAAAGTGTTGAGCTGGCAATGTTTATGATAATATTGAAGATTGTGGGTCTGTTATGAGTTTCTCATACAATAAAAGAAAATTTGCTATTTTTTTCTAAATGCTTTCAATAAAATCAATTTTCATGACTTGATTATGGTCAAAATAATAAGTGGATTACTCAATTACTAGTGACCGCCCTACATTATATCATGTGCAGTAAAACTGGAGGACAATGAAGAGTTCTGATGGATGGTTTGTGAAACCCTTTCTGTCTCCATTGTCTGTTATTTCCTATCAGATTGCTTAAACAGTGACACACTTCCCTTTTCACTCAGTAACCTTCACACATCTCACAGTGCAAATTAAAAGGAGTGAAGTTTGAGGGTGGCTTAGGCTGCAGAGTACAGTGCTTGCCAAAGCCAACTGCAACGTGCAGATCGACACTTGAGAATGCATTACGTCTTATTAGGGGCGAGTTAGAGGGGACTAACAGGAATGCCACCGGTGGCTGTGTCATGATGTTTACAGAAACCTGACTAATACACTAGCAAGACACAAACCGAAACTTGACCTGTGTTGACAGACACTTGAGGACATATTTACAGCCATGACTTGTGCATTACGCTTGCAAATCTTTCATTGCTTGCTTAACTCTGTTGATTTCTGCTTCACATTCAGATCACTGTTTACTAGCTTTAATAATCTTTTCACTTCCTACTATGCATGGAATTTGGAGTTGTTGTGTTGCAATGAGGGTACGCGCTTCACAAGGGCAGCTGCACACAGTGTACAGGCCAAACAACAGCACCGGTATTTTTCAGCAATTTCAGCAGTAGTTTGCCTTCAAATCAAGACATTTTAAATATATCAGAATAACCCGCACTCTTGGATTTTATTCAGTGTTTTATATTTGACGTTACACATCAGTAGCAAATAAAAGTCTTTAACATTGTACATAAACACTGTTAAGGTGTTTGCTTCTCAGTTTTTTTTTTTTATGGCCTATATAAAGAAAATTAAGCTGAAAAAACAGTCAATTTTGAATTCATGACTTTACATATGTTTGCTTGTTCGGCTTATGGCAAATAAGACTCATCCATTCAAACTGAAATTATATGGAGTGTTTTACAGTACATAAAAATATAAGAAAAATAATACAAATATAAGAAGAAAAAAAAATAGGAAATGCGACCTTTAATGACTGCAGTCCTCATGTCTGTTTGTCTTGCAGAGATGCCCCGGCAGTTCACGAAGATCTCCTTCAGCGAGGTAGATGAGAAGGTGAAGCTGTTGGCTGAGAAAGTGTATGCTTCAGCAATAAAGGAGGAGACCACTAAGGATGTCCTGTCCATGTTTACTGTGCCTGAGGACTGCCCAATTGGCCTACATCAGGCTAAGGAGCATGAACTGCGTAAAGAATTGGCTGAGGAACATTCTGCAGAGACCGCCAAAAAGTGAGAAGACTAAGATGTGACACATAAGGGAAGACCAGCACAGTGAGCTGTGGTGGTCATGTAATATTTTTTGTTTTTGCTTACCTCTAGGAAAAAGAGTTTTAGGCTGAGGCGTTCACAGTCAATATCCCTCCAGATCCCTGGAGCTGCTGAGTGGGCCATGACTGTGATCTCCCCTCTCCTCACCCCTGAACCCTCTGGACCCTCTGTTGCAAGCAACATGCCAGAATTCCAGAGGGTCACCATCAGTGGAGACTACTGTGCAGGGGTAGGTGCATTCTTTTGTTGCGTTACACCTCAAATAGGCACCACCATATTCTGCAGGGTCTTGTGAGCAAATAAAATATAAACTGTAAGCCAGTTAGAAATACATTTTTTAATGAGGAGATGATACAGACCACACTGGTCTCTGTAATAACCATACAAACCATTATAAACAGTATAGTTATGTCTTATTGTTCGCTGACATGCTTAAGAACCAGAATTCAAAAGCAAAGATCATTTCATACTAGTTAGAATAACTGGTGACACAATAAAACAGATCATTGTTGTCTTGAATTATTGTGATGAATCATGGCTGCAAATATCTTTCCTGTGTTGTTCAAGATCACGGTGGAGGACTATGAGCAGGCTGCAAAAAGTCTGTTGACAGCATTATTCAGCAGAGAGAAATATTCTCGTCTGGCATACCATCGCTTCCCTAGGATCATCGCCAAGTTTCTAAGAAGTGCCAACAATGAGAAATGGAGTGAAGAGGAGGAAGTTCTGCCGGGTAGAACTTACAAGAACTTACAACATTTACCCATGCTTTAGTTTAAAGAAGTGGCTTACACATTTTATCCATAAATTAATTCAATGAAATTACGTTGAAGAATTTGTAACAGGTACATCCTCTCATCACGTGTTTGTACTTTGTAAACCGCAGATACCTGTTCTTGTCCAACTGAGGGCCAAGACCCATACAGTATGGAGGACATACCACAGAACCTGAACTATGTCCTGAAAATGAAGGATGGGATCATATATGTATATGAAGATGCAGAAGCCTTGAGTCAAGACAGGCCACACAGCTTGCCTTACCCTGATATGGAGACCTTCGCTCTTGACATGACTCACGTTCTTGCCATGATTGCTGATGGACCAACGTGAGTGCAGTATTTGCATCGTTGCCTCCCATTTGCTTTGTAGAGAATGATGCTGTTAAGAGATAACACTGCTATTACCAGGTATAACCTATAACCCTCTGGTTGTACCTACAGCTCTCACTCACAGCTTATATGCGTTTTTAATTTTCACAAACCTGCGCGACTGACAAAACCCATATGCAGATTTTATATTCGATGCACGTCATTGCAGTTCAGTTTAGTGCAGGTCTCTGCACACTGATGTCACATTATTGTGCGATTATACTGTAGCAGACATGTTCATTTGCCTGTTTCCAGGAAGACCTATTGTCACAGAAGACTTAACTTCCTAATGTCCAAGTTCAACTTGCACGAGATGCTGAATGAGATGGCTGAGCTGAAGGAGCTCAAAAGTGTTCCACACAGAGACTTCTACAATGTCAGGAAGGTATGAAACATAACTATACAAGTATATGCCACAGCAGTCTTTGTTTCCTTTTGGCTTGACAGTGAAGACTCGAGTCTAATCTACTCTGATTATGATCAGGTAGACACACACATCCATGCAGCTGCCTGCATGAATCAGAAGCACCTTCTCCGGTTCATCCAGAACACATGTAACTTGGACAAAGATCGAGTTGTGATGGAGAAGAATGGGAAGAAGCTCACCCTCAAACAGGTGTTTGAGAACCTAAAGATGGATCCCTATGACCTAACGGTGGATTCCCTGGATGTGCACGCTGTATGTACTGTATACTGTAAGAAATGTGCATCTTACATGCCTTACAAGAGCACAGCATAAGTAATATATGATACATGTTTTTATTGTTTATTTTTCAGGGTAGACAAACATTTCATCGGTTTGACAAGTTTAACTCCAAATACAACCCAGTAGGTGCAAGTGAGCTTCGCGAGATATACCTAAAAAGCGACAACTACATCAATGGAGAGTACTTTGCCAGTCTTATAAAGGTAAAGTAATGAACTCCAGACAAACAAATAATCATAATAAATATGCATAAGCGGTACTAAGACATGTCCTCCCCTTTATAGGAGGTGGCTCATGATTTGGAAGAGAGTAAGTACCAGTATGCAGAGCCTCGCCTTTCCATCTATGGCCGCTCACCTCATGAGTGGGAAGGCCTTTCGAAATGGTTCATCAGTCAAAAGCTGTACTCCCCAAACTTGAGATGGATGATACAGGTGCCAAGGATCTAGTAAGTGCTACATGTACAAAATTAGCATGGGTGGTTTGTGATATTTAGATAATCCTTGTGCAAGGGAGTGTAAATGGCATGCCTAAATCAATTATTAAGGCAGAGTACTTAAAGATTTAGGTAACATTTCTGTATGTTTTTGTCACTTAGTGACATTTTCAGGTCTAAGAAGATAATTCCCAACTTTGCAAAGATGCTGGAAAACATTTTCCTCCCTCTTTTTGAAGCTACTGTTAATCCCCAGAAGTACAAGGAAATACACGTCTTCCTGAAATATGTGAGTACACTGAGTTCTGTTGTGCTAGGCTGGATATGCTGGTCAGAACAGATAATTATTGCACTGGTAGTTTGTGACCAGGTGTTCAGGTGTCAGGTATTTAGTTACTGTCTTAAAGCTCCAGCACTTAAATCTCCAGAATTGAATGTTTCCACACAGCATCACTGAGTGTCAAAAGGCAAATGGGTATTAATTTAAAAAGTGAGTCACATGCATTGTCAGGATGAATTGACAGGATTAACAGGATTACCTGACTCAGTTTCATATCAGGTATACATGCAAACTATTCTTTCAGAATGTACTGAAATAAAGCCTAAACAAAAGATTCTCATGAACAAATGGGAATATTGGATAGTGAAAAATCTGATGTACAGGTTAGTACGGTTAGCACTGTCCACAGCGTTTCATCAGACATCTGCAATAAAAATGTTTTGCTTGCAGGTGACAGGGTTTGACAGTGTGGATGACGAGTCCAAACACAGTGATCACATGTTCTCTTACAAGAGCCCGAAGCCTGAGGAGTGGACTGCTGATGAGAACCCTCCTTACAGCTATTACCTGTTCCATATGTATGCCAACATAATGGTGCTCAACAACTTGCGCAAGTATGTCATGACATCATTACAGTACATGCAGTTCTGGTGTATATGTTCTGTGTCTAGAGACAGATATCTATCTATCTATCTATCTATCTATCTAAGAAATGTAATACTTCAGTACACTGTTTCTCAAACTGGTCTTCAGGGTCAACTGTGCATCCACATTTTTGCTTTACGTGTTGAGAATTGAGGTGAATAAAATATCGGACCATTTAGGGGACCCTCAGGACTGCTTTGAGAATTTTGTTTGTCCTGTGCATGCCTGTTAAAGATTTTACAGTGTTATTAAAGATTATATCAGTGATGAAAGTTGTGATGTTGTTTCTAGGGAACGAGGCCTCAGTACCTTTCAGTTCCGTCCCCATTGTGGTGAAGCTGGATCCATCACCCACCTGGTATCAGCCTTTCTCACTGCAGACAACATCTCCCACGGCCTTAACCTGAAGAAGGTAAGTGCTTCCCCCAGGTGCAACTTTCAGGAAATAAGCAAGCGCAGACATGGAACATTTTTGTAATGGAAGTAAATGGACAGTTACAATGAAGCTTTAAGGCCAGATATTCTGGAAACTGTAGAAATTATGGAAATTGTTCTGTCTGCTTGTTTGTTAATGCATGATTTAAATATGCTATCCCTCATTTTTCTTCCTACCCAGAGTCCTGTGCTGCAGTATCTGTTTTACCTGGCCCAGGTGCCCATTGCCATGTCTCCTCTCAGCAACAACAGCCTGTTTCTGGAGTACTCGAAAAACCCCCTCAGAGAGTTCCTACACAAAGGCCTGTGTGTTTCCCTGTCCACAGATGACCCGATGCAGTTCCACTACACAAAGGTCCGTGGCTTTCATTGAACTGACTACAGTGTCGTGTACTGAATATGAAATGACATGAAACAAGTTAACTGTTTTTGCATTGCACAATCAAAAACAAGAACCAGTTTAAATGGGAACATACAGAACTCTCGGTTCTAATATCCTGGCTGCTTGAGACAACTGGAGCTGCCACCACCCTAAAGCGTCTAGTTTGGCTAATTACCTGTTTTGCTTGTTGGTTAGCTTAACTCTTTGGTTATATAAAGTGAAATAGTAGGCTGGGCTGTTCTCACACATTTTAGTGCAGCAGTGAACTGTGAACAGAGAACTCACAATTTAGACATATCTGTATGTGCTGACAAGAAATAATGTAGTGCACTTTCTATGCTCAGACAAATGTCTAAAATGACATACAGTCATATGAGTCCCATTAGGTCCTGAACAGGAACCAAAAACCTGACTGGGCCTGAGCTTTCCGTGACCACTGGTAGATGCACAGATCAAGTTTTCTGGCACAAAACATTCTGATACTCAGTTTGCTTACAGTATTACACTTACTATCATGCAGGAGGCGCTGATGGAAGAGTACGCTATTGCAGCACAGCTGTGGAAGCTCAGCACATGTGATGTTTGTGAGATCGCCAGGAACAGTGTCCTACAAAGTGGTCTCTCGCATCAGGTACAGCACCAGCATCATATCTACCCTGCAGCAAATATTATTACATACTCAAGTCAGTTCCGGTCAAGTCAGTTCCAGACTACAACTGAAAGTCACAAAGCCATAACATTTTGCAAGCATACTTGTTGCTTTGGCTACAGCAGTGTCTCAGAAGACTTGACCGATCTGCTTGTCATTCTGTGAAAATTTAACAAATCCCGTTGTGTACAAGTACCCCGGGTGTGCTGTCCGGATGATAGTGTTGCTAGAGACGTTCCCATTCAGGAACTTCTTGTTGACAACAATAGCAAACTTAGCAAACAACACTAATAAGAGAACATTTAATCCTATTTCTAGCTCCTTTAGGAAAACTGTGTCTACTCCAGGTTGTTGCTGCATGTTGGTCATGCCTAAACCTGCCCTGAAGAAAAAAAAATCCATAACAGCTATGCCTGCGTTAATTTTAGGTTCCTGTGGAATGCTGTGGAATGTTCTAGCTGGTAGAGTTTGATGGCCTGAATTTGTCAGTGAGTTTTCTTGCCTCTAACAGGAGAAGAAACACTTCTTGGGTGAGAACTACTTGCAGGATGGACCAGAAGGGAATGACATCAGGCGGACCAACGTTGCCCAAATCCGCATGGCCTTCAGACACGAGACCCTGTGCAATGAGCTCAGCTTTCTGGTGGATGCTGTTAAGTCTGAGAGTATTCCTACACAAGGCGTGTGAACACGCTAAAGCTTGAATAGGAACTTAGTGGCCCGTATCAGATAACTGAACATCTCGGCAGCCAAACCAGAAAACAGTGCAACACAGTGGGAAAAAAAGAAGGGCAGAAAGGGGTCAAAGCTGCACTTTCACACAGCGGAAGAATGTCTTGCTGCACTGAGCCCTGATCTTCTGGTCTAACCGCCTAAAAGTTTTACTTCTCAGCATAAGCCATTCAAAACGAGTGGATTAACATGTTTAATATTTTATGAAAATGGGGCTGGAGGGGTAAAAGGATTTTTTAAAGAGTATATTCTGTATGTTTTCTAGCACTTACAGGTTTTAGTGAAAGCTCTTTTGTTGGCATGTATGTTTACGGTGAAGGGAGTGGAAGCAGAGGCTGGATTCTTCCCTTGTTAAACCTGTCAAACTGCCTTTGGAAGGTGAACACATTTTGGTTTATAGTGGGACAAAGTGTTTTTGTCTCTTTTGAGCAACTATGCGGTTGTTTGCCTAGCAAGCACAGTACATCACAGTAATATGTTCTTTAGAGGTGTAGCACAATAGCAGAATGGTGTAGGGCTGTCAAGGAACTGATATATGTGGCGCACAACAGTGGTGCTCACCTTACAGGTCAGGGTTTAGTTTAGGTGCATGTTAGCTGCCGAGCTAACCCAGTTAAAACATTTTACTTCATTTACACACCTTCTGTGGCATCAAACCTTGAATTTTACTTCATACCCTTGGAATTTGTAACTACAAACACACAAATGTTTTTTCTCAGTAGTGCTCACTATAGTGATTTTAATGTGCTATTCCCAAGGGCCTGGGTTTATAATGGCCTGGGGCTCCTCTGTAAAATCACATGAATTATTCACCAAGCCGTTTCATCAGAAACATTCAATTTGTTGGTCGTTGATTGATCATTTCAAGCAACTGAATATGAGTAATCATGACAGGCGCAGAACCATGGAACATACATCTTACCAGAATGTTTTGCTTGCCTGCCTGCTTGTATGTGTATGTTCTGTCTTCCACTGGTTTTTTTTAAATAAATTATATTTCATACTTGTTTGATATTTTAACCATGACAATGTATTATTTCATTCTAATATTCTAAAAGAAAAATGCAAACCTACACCAGATCTAAAAAAAATGGTATCTTTATTTCATCCAGCTCAACACTGAAACTTGGTGAAAAGGGCAGGTTTACATTAGAAAGTATACAGAGCGCCGCAAGTGCATACACACTGAAAAATATAGGATTAATAGATTATGATCAGACATCAAGAAAAATATACATCTTGTGTATTATATTTTCATAGTTAACAGTATTCCACACTTAAGTCACACTTATGTAACAAACCAGGAACTGCATGTTCAATTTGCTATTAATCTTAATTCTAAAACTAAGAGACAATATAGAAGAAACTACCACTTAAAGTGCCAGTAGTATAATACAAGTAAAATCACCATCTGCTGTGATCAAACTGTTCTTAAAGTATTTTTAGGTTTCATATACAAATATGCTGAAGTCTTCACAAAACTGTGATGATTCCTTTATCGATGAAACAGTTCATTAAGTCAACTGGAAACCTTTCCTCCTTACCATACAGAAAGATCTGATCATAATTTAAAACTGGCCCACTGCATGGGAAAAACCACACACACTTCATCTCATGCAGAACACATGCCAACGGCTGCAGTAGTGATGCAGTGACACGTTAAGAACTGTGTCATGCTTAAGCTTAAACACCGATAAATGTTCAATAAATTGCACTGAATGTGAAACATTTCAAACTTCTAAACAGTATTTGGAAATTGTGCACTCATTCATTATATGATGCTTATACACACTCACCGTGAATTATTACCATGCCTTTCTCCCTCAACTCTTCGTATTAGAGCAATAGGCAAATTAAGTACAATATGTTAAACTAAAGAAAAAAATGAAAACGCAATCAGAACTGACAAAGTCAGCATCAGAATTTACAGCTAAAATGTAATGCCTTTTCACAGTGTGAGACGTCTATATACAGGTGATGCAAATTAGAAAATTCTAAATGACAACAATGAGCAATTATTGCTGCCAGTGAATGCAATAAAGAAGAAAAAAATGAAAACCACTTTACAGTCAGAGAAACAGTGTTATAATGAGAGAAAGAGGGTGTGAAAGTGACGCGTGTCAGATTAAGGTCTGTGAGGGTGGCCAGCCTCATCAGCGAGATTTAAAATGTAGCTGGCTATGTCTTCTTCTGTCGGAGCATCAGACATCACCCATGATTCATTGGCAGCAGTCACTTGAATACGGCAGATGGGACAGTTTCGACTTTGACCACTCCTGCAATAATCAGGCAGCAAGAGAAGCATGAAGAACAGTCTAAAGCAACGCTTTAAAGCAACAGTGACTGACTGCAGATACATACCACTTGTCAATACATTTCTGACAGAAGCTGTGTGCACATGGCAGAATTAGGTCTGCTTTCCCATCCATACAGATGCAGCACTCTTCTTCATCAGTTAGCTGTTTGACCCTGTATCACATGGTGGCATGAGACTGATTACACAATACAGGTAGAAATCCTTAGAGGCAAGCGCAAAAAAATAAAAAAATAAAAATAAAAATAAAATTTAAAAAATTGGTATTACCTGCCCATCCACATGCTGGCCTGGCAGGACTCGGCAGAGGAAAGCTGGTTATATGAGCATTCTGCAGCGCCCTCTGCTGACAGCACTTCAGCTGCTTGGCTAGTGATGTCTTTGTAGAGCTGGATAAACTGGTACAGGTTCATAATACGTGATGCCTCCACCATACCGTCCTCTTTATTAATCTACAACGTGACACACAGAGAAACGCCCTTAACTCAGAGGTAAAAACAGATTAACTCTAAGGCTAAGGCTAAAGTATCTATCGATGACTCAACCCAGCAACAAGCGTTTTCTATACAGCATGGACTATACAGCAAATGTAATCATTTGAGCCCATCATTTAAAGAGTAAAAAGATAATCGATTTCTTTGGCATGACATTGTGGAGCAACTTCACCTTAGTGCATACAATCCTCACAGCCACTTTCCACAGAGCAGATGCATCAGATCCAGGCTGAACTTCAAACAGGAGATGCTTCTGTTGGCCAGTCGCCAGTTTAGCAGTTCTGACATGTGTAAAATAATTATAAGCAAAAATAATGTGATTTTACTCCTGTTTAATATGCATTATTTTGAAATTCATATAAAGGAAAAATCTATTGCCGAAACAAATAAATGCTGGCAGTGTTGCCATCAGATGAAAACAGGGATCATATTTAGTACAATACATTTCTACACAACCATTCACAATTCCGAAATTGCCAGTGATCTAATGTGTTTACATTAACAGTTAATTATGTGTATCTTGCATTTAAAATATAGAATTCTGTCCATTACATTACTACTCCATGTATCATACTGGAAAACATTTTAGCAGGTACATTCATCCATACCCTTTTAGATCTCATTTAATGAATGTGCCTGGCAGAATAGACACAAACACGACCTAAAACACAACAATTTCAGCAAGTGATCGTATGCAGATGGAATGTCTTAACACATTAAGCTAATGACTTGGAACATAAAAGGTGAAGAAAAGTCATTTTGTGCATTATATTCTGCAGTCTTTGTATGGTTCAGTACACAAATCTAGACATCACATAGACTCTTAACAGTACTCTCAGAGTCTGCCACTTACACCTCATTAAGCTCTGCTACTCGGCCCAAGAACTCCTCATAGGTGAGGTAGCCGCTGTCCCGCACTAGTCCAGCATGTTTGACCAGCTTCTCGGGCAGCTTGCTAATCACCGCCTGGCCAGAGATTTGCTGGCCCATCTCAGCTCCACGGGGAGGCCCACACTAAGAGAACACTAGACCTCATTCAGCACTCCAGGCCCTGGGGGATGAGAGAAAAAGGGATGGAAGGGCTTATATCAAACCTAGCAAAGCTGGAAAAGTTATAACTGATTAAATTAGTTTTATTAAACCTTACATGGAGCTCACACTTGAAAAAGTCACTACAAAAGTGACAATTCTGATGGGATGTCACTACAATTATGTAAACTATTTGGACAAAGTATTGGGACACCTGACCATTACACCAACAGGGACTTTAATGAATGGCATTCGAAAACATCGACTTCAATACAGAGCTGGTCCCTCCTTTGCAGCTATAACAGCTTCCACTCTTCTTGGAAGGTTTTCCACAAGATTTTGGAGTTTCTGAGGGAAATTTGTGCCCATTCAATCTGTAGAGCATTTATGAGGTCAGGTACTGATGTTGGACGAGAAGGTCTGGTTCGCAATCTCCGTTCCAGTTCAGCCCAAAGGTGTTGGATGGGGTTGAGGTCAGGGCTCAGTGCGGGGCAGTCAAGTTCATCCACACAGTGCGGGGCAGTCAACTCATCCAACCATGTCTTTATGGGGCTTGCTTTGCGCACTCGGGCACAGCCATGCTGGAATAGAAAAAGGTTCTTCCGCAAATTGTGTCCACAAAGTTGGAGGCATGGTGTTGTCTAAACTTCTTGGTATGCTGAAGCAGTAAGATTCCCCTCGCAGGAGGTAACGGGGCCTAGCCCAAACCCTGAAAAACAGGTGTGTCCCAATACTTTTGTCCATGAAGTACAGCTCCACCATCAAGTTCCAACATTACAGGAACTGCTCAGCAATCACTTATTCAGATCAGTGATGGCCTGGAAATGGACACTGCATCTAAAATTCATCTAAAGAGAATTCAATTAAATGTTAATAAGCCACGAAACGGCGAGAAAGGCTTACTGAATAACTCTCTTGCTGAGAAGAGACAAGGAACCATTTCTGACATTTCTGCTAGCAGACAGAATTAAGAGCTAACAGGGAGACGGAGAGAATAAAAATAATATAATAAATACAGATTTTAGCTTCGTGTACAAACGACAGGGAGAACCATGGCCTAAATAAATTATTACAAACCTGCTGACATGTGTTTAATCCAAAAATACTGATTACAGAAGCACTTTTCCAGAGTATACGGTGTAGACCACTAGCCTAGCCACCGAGCTACTTTATCAAACACTGACGCCCAGTGATGACGTGCTGATCAGAACTCCTCTTTCTCTTTGATGTAGGAATGATTACTGACTGATCACACTGAGCACGAGATCATAATTAATCTCATTAATCTCATAATTAAACATTTTCATCTTTTTTCCCTCAAAAGTAATTAATCAAGTTCAAAGTCATCCTTCTGAATGGGTATAGCAGAATATACACTGCTCAAAAAAATAAAGGGAACACAAAAATAAGACATCCTAGATCTGAATGAATTAAACATTCTTATTAAATACTTCGTTCTTTACATAGCTGAATGTGCTGACAACAAAATCATACAAAAATTATCAATGGAAATCAAATTTATCAACCCATGGGGGTCTGGATTTGGAGTCACACTCAAAATTAAAGTGGAAAAACACACTACAGGCTGATCCAACTT
>JBBPCX010000018.1:14058287-14098460 GCA_037974365.1 Hydrocynus forskahlii | reverse complement strand
ATTACTGACCCACTGCCAAACCGGTCATGCTGGAGGATGTTGCAGGCAGCAGAACGTTCTCCACGGCGTCTCCAGACCCTGTCACATCTGTCACATGTGCTCAGTGTGAACCTGCTTTCGTCTGTGAAGAGCACAGGGCGCCAGTGGCGAATTTGCCAATCTTGGTGTTCTCTGGCAAATGCCAAAAGTCCTGCACGGTGTTGGGCTGTAAGCACAACCCCCACCTGTGGACGTCGGGCCCTCATACCACTCACATGGAGTCTGATCAGTGTTGCTTCCTAAGTGGACAGTTTGATTTCACAGAAGTGTGATTGACTTGGAAATATTACATTGTGTTGTTTAAGTGTTCCCTTTATTTTTTTGAGCAGTGTACTAGTCTTGATGATTAACCAGTCATGCGTATTTAATGCAACTGGCTCCTAATAGCCAGTCGGTGATTGTGGAAGTGGGAATGATGTACTTCTTTTATTCTGTTATTTAGGCCCTGGATGTACTTTCTTTTCCCATGACAGTCTGTTTTTTCCTCAAGGAGTATTACTAATACTTATTAATAATTGTCTTAAGTACTAAGTCAGTTATCACGCTATTACATTTTGTCTAGTTTCATAAATGCATATATATTTATAGATAATATGTTTTATGTAACCCTCTGTTATCACTAGTCTGCACCCTATTATTTAATACATTTGAAAAAGTTGGAATTATATGGAAAATGCAAAAAACAAATGCAATGATTCTTAAATTTATTTGACTTTTATACAATTGCTGACCATATGATCCAAAGATATTTGATGTTTTGTCTGAGCAGCTTCATTATGGTTGTTATTATATATCCATTCATGCATTACAGGCATGCAACACATACCAAAAATTGTTGTGAGCTAGTAATGAGGTAAAAAATTTAATAATGACCTCAAGCAGGTGAAGTAAACAAGTGATTTTAATCATGATTTTGTGTAAATCAGCATTCATGAAAGGCTGAGTATTTGAGGAGCAAAGATCTCCAGTTTGTCAACAAATGCATAAGAAAATTATTGAAATGTTTAAACACAATGTTTCTTCCTCTACTTTGCTTAATATCATTGAAGAGGTCAAAGAATCTGGATGAATTTCAGTGCATAAAGGACAAGGGCACAAGCTTAAGCTGAACAATTATTGATCTCTGAGCCCTAAGACAGCACTGCATCAGGAACCACGTTTCATCAACAACAACATATAACCACATGGACAAGAGATTATTTTGGCAAACCTTTGTCAAGCACTATAATTCAGAGTTTCATTCATAAACGGCACAAAAGTACTGTGCAAAGAAAAAGCCTCATGGTAACCATGTCCAGAAGTGGTGTCGACTTCTCTGGGATGAGCCATCACATTTTGGAATGATTTTGGATGCTGAGTGCTCTAGATCAATGACAAAAAAGCACCAGAGCCAGAACCAGTGTGCTCTTAGCAACAAGCAACATGGTATGAGGTTGTGTCAGTGCCCTTGGCAAGAGTAATTTATACTCCTGTGATGGCAGCATAAATGCAGAAAAGTACACTGAGGTTTTAGAGCAACATTTGCTGCATACTATCTTAGGTCCATACTATCTGCAAAGAAATACAAGCCAAACTTTTCTTTTGTTTTAACTTAGCACGATTAATTGAATTTAACCATTAAAAACATCAACAAAAAAGTATGATATACAGGATATTTGGCAGTCATTTTATTCTTCTTCTTAATATCTTTAGCAAGATAAACACTGTTACAGTAGAGATTTGACATGTAAAACTAAAGAGGTGATGTCTAGTGTATAGTGCTGTGATAGACACATAAAACACTGTTTATTTGTCTTTTGTATTTAATAATCTAGGGATGGCACAATACCACTTTTTCATGTCCGATACCAACGTCAGTCTGATATGAACGTTTACCCTCTCTTGAAAAACTAAGCCCTTAGTAACACATTTGTACGGAAGCACTTTGAATCCGAAATGATTCCCTGCTTCCTTTATAGTGCACCATGCAAGTTATAAAATTTCAAACCCATGCAGTTCTAGTGCACATTTTGTTCATTATAAAATTCTGCATACATGGCTAAATCAGCAATGGTTCTTGGTTAGACATATTATACACTATTTGGGTGCAGGAGCCTGTATTTTAATTCCTATGTAGGATGTAGTGAGCCATTTGAGAGACTGCCTTGCTATTCATCTGTGTTTCATGTGTACAGCATGTTGCTCAAAGATTAGTTAAGCATTTACATGCCAGTTAAAACTTTTTCCGATATCCAGTTGAGTGATTTATCCCGTACCAGACTGATACTGATACTGATACTGAGGATCAGATTGGCACACCCCTTATATAACTGTACAAATCGGAAACACATTTTTCAGAGAACCAAATCAGACGTTAAACAAACTGAACAATTTGAACACTTTTAAAGATGAAAAATAAATTTGAAAAGAAACTATTTAATGAGGCAGCAAAAGCTACAATCACCTACCTATTAAAAGCAAAATACCTTTAAAATGGATTCATATGACACTGTAGACTTCAGCTACATGCAATGAAACAAATCATCCTTTACAAAAAAACAAACAGCCTCTTCACAGTATTCACAACATAAACTGACAACACAAACATCCTCCTTACGGCGACTCTGTGTCTTCTGCCGACTGGAGAGTTAAATCATCTGAAGAGTCCCTTTTTTTCTTCTTTTTGCTGGAATTTGGTTCGTTGGTGTGCTTCGACATCTCTGTTCCAAAAGTGTCCTCGTGTTGGATTCTGACCCATGGAGGAAAGCGGTGTGCTCGTTTACTGAAAGATAAGAGTCGACGGTGAACAACAGGCAGTGAGCTGTAGATTGTTACTATGTTGAGCTGATTCTCCATTTCTCCAAATAATCATTATAATTAGGCTGTGCAACACATTACAGCATCTCATGCATCTGAGATTCAGCTCCTGTTTTTGCATGAAAGTGATTTCAAACATACATTTTAAAATACCAAACTCCACCAGCTGCTGCCATCAAGATTAGCATCACAGCAATGACGACGCATGCTGTAGGGACTTCTGTAGGAACAAATAAGTGATCAAGGCTTTTCAACACACAGTAAGTGACAGAACCAATTACAAAATGTGTTGAATACACGTGTGTGTGTGTGTGTATACATATATGCAAAAGTCTGTGCAAACAGTTTAAAGCCCTTTATCTCAGCAGTGTTAATATTACAGTAAATGCAAACAAACAAGAAAGCAGTACAAAAAAAGTTTTTGTTTGTAAAAAGTAGTTGCTACTTATAGTTGATATTGAGACAAACCAAATATTTTTAGGAATTGATAAAGTAGTATTGGGCTTCAATAAGGAGAGGTCTCCAAATGGTTAAGTGGACGCAATGACGTTCATAAAATCACTATTTACAGTCTAGAGCTGTTTATCCACAAAAATTAATGTTGGATTAAAGCTGTAAGCAGTGTTTCAAAACAACACAGAGCAGAGCTTGTTTACATATATCAATTTTAAAAGCACAGCAACAAGAAAGTTTTGCCTAATTCTAAAGAATATTGAGACACTGGAAATGGCTGCGTAAAACCTGACTTTTAGCACAATTATAAGAGGGGAAATACATTTATGATTGAACTCAACCTCCAAAGCATGATGTTGGTTTGGGCTGTGCAGGCTGGTCTGTCTGATGAGACAGGGTGTTTACAGAGGATGAATTGGTGAATGAATGAAAGGAAAAAATGGTAGAAGAGAAGGACGCAGCAGAAGAAGAGGAGGAAGAAGTGGTGAATGGGTGCTGAGCGGTAGAAGGTGAGTGTGATCGAAGGATTCTTGGAGCTGCACTGTCAGTGGTGGAGAGAAACAATGTGGATGCTACAGAGGTGCTGAAACCAGAGGAAATGGATGGGGTAGATGGGGAGGAGGGGAGGAAGTGTTTGTTAAACAGAGTAGACAGAATGAGCGACGGGGTGGCTGTATTAGATGGAGTGCTCTTGTCAGCTGGCTTCGTCATTCCTGGAGTGCTGCCTGTTGTTGCTTCACTCTGACCTGCACGACATAAAAGGATACAAATCTCACATTATAAAAGCAGTATATTTGTATTTGCATCCTTACTGTATTCTGTTGCATTACAAAACATCAGAACTGCAGCTTTTAGGATCAAACATAACACCATCACTAATACTGCAACTATTAATTACTACTACAACTACTATTACTACTACTGCTGCTGCTACTACTGCTACTATTAATAATAATAATAATAATAATAATAATAGTAAGAATACCTGTTGAATTGAAGCAAAAAACATCAAATTGCTTGTCTAGAGGAACCGTCCAAGTAATAACTCCAACTTTTTTCTGGGCACATTTTTCATTTTCCTCAATTCGAGGAATAACAGGAATCTGCTCCTTAACCCAACCATACCTGCAGGTCATATATGTAATATACAAACATACCAGCATTATCCATTTCACTAAACTGTTTTTAACTAAATGAAACCAATATATAAAAAAATATAAGAAACATGAGGCATTTTTGTGGGTCCACAGTAAACATACAATGTTTCTGTTTTTCGTGACATTGTCCTGCAGTGTTATGTTTTACTGTACCTGCATGTCTGTAAGCCGTTTCTGTGCGCCATTTCCACTTCAGCTTTGGTAGCTATTCTAACATTGAGAGACATGCACACCTTTACGGCTGTGGTGGCATTGAAGCTGTAGCCTTTGCTGTGGAGCGTGGCTAGAAAGACTCCAGAGGTTCCCCCATTTTCTGGATAAACTGTACAAAAAGGCAAAAAAAAAAAAATAATCAAATCAAATCATGCAGTTACAGGAAAAAAAAAACTACGAAGAAGAAATGACAAAAGACTGAACATACTGTCTTATCCTACCTTGTATCTGGCTGGGATCTAGACTGACTGTACAAAGCACCAGAGAGAGAAGAGGGCACAGAGAGAGAGGTGAAGCCACTGTCCGCTTCATTGCGTCTACACTGAATTCTTGTTCTGCACAGTGTGTCCTGGTGTAGCTGATGGCAGAGGGAAATGGGAAACAGGAGGTTGAGGATGATCTGTTAGGAGACCTTCTCCGTGAGGATGCGAGGGCATGCACCCACAGAGCAAAGGGCAAAAGACAAAGAACTACAAAACAATTCAGGAGGCTCTTTAAAAGGTTGTGCTTTCTGGTGGATTCTTCAAGAATTTACAGGCACAGGCAACAAATTCCAGATGGGTCGTCCCTTTTATACCGAGCCCACATTTCTGCATGCGGGTGAAACACATATACAGTGATTTCACGGACTGTGGGCTCTTACACGCAAAATTTAACCCAATTGTATTTCAGTCAACTTCTTGAAAGATTAATTTTATTCGTGTTGTGCATTCTCACAATCAATCATAACTAAACACAACTGATATATACCTGAAACTTGAAAAATACAGCGTTGAAGTAATAACTGACATTGAAAGTCAAGTAAGAACAAACTAGATGTAAAATAAAAGTGAACAAAAATAACATTTCATATGAACATTTTTTTTAATGGATAGTATTCAGATCCTTAACAAAGTAAGAATAAATACACCACAGATACACTGAATATTCAGTGTTGTATTTGGGTGAAAAATAACGGAAGAACTATAAGGTCTAAATCAAATATAGTATTATAGGAAGGGTCCTGTGAAAGGAGGCATTCAGACTATATAATAGATAAAATTAGATTGTGTGCTCAGGCTAGACAGAACTAGCTCAACATTCATTTCCATTACTCTTTACTTTTATTCCATTACTCCTTGCGCTTCTTGCATTCTTTTTTTCTTCCTCACCCCTATGAGCACAGCAAATGCTTTTTAAAAAAAGTATCTCCAATTTGGTAACTGTATAAGAGCAAGCAAAAACATTCATTTTCAAAGGAAATTGATGTCCAGAGCTTTTATTCTGCACATTTATTTTGGTGCATCTCTAAGAGTCCATTTATCATGAAAAGTTCACGCAGTATAAAGAACAGCTACTGTGTTCAAATTAAGTAAAAAAAAGCTGAAAACATGTAGAATGAAATGGGGAAAAAAAATGGAAAAATGCCATTTTATTATGTCATAACTTTCAAAGTGGGTCAAAGGGTCATGTTGAAAAGTGCAGAATGTGTAACCAGCAGCGTAGAAGGAGCCCATGGAAGGTGGTTTATGGAAAAACCCTTAATGTCTTTACCATACACTTCAACCTTTAGCCTGGTTGAGACACAGCAAAAATGAATAATAAAAATTGGGGCACAATTTTTTTCATTTTTTATTTTTTACAAGATCCAAATCATGTCACTGAAAATCAAGACCTTGTCATTCCTGAAAGAAAAGAGTACCTGCATGTCATGTGGACTGTGATACAATTTGGGGCATCAAAAGCTAGAGGTGCGAGGAACTTCCTTACATTGTTGAGGTTTTCATACTTTTCCTGGCTGTTTCTG
The DNA here is from genome assembly GCA_037974365.1 of Hydrocynus forskahlii. NCBI lineage: Eukaryota > Metazoa > Chordata > Actinopteri > Characiformes > Alestidae > Hydrocynus > Hydrocynus forskahlii. The sequence continues at coordinate 14,092,016 of JBBPCX010000018.1, read as the reverse complement.
ATGTTTTTGTGCTATGTATGTTCCTCAGGGACAGATTTGCCTTTGTATGAGCTGGTGGTTTACTAGCCTTGTTTTTCACATCAGTCACAGTAACAGGACACTCTGCTTCAGTGCCATCCAGGCCTTTCTATGCTTCTAACAGGAAATGTTCTTATCAGGAGAATTCATTAGCAAACCACATAAAGATGCCAGTCTGACATCTATCAGGCAGTTGGCATCTGAGTCGAATGGGTGGTACCGGTCACTGGGATGAAGAAGCGCTGAGATCTCAGCTCTCAATCAGCCCTGAGGAGGAAAGCCATACAGAACAGGAAGTCTCTCTTTATGGAGTGAGTGGATAATACTGTCCAAATTTACGAATCAAAGCAGTAAATGTCTCATATGTCCAAATCTCTGCTTCTGAGGTACCCAAATTACTCAATGGTTCACATTTTTTACAATTCAGGTTCTTACTGACTGTGGGACATTTTATACACTAATCCTGCACTTCAAATTAAAGTGCCAGAAAGTGTGATGCCATAGAAATACATTTTACTGTTTGGTTCTTAATACAACTCTTTTTGTAAGAGTGATGACAAAAGAAACTCCCTAATGGATGGATGATTATGGCATCACACAAAAGAAAAGGCAAAAGCCTTTATTGTATGTCATTTTAATGTAACAAGATATTAATACAAGGGCCAGCTGGTTAAATGCAGAAAAATAATTTCACACTGCTCACACTGTGTGCTGTGCTGTGGTGTGTTCACATGTGACTTTAAGGAGCCACTTCACTTTACTTTTTAGTTTTCTGTTGGATTATTAGCCATAATATAAAAAAAAAAAACAAATACAAAAACAGGCATAACTGCAAATATACAGTTTTATATTTATAATGACAGAAATACAGATCACGGCGCTGATTAGAATGTTACTACTAAGCGCTGGAGGCTGGAGACAAAAAGAAAGAACCAGCACTGGCTCTGCCGCTTTAACTAAGGGACAAGTGACAGCCAAGCCACTAAAAACTGGGCCAGTGGAACTTGCTCTACTTGAATAATAGATTAAAAACGGAAGGGTATGCATTTCGGAGGACTACCCTAAAGAGGAAGGAAAATCAGACATGATCACATGAGCACTGTGCTTGCAAAGCATCCTGTACTCGGAAGACAAATCAGACACAATCGCAAACAGACCAGCAGTCATTTTGAGAAACTGCGAACACTTGTGGCTTTGTGGCCTCAATGCAGACTCCTCATTTTAGTCAAAAGAACTTTCTGAAACATTTTCGGTCATTTCTTATGATTGTATGTGCTTATGTAAATAAAACGCGAAGTAGTTTGTCTGTTTATCAGCTCTAACACACAGTGCTGGTATGTTATTTCCTTGTACCAAATAACAGAGAGGGCAGTGGGCGTAATTAGTTATGGCAGGAATAAGCTTTGTTTCATCCTCTTTGCACGCATAGAGTTTCTACTCCCACCTGGGAGGCATCAGATGGCCTCATGAATGATTAACGCCATTGACCCGAGAGTCATGAGCCTTTGCAGGCTCAACCTCGTGCAGAAGGGGGTAATGCGTAAATGTGGCTCAGCATCAGCGGCACATCCGGGCTGCTGTAAGCCCGGTCAGAAATCTTGAAACCTGCTCTACAGAGACAGCATCGCACAGCTAGAATGACTCTGAGGGCCACGTCTCATGGGGACCTCCAGGCCCTGTCTCTGTCCAAGCCGCCGTCTCTGGACAATGGCATGTACAAGTCCTACTCGGTCAGCAGCAACAACATGGGCAGCCGGTTTGGGAAGGACAGAGTGGAGGAGAAAATCGATGTGTCCAAGCCGTCGCATCCACCCCGCAGGCCAGTGCGAGCGGTCAGGCCAGTAAGTGCCCTCAGCAGCAGCGGCACCTTCCTGCAGATCAACCACCTGCAAGGCGAGTTGGTGCGCAAGAGGAAGGTGAGAGCAGATCAGGGGCCGGGCACAATGCACAGAGAACTGGCAGTCCATATTTAAAGTTGCTAAGTTATGCAAAGAGTATAATCAAGTCTAATCTTCGACTAGTCTACACTGCCAAGTCAGTGGTGATTCAATTAAAAAGCTTCATCTGGATCTGCAATTCATCATGGGGCCAAATGTTTTTCGGTGCAATGCAGAGTAATTTCCAGCACAATTTCCGCACAAATTTAGGCCACTTGTAACAATATTATTAAAGCTTTTTACCTGGGTAGTAAGCATTTTTTTTTGGTTAAATACAAATACACATTGATATACTAATTAGTGAAACCGCTTGTGTTATTTTAAAACAGGATGTTTTTACATGGCCTACTTCAGAGTGGAAAAGACACACTGCTGAGATCCACCTCTGTGTATTATTTAAATAGTTGTGTGGAGTATTCCTTCAAGCAACTAGCAGGATTTTTTTCGCTCTTTTTCTGTCCAAGTGCTCCAAACTATTCCACACACCTCCAGTTATGTTCACGTACGAGCTCCGAAGTGATCCAAGTTTCCCTTTTAGAAAGGCTTTAATGGACTTTGCAGTGGGTTTGGGCTTGTTACCGTTGCGAAAAAATTATGTTTTTGGTAATCATCCATTTTGTGTATAGATACAGCATTATGATTAAAAAACTATATCATTTTGACCCGATCTTACACTTACACTATAGCTTGAAATGCAGTGGTGGGTAATTTGGGTCCAGAGATGAAAAATCCTTGCTACAATTTCTTCAGAACTGCCAGAGTCCTCTAGTTTGCTCAAACCAGTAGTTTGGAAAAAAGAAAACCAAACTATCCAACCCTCAGACTAAAATAGAGCTGCCACCCTTCTTCTGATATACTGCCATCTTTGTAAAGTAAGAAAAAATACATTTGGACACTCTCTACAAGACCTTGCACTTGTAGTTTTCACTTCAGATTATGCTTCAGAGTTTATGCCTCACAGAATTTTGCATCTCCCTCTAAAATCTCTTGTGCTTACTGAATGTCTCCTTAGCTGGCCTCTCACATACCAGATGCTGAGCAAGCATCTCACTTGATCTCCTTTTCTCCATAAGAAAATGACCTTTGAAGACAGTTCATCAGAAGTCTTTCTATTAATACAAAATGAACACTAGTGCACAGGCAAGTGCTTGTTAACGAACATGTCTGTTAGTGTTAGCTTAACTGAACCATTTATTCAGTTAAATGAAGGATGTTGGTGGTGTAATTTAACAAATCTATGCAATAGCTGGTACACAAAAAGAAGACATATTTTCAATGTTGTGCATTATATAGTTCCTTAAAAAACAGACACTAAAATAAAGTTATGTACACATATATGCTACTTATAAACTATTACTCTTCTATATTCAAACTGACAGATAACAAAGCTAATGTAAGACTACACAACCAAGAAACTCTCCTGTCTTTCCCCTTCTGTTCTAAGCTGAAAAACCAACACATCTGGTGTGTACTGTGCCGCTACTTCCCCATGTCTTTAGGAATGTGAGGACCTAAAGAAGGAGAATAAGTATCTGTCCAATGAGATTCACATGGAGAGGATCATGATGAGAACAGAGAGTGAGCTCACCATGAGGAACCTTAGAAACCTCAACCAGGAACTACAGGCCCAAGTGAGAGAGGTACTCAGATATGACCTCTGTCTCAAACACAGTGTCTTCATTTTTGTCTTTTTTGCATAAACTGAAAATGTCAGCTATCACTTACACTGTAAACATTTCATGAATAACAGAATAAGTTAAATAGTAAAATGACTTTAAAGTATAAGACAAAGAATACATCGACTGTACTATTAACCAGGAGTCAGCAACTCAGATGTGCAGGACAGGTTTGTGAGCTCACTGCTCCAACACACCTGTTCCAGTTTCCATTTAATAAGCATGTTTAGTTGGTGTGTTTGAGAAGGGACGTCAGCAGTGTGCTGGACACCACAGTGCCCTGTTGCACAGAGACTAATTTACTAATTTACTTGGTGTTACCAGCTGAAACAGAAGCTGCACTTGAGCCAGCAGAGGGCGTCTCTGTGCTCCAGGGCAGCTGAGGAGGCAGACATGGCCCGAGGGGAGGCAGAAAAGAGCCGGACGCTGGCAGACGCTCAGGCAGTGGAGAGCAGGCAAGAGCGAGATGTGGCACTGGCTCAGAAGGCCCGACTCAGCGACGACCTGCAGCATCTCAGTAAAGAGGTGAACAAAATGTCACTTTTGCTTCCTTACCACCAGTGTGAAGATTAGTTCACCCACTGCAATAATGCAGGGCTATGAAGTCCAATCTGTTCATCAGAGACAATGCACATGACTTTTTAAAATAGACTAAAGGTACCAACAGGTTCATTTTCAGCTGTGGCAGGATGCTGTAATGGGGCAGCTGGTGGCTTAGTGGTTAGGGAATTGATCAGAAGGTTGTGGGTTTGAATCCCAGGACTGCCAGTGACACCACTGAGGTGGCTTGGAGCAAGGTACCGTCCCCACACACTGCTCCCTGAGCGCCCTCTGTTGGTGGCAGCCCACTGCTTCACTTGGTGAATGGGTTAAATGCCGAGAAAGAATTTCATGGAGCTGTGTTCACGCATGACTGTGAGGGGCCACGTTACTTTGGATGGCAAAACAATCATTTATGTGTTCTTCACGGACACACATAAGCAAATGTTTCTAACTAAGTAACTTCTTACTTCTTTAGCACACAAATGTGCAGCTGCTTTTGGCACAGACCGAGAAGAATTACTTTGAGGCCAAGATGAAGCTGGAGAGGGTGTCTGGAGAGAGGCAGTTCTTGCTGGGGGAGAACAAGGGTTTGGAGAATGAGAGGAACACACTGCGGCAAAGACTGAAGGAGATGACCGAGGAGAATGTGAAACTCAAAGAAAAGTGATTTTTCCCCCCTCGATTCATCATACATGCATCGTGATATAGCTGTGGAATTGTTTTAACTGCTGAGACTGTTTGCAGGGAGGCGAGCTCGAGGCGGAGGGCAGAAGCAGCTGAGGAGCAGAGTGAGAGATCCAGTAAGGCGCAGCAGCAGGCTGAACAGGAGCGCAGGCTGGCGCAGAAAGAGAAGGAGGAGCGCATCAGCGAATGTCTCAGCTGGAGGGAGAAACACCAAACTCTGGCAGACATCTTCAGAGCCCAGGAGGACCTCAAATCTCAAAGACAGAACAAAGCGGTACGTGCCACTCAACCACACAAATCTTTGATGGGCAAACTAATTTATAGCTGAATGCTCATAAAGACCTTGCCCATTTAGTTTGGCTGAGATGTTTTTGGTATACTTTGGTATACTTCACATGCAAAGAAAATTTTATTCTTCACTCAGTGTCAAGCAAACATAAAGAGTTACTTCCTGTGTATGACTGAAAGTGACCAGAGGGTTAAGATCTTGAAAAACCATGATGGAACTCCAAGGAACTTCACGGTACTATTTGCAGCCATCCTCACATACTTTATAACATAAATTTAAACATGTAGCTAATGGCCAAGTCTGTTCACCCTGAACCTAGGAGGGAGACCCTGTGTTTATTTCAACTGCGGAAGCAGGCGGTGAAGATCCAGACAGAGGTTCAGGAAGGTACAGCTTCCTCAGTATAGAATCACTTATACCCTGTTTGACATTTATTTAATGGAATTCAGAAGCTCTGAAAGCTCTTGATCAATTCTGTACAAGCGAGTGTGTGACTGCTGCCTTTCAGAACGATGCTCAGGGTAGTTGCGCCCAGAGTAGGAAGAGACGCAGGACCAGCTCACTTCACTGAACTGTCACCAATGGGAGGAGACGCTGACTCCAACCCCCTGAGGAGAAGTCGGAAAGTAGTTGAATACTTCTGGATCCCCACCGATGAAGAATAACCACAAAGCCAGTTAATTTTCCTTGATTTGATGACTTGAAGCAGAGCAGTGATTTACAACACACTATACAGCCAAGACAGTTATGGCATTAAACCACCAGTGAATTTAATATTTTATAGCATCTGCGATTAAATCATAAGTGGTGCTTATCCTGAAGTGTGCTACATTTTAAAGAACTTCTCAAATCACATTATGTATAATATATAAAGGATTTTAAGACAGTAAAAGCACAGTTTTTGGTGTTTAAGTGTTTCTTTACTGAAAGTTAAGCAATAGTGGTGTAGAATACAGAGGATTAAAACAGCCTTACCATGACATGATCGTGAGCCATTTATTCTTACACAGATAGCTGCAAACACCTCAGAAAAGAAAATGAAGCAAAGCAAATGCATCTCAGTACTCACAAATAAATTGAATTCACTTGTCAATAACTGATTGTGCATTATTGACAAGGGCACAAGCCTTTCATTTTCTCCAAATATCAAAATGCAAAAAAGGGCTCCTTCTATGCATTATCATTGCTATTTTTGATCATTTAAATTGTTAAAATAATCATCTTCAATTTTAATTTCTACTAGAATCTGTCTTGCCTGGGGCCACAACAGGCCACATTCCATCAGTCATCTTAAAGACAGTACTATCCGTCATGCATTCAGATATCCTGAAGTCAAGTGTTAAGGGCATTAGGATAGGAGAGCAGGGGTTCAGCTGACACCATCATGTTGATTCTTTTGATTCATACAACAATCAAAGGTTCCCTGCAAAGCACTTCAAAAAGCTCTTCTAAGTGCTGAAATTAGGTAGTGTGTTGTGCAAGATGTTCCAAAAGTCATTCGATTTTCTGGATCTTAATTTTAAGATAAGTAGCTTGAGTGCTCTCTATCACGCTGCACTAAAAGACCATTTAGGAGGTAGAAACTGACAACGGCTAAAACGTTACAGCAACAAAAGCAATCAGTTACAGTCTCCTGGATTTTGTGTATCCCGAGTGCTGAAGGACAAATGGACACTGTAATCATCCCAGGATAACACCAAGAAATATGCTGAGAGCACTACCTAAAGTCAGACTGCCCCAAACTCAATTTTGGGTTGCTCCATAGAAACATTTAGCCTAGGTCTTAGGACAAATTATTTATTTCTTTGCCAACAAAATTAAGACAAATGTCTCTGCTTGAATTTAGTGGTTGAGTGAACCCTTTTCCAAATCCCACATGGAAACTAGAGCAGAAGCCCAAACTGAGTATTATTAAAGAAGAATGTAACAGAAGTAGGCTATGATGCAAGCAAAGACAAAAAAAATGATTCATAATTATTCATGATTTGTTTTGTATGCTTCATGGATCTAGCAGCAGAGTATTGTGGAGGTGAATGAGCTCAAGTTACTACAGTAGGGTAACCGAAGGGAGAGCAGTATCAATCTGGGACTCTGTTACAAGGTTTTGGCTGGTTTCTCAGTCACCCTCCTCCTCTGACTCCTCTTCTTCAGCAGTCTCCAACCAGGTCAGCCACTGGTTCACCTAAGAGATTAAATATACAGAAAAGGATTTATTGCTTGAACTTCTTTGACAAAAGCAAAAACATACATCAGCAATATGCCTGGAGGAAACTAAAGTAATTTGTGATTGCATTTAGCCAGTTAGCCAGGGAGGGAGTACCTGATAAACTATAATACACTAATTTAATATTCCATAACCAGCTGTTACCTGGAACAATGCTTTTCCTTTTCCTGGAAATTCCTGGGTAATATCTTCTTTCCATGCAAGAAAAGCATCTTCTTCAATGATCTCCATGTCATAAAAGTTCACAAAATAGCGTAGCAACATACCTAAAGGAGGGGGGAGGGGGAACAGCAGGCAAGAAGGCATGAGATTATGTTTCCTTTCAATATTTGCAGTAATGCACCAGAGTGTCAACAGCAACTTTAAGCCATGTACCTTTGGGGAAGGCATATGTGTTGCAGTGCACTTGTAGAGCATACAGGGCACTGACTTGCAGGTTGGTGTGGTCATGGAGGAATTTCTGCATGACTGGCTTGAATGAAAGCAATAGCTGCTTCTCCTGGTCCAGCTGCTCTTTAGCAGGAGCACACAGGCGCTCATCACCCTCAGACAGACAAAGTTCAGCCGAGATGTACTGCAAAAAGCTGTAACAAAAGTGAGGTCAGTTTCTATAGGAGTGTGGTTTTATTGCTAGAAAATAAGTTTCTGATATACCACTTATTTCTGAATGAAAAATTTTCTTAAAAGCTTTACAGGTTTATTTGGCTTGGAGGTGGTAGCCATGCCACAGTGTGGATAGCATATAACTGTAATTACTTTTTTTAACAAATATTTAAGGACACTGTTCTAGTACCTGGTCATGAGAATGTTGATGAACCCCTTGTCTGTGTGAAGTTTGGGCGAGATGTTGTCCTTAATCCACTTGTAAATGCTCTGCGGGGCAGGGTCTGCTTTGATCTGCTTCAGAAGCTCTTTCTCCAGCTTTAGCAGAGGAAAGAGGAAGCTTAGGCCCTTCCCCTCCAGAACCTCCAACATACGGTCTTTATTCTGGTCTATTTCTATAAGAGACAACAAAGATCTAGTTACATCACATATCACTTGCACAAAACTGTGTTGTACTGGTCAAAGGGAGATACATACCAGGAAGCATCTTCTGCATGTTGACCTTGCTCTGCTGAAAGAGGTCAGCAAGCCACTCACGGTCCTTCAGCTTGGATGCTTGCTGCAGGCAGAGCAGGAAGAAGGGGAAGTGGGTGCCATTCTCCAGGGGGTGAGCCAACTCTGCAATGCTGACCAGCTCTGTAATGACAGCCCGGGCAGCAAACTGGGCCAAGTAAGATTTCACCAGTGGAATGTCCACCTCAATCTTGGGACACTGGTCCAGTACATTCAGTAGTGCCTTTGGAAAGGGAATAAACCAAGGAATGGGTAAGTAAAGGGTTAGACAGCAGGGCAAAATTCACATTATGAACAACCTAAATGAATTTGCAAAATGTAAAAGGCCTTAAAAATATTTTAACAGACTGAAAACAGTTTTAGGGCCTAAGCCATAACATAAGTAAACTACACATTTTCAGTGATATTCCTTTATATTGTCAAGCACAAATATACAATTTAGGGAAATAAATATTTGAATAAGTTTGTTTGTTCTGGCTGTGTTGGCATACTTAAGAATAAATAAAAACTGTTATTAAAAGAATAGTTTCTTCCAAGCTTTGAATACTGACTTATGTTTGTATTGTACATGTTTGACTACAGCTAGTGTGATGCATCAAACAAGTTAGATCTCATTATACAAAGTATTATCACAGTGCAATCTCTTGTGCATGTACCTGCATAAAGTTTTCTCCCGTGACAAGTCCCTCTGTGCGCAGGGAATGAATGAGAGTGCTGGCATGTTCCTTATCGTCATCAGACCGCTCCAGAGAGCATAGAATGACCTTACTTAACATTTCGGACAAGAAATGTTTGGGAGCCTTCATCTCTCTCACCCCATTGACCGCATCCTCCAAGTTCTTGCCGTTCAGATACTCCGTCACAATGGTTTCCTAGAAGAAAAGTTTGTCAGAGGAGTTTAAACGCACTTGGAAAAGTGGTGACCCTGTCATTTGACATGCTGCAATGCAGAAGAAATTGTAAGTCAACTACAACAGAACTTAAATAAAAAAAGCCTTGTACTTTCCAGATGAGTAATGTCAGTTGGTCAAAGCTCTAAAAAATGTGTCCCAATGAAGGCACCATATGCAGGTTATTACTTACTGTCATTTTGAGCAGCTCCTCTTTGGAAGGTGCAGGCTTCTTACTAGTCTTTTGAGGTTTCTCCTGGATCAAAGGAGGATTTGTTTTCAGACCAAGCTGTGGAGGCTTAGAGAAGACAGATGAAAAATAAACACAGGAGAGGAGAAAGGAAAACAATTAGAAAAAGAACAGCAGCCATGTAAATTAATTTATCTTCTTGGACAAGACCGACATCACAAGAGTGTAGAATGAAACTCTGCACTGCATTACCTGTCCAAGTGGTGGCGTTTGAGTTCGAGGAGGCTGAGCACTGGGTGGCATCATGGAGGGAATCTGAGGCTGCAACTTTGGCACTTGGTTCTTATTCAACAGGAACGACTGAGCTGGTCTCAGACTGATCTGTGTGGAACAGATCATGAACTTGTTTAATTCAAACAGGACAAAAGATGGAATAAATGCTAAAACTTTGCACCCTCATCTCTCATAATCGCAGTCAACGGACCAGATGTCAATTTTAGAGCAAAGAAGAGATGATGAAGAAAAGAGGGAGAATTAGACCAGAGAAAGGCAGAAAACTGACATCCAGGAAAATTCCTCAGAATAACGCGTCTTTTTATAATCACTGGGTGCAGGATTCTCCAACAAGTAGGACCCCCCTGGCCAAGGTTACCTCATCTGCGTTGAGCTGCCCCTTCTTGAAGCGTGGGGGCATATCCTTGGACTGAACTTGCTGCTGGGTGGAATGGTTCTGGTTTTGAAAATGCTGATTCTGCCCCTAAGTAGTAAGACAAATGGCAAAAATCACTTCCCTTGCAGAGGATGAGACTGTGTAAAAGGTAACAAATGCACAGACAGCACTAACTTTTCTATTCCTCTTCAAACAAATTAACCATACGTTTAATCAATAAAACAGTATGACAATTGTATAACATCATGTCATTACTACAGGAATACCTACCTGATTAGACTTCATAAAAGGCTTAATAGCCAAATCAAACTGTGGTGGTGGGTTAGCCATGTGTCCATTGAAAAGTGGGTTTGTGCGATGACGTCCCAAAGTGGGGGAGAATCTGTCCTGGATCACACCTGGACCAGTTCCTATTCCACAACCTACAAACACGAATGAGTCATATACATGTAATGCACAAACACATACATGCTAAGAGAGTCACACTTATGGTACAAAGAATACCGTTAATACGAGTCAATTTGATACACATCTATATACATGTCTATAAAGGGCCTTAACTGATTAAGGACCATTTGCTATTTGAGACAAGCAGTAAAAATGTTGTGAAATCTGAAAAAGCAGTCTAGTTGTAAGTGTAAATTGCTCTTAAGGTTTTCACAACCGTCATACTGATATGCCAGAAATATTCAGGTGTCTGGGCACTCTCCGAAAATGAGAGCTATCTGTACACATCACTTTCAACCTGAAGCACTCAAGCGTGTTCATATACACTGTTAAGATTTGATGATGAGCCTGATGGGACTTCTGCTTACTTAGACTGATATGAAAGGTAAAAGGTAAATCTTTTCAAATCTTTGTTCAGCTGTGAGTTTTACACAAGTTGGCTAGATAGCAGTCAAGCGCTTGTTTCACAACAAATCTTTTTCACTACTTATGACATGGCACATTATTTCAGGGTTGGATACCCAGTTGTATCATTTTAAAATAACATTTTACAGCCTGGATTCATTACCACTGTTTATCTCTTAACATCCCTTACTTCAGTCTTTCAAAAACTGACAGGCTTATGATCCTATAACTGCCTGGGAAAAGGTTTTCAGATTAATGGCTTTAAGCTTTTTTTTTTGGCATGGAAGGCCACTGATGTTGAACATTGTTAGTTGAGTCAATTTGTATTATCTCCCTGTTATTCATCTATAGGAATTCTGATTTATACCAGGGCTCACAGCTCAGCTATATGAATTTCTATCCTTTGGTGCTGAATTAACATTTAAAGTGGCACACATCTGAAACATAAACCTACCCTGTGACTGTCATTTTCCCTGGTTTTATGCTTAAATATTTTGCTTTAACCAGTGACCAAGACGTCTCTAAAATCTAGCTGACAAGTGCGCGGAATCCTAGAGTTTTGCGGACAACTGTTGGGGTCTAAATAACCTGTACATATTAAATGACCAAATATAATCAATATTGTCACTTCTGCACAAATGCTAAAACAACATGGCTGGCAATACAAAACCTCTATCAGGAATTTTCTGGCATGTATAAACATGTGTATGTATGTGCATCTTGGTAAAATATGGTTTAATAAATATGGCTGCAGGCAAATAAGATGCACTCTGGCAAAAGTATCCCAATAACATTCAGGGTTCTGTGTGTGAAAAGGCTATAGAGTAAGTACTGGTATCGTCAGATGTTTGATCAGGTATCAGTATTGAACAGAAAACCTTCAGGCATCCCTAATTGTAATATTAACTTTTAATGTAGCCACCTGGCATCTGTCCAAACATGTCAGCCAATCCTCCAAGAGTTTCTCTGTCCAGTTTCATCCTGGCTGGCATGAAGGGCCCTTCCAGAAAGAAGTCCATTCTCATTCCTTGAAACATGGGTGGAATGAAGACACCCAAATCCTGGAGAAAGCAAAAGACTTTAGTCTATTTTGTTTTTTTTTAATTAACAAAATTAGACCACCTATGATTGGCAAACATAATGAAGGAAAAACAAGTATTCTTACATAAGCATGTGCAACAATTTAGTGTCAAGATCCCAATTTAGTCACAAATGACCAGGTGAGCATTAAGGAGCCAAAACTGAATCACTAATTACTCAGACATCTCAAAGCTGTAATCAAACTAGGGCTGCAACTATCGAATATTTTTGGAATCGAGCATTCTGTCGATTTTTTCAACAATTAACTGAGTAATTGGATAAATCATACTTGTGTTTTTAAACAACTACATCCACAGTGTGTAATGTAACATTACAAAGGCCTCTTAAAATGAGCACAGACTTTCTGAACCGTGTTGCTCTGCGGGGCGAGTACTCAGACACTTCAAACTCCACAGACTGATAGGTCTCCAGGAGACCTTTCCAATGAGACCAATCAGGAAGCTCTCCTTCCCATGGAACCAGAGTAACAGGCACGCAAACCTCATTGAGGGGGGGGGGGCCCAATTGCCCTGCTGTGGAGGCTCTACAGCCGGAGTCGGGGGCGAGCTATCTTCCCCTATGGCACCCGGACTGGCTAGCAACACACCTGACTCTCATATCCTATCCCTAGTGAAAGTCTGGATGCACTCCTCTAACTCTGAAACCTTCTCCGTCAGATACGTAACTAACGTACACTTCTCACAAGGAAACTTTACGCTAGTGCTAGTGATGGAGAGAGGGGCTGAACAAAACATGCCGCACTCCGTGCAGAGAAGGTGCTCGCCAAACTCCACACTGAAACTTACTGTTTATCGGACCCGTCGTCTCTTGTCTGTGGCCTGATGACATTGTAGACCAATGGAAATAGTTTAACAATCGTCCAAAACGTTAAGTTAACTCACTAGTAAGTTATAATTAGTGACTAAAAACAGTACAAACACGCTAAGATGCTGAGCAGCACCGGCGGCTACACTGCACTAGGTTGTCCACCTTAGGCAGTGTTAAATGGTCCCAGACTTGAGACATTTTCTGCCTTTTACGCACATTGGGATCTTCATTTTCTGCCATTTCCGCAGAGAGCAAAATAAACGTGCCTCTTTAAATCTTTGAAATGCGTGTCAGTTACAACAGTCTGCGAAACCGGAGCTACACAGTGTCTACAACACGGGAGTGATACAAAAGCACAGACATTCTAAATAGATAGACTTGTGACATAAATTTAACGAAGCCTCGAGGCAAAGATTTTGCCTTGATCATTTTTTGCAATCGAATTATTTGAGTTACTCGAATAATCGTTTCAGCCCTTAATCAAACACAGCTTGTCTACAAGGAACTAATGTCATTAGTTTGTGCTGCATTGATTCTGGTCCCAATAAATGTAGCTTTTACAAAGCTGATTAGAAAGACAAATTATGTTATGCCAAAATATGAAGCAGCCACAAGCACTGGAAATATATTATGTAAGAGAAGCAGGTGTGTGAATACTTGTTTCTCCCCACACTGTATGCTCAAAAGAAGAGCAAACTCACCTTCACTGCATCCTGACGAATCTGGTTAATCGTCTTTGGTCCGTTGTCGATAAAGGCCTTGCGAGGAACCCAACTGTTCTCTCGTAGCTCCACTGTGTCTTGCAGTAGGAAACGAATCCTGGCTGGCAAGTCCTTGTTGTTCATTAAGGATCGCATACGGCCAAAGTACTGATCCATTAAAGACTGGAGAGCAGTAAATTATTAAGAAATGTGTTCCACAAATAGTGAAAAAAGTAAATACTTTCAGTAAATTTACTAATTAGTGAAAGTAGTAATTAGCATTTAGCATTTATTACTGTTCATGACAGGGTTTTTACCTTGGCTTTTTCATGATCGAGTCTAGGCCCCACAGTTCTCATTATCTGACAGAGGCACTCCAGATCCTCCCCCATATCCTTGAGCTGTATCCTCTTCTTCTTTTCCAAAAGCTAAAGACAGGAGTACAGACAGCAGAGAAAGTTAAAAACTTCTCACAAGAAAACAGCAAAAAACAAGACAACATTTTACGTACTGTTTTGATGCACTTATGAAGGATAGATTCATGGATGAGATCAAGTTTGCCAAGCTCCCCAATAAATTTAATGTTTCCAAGCATTTTGATCTTGGCAATGGCACGCTGCTCCTCCTCCTCAGAAGTGAGAGGGCTGTCTTTTTTGTCGTAGACTACAACAAGAAAAACAATCAGTGCGCCATGCAACTATGTCAAATTCAGACACAGAAGCAAACAGGGCCAAATGTCACTCACTTTCAACATTTTTGGTACGGTTCTCAAATTCATCTTGTAGTTTGGTGATCAGAAGTCTTCTGAATGTCTGTAAGATATAAGTACAATGCAATTTTGGTACAACCAACTAATGGTAAATCCCGTGAACAAGGATTACCAAGGAATGCAAACATACTGTGCTCTGTTTTTGAGTAGTCTGAATCTCAGATGGGCCGTCAAAGTTTGGTGCATCCTCTGCCAAACGAAGACATAGCTGGGCATAGAGTGAGCTGTATTTTGGCTCTTCTAGTGCTTTGTCTACGATCTGCAAGAGACAATAAAAGAGAACACTTGAAAGACAATCCAACAGATACTTAATATGGAGAAAAGTATTTTCAGTTCAGTGCAGTTACTACACGCTGAACTAGAATTTCTGAGAAACTTTAGCTAAATGTGGTGTGGTGGGAGCAAGAACGTGCTGTGCCACAGTTCTCTAGAACAAGGACCAAATCACTGAGGACTGAGTTAAGCACTACTACTTCAGATCTACTTACCAGCAAGATGATTCCCTTGAGGACAAGCTTAGAATCTACACCCACATTGAGGAGCTCAAGGCATAGCTTGTCAAACTTTTCAGGGGTCAGTTTATTAAGTATCCTACATAAAAAGAAGACCAAAGGCAAAATATTATCTCCAAACAGAAGTGTAGATAACTGCAGGTAACATCATCCTAATTGTTTTCAATCCATGCAACACAAGGATTAGAACAAATGACACTCTTAATACTTACCCTCTTACTTTCCTAAATATTGCATCATGATGTTCTTTTTCATTGGAGGAGTCGACATCTCGTCTAGTGCTTCGTGAAGGAACCCATCTCTGAACGCTAGGCCCTGGGGTTTTCCCCAGGAACTCGCTAAGGAGGTACAAATACATTAAATGCAACATAAATATCTATAACAAGAAAAACAATAAGATTTATAAAAACAAAAGCAAATTTTATATTATTAGTACTAGTTTATTACCATGCATCACTTTGAACAAACTAATACCTATAACTTTTAAAGCACACTGCAGACTCACCTGTTGCCGGCAGTCTTGGGATAGTGCTGAGGTGCACCCCTACCTCCACCTCCACCCGAAGAAGCACTGGAATAATGAGAAAGAGTAATGATCTAATCTGATAGTGGAGCTTCATAACGGATGGTGTTACATTTGAAGGTGTAAAGGATATCGTAAGGATAATTCCTGGCCAAAACCAATATTTCAGAGACATTGGGCCATAATCAAAAACAAAAAGTTGAGCTTGGTAAAAAAAAATATGTTCACATATTCTCACGTTCTCAGATTTCTACATATTTTAATACATGAGCTCATCCCTAATTCATGTTCTCCACACCTCATGAACCGTGTGATGTAAATTTGGGCTAGAATGATGTGCCTGTACCATCTCTAAAAACAACAGGGCTGTTGGGTTACTTTATCATGGCATGGTACCATCTTGACTCTACTCGCTCTTAGGCACCTGGTACCTTACTCCTACTGCAGGGGAAATATATCTTGATGTAGCTGGTGATATTGCAAGAAACTGTTGTGACATCGGTGACAAACACAGCAGCAATGGAGAACACTGAAGTATACCAAAGTGTCTCGGTATGTACTGATGATGATCTCTGTCGGCACTGGTTTTAATCTTGATAGAGTGGGTACACAAAAACCAAGTTGGTACCATGTAATAGAAAAGAAGGGGCTGTCAATTAAAAGCTGATTATGATTAGAGGTCGACCGATATGGGTTTTTCTAAAGCCCATGCCGATATTTAGAAGTCAGGGTCAGCCGATGGCCGATATATGCTGCCGATATTTTTTTGCCAAATAATTAGACATTTTCCCCGTTTGTGTTGTAAAATATCACACTAATAATAACAAAGGACAGTTGAAATTTCTCAACTTAACATTTAATTAACACTGACTACTAAATATTAACACTAAATATAAACATAAATAACAAAATTGTAAGGGTTAGTTTCCTGGACAGGGATTAAGCCTAGTCCTGGATTATGTAGTGCAGTGAATAGAGATTTTCCACTAAAAAGGAAAGGGTAGTCCAAGACTAAGATTAATCCCTGTTCGGGAAACCCTAAACGTCTAAAAAATAAATATATAACATTTGACTAATAATTTTTAAACAAAGTTTTCGAGTTACAAACTATTCCCGAGGGAAGATAAAATTGTAAAAAATACAAAAAGGAGAGTGCAAATAATCTTTAGTTTTAATCTCTTAATCCAGTCCCTGAGTCTCCTTCACCCCACCCATCCCTCACTGAAAGTTCTTAGTATTCCCAGTTTAAGAGCTGCAGGTTGTCATGCAGAAAACACAAATGTTCATAATATGAACGTAAATTCAGCTAATTTCCATATAAATTATGTATAAATAAACTGTATAAATATAGAAAGCGTGTCTTGAGATGGTAAAATACTGAGGTTTGAAAGTAGCCAATCCAAGAACGTTATTTATTTCTCCTGGCTGCTGCCTTTTGACGCATCCCACGTTCGCTGTACTTAGAGGCGGGAGGTTTGAAAGTAGCCAATCCGAGAACGTTATGTAGTGCGCAGGCGCGAGCCTGCTGCAGCAAGTTGTGACTGCTCTGTGTCTTATCTTCATATTTTAGCGTTTTAAACTTTTTTCCCCCAATTTTCAATAGTTATCTCAGTTTATTTAGTATTAGTTAGCTGTGCCCTGTCTAAACACAGAGTGAGTTATTTCAACGTTTCTTTTGTGTACGAGTCTTTGTTTTGGCTTGCTGCACGCTGCTAATGATAGCGTGTGGCAGCAACCTGGTTTTTATGCAATTTCTTCTGGGATCAATAAAGTTTTCGGATTCTGATTATTTCTCCTTGCTGCTGCCGTTTGCAGTGTCCGTGGTAGCTACAGACCAGAATCTTCCTAGTGCAGCGTCTCAAGTGTTTCTCTTGTTTTTCATTTTGTCCTTCTTAAAGTCCAATTTTTTTATTACTGTAAATTAAGTTAAAAGAGGCGAATACAGGTTTACCCTTACATTTTCTTTAAGGGTAATGCATTAAACTGAGTTTTAAATGAAATTAAAGTGTTTTGGGAGCATATTTGGGGGCATATTTAGGGTTTACACTATAAAAATAGACATTTGTAGGCATTTTTTTTTACCACAACACAACAACGTGATTCTTCACTATACACAGGTGCTCTTGGAATGTAACCCCCGTGAGAAGCAGGGGGTTACTGTATTTGGTTTACACCAAACAGGTCCTTTGCTCTGGTGTCCAAATAATTCAATTTTAGACTCATCAGTTCCAGAAGTCCTGGTATTTGTCTGCATTCTCTCTCTCAGACTTCACTCTGGCCTTCACGTCTTGAATGTCTTTATAAGAAAAGTGGTCTTGAGGTCCATTTACAGTTATACGTTAAACATGTACATAAGTATAGGGATGCTTTAAATACTGCTAGCTCCAGCTACTATTCCTGCATCAAAATGGTGCTATATCTAAACTCCTCCAACCTCCTTCAAAATCTTGCCCTAATACACCTGAGCAGTGTCAAGCTTTTTTACATTTCTTTGACAAGAAAATTAACCAAATTTATCTCAGTTTTACTTCTAACTCTCATGTATCTCCTGCTGTAAATTCCACTTCTCTAGCTTCAACACTGAGCTGTTTTACACCTGTTGATTCCCTTACTGTTTCTGAATTTTTTGGTCAAGCTAACCCCTGCTCCTGTCAACTTGACCCAACCTCTTTACTTATAGCGTGTACATCAGTAATTAGTGATCCTATTGTATTCAGAATTAATTCTTGTCTTTCCTTGGGCTCTGTCCCTACTGCCCTTAAAACTGCTGCAGTCACCCCTATTCTTAAAAAAACAACCTAGCTCCCACATCTCAGTCCAGTTACAGGCCCATCTCAAATCTCCCTTTTCTTGCTAAAGCCATGGAAAGAGTAATAGCAACTCAACTTCAGGCATTCCTAAGCAGCAACTCACTCTACGGGCTATTTCAGTCAGGCTTCCGTCCTCAGCACAGCACTGAAACAGCTCGTTTGTGTGTTGTTAATGACCTAGCCTGTCAGCAGACCATGGGTTACTCAATATTCTTCTCCTTGATTTAAGTGCTGCATTTGACACTGTAAATCACAAAATACTTATCTCCTGTCATTCATCTATTGGTATCACAGACATTGCCCTTCAGTGGTTTAGGTCTTAACTTATAAATATACAACAATTTATCACAATGGGTTTGTATAAAACTTCCATCTCTCCTGTCTCCTGTCTCTTCCTTGTCTACATCATGCCCCTTGGCCAGATTATACATAGCCACAGTCTCCACTTTTACTGTTACGCTGACGATATTCAGTTATATGTCAGTACACACTCCCCCTCAGTCTCTCCACCGAACTCTCTAACAGCTTGCATCATTGACCTAAAGCTCTGGATGCAGGATAACTTTCTGCAGTTAAATACTGACAAAACTGAAGTATTACTAGTTGGCTCCAAATCCTCATTATCTCATTCTGGGGATCTTGGGTCAGTATTGAGGGTGTGCTGGTAGCCTAGTGTTTAGGGTGTTTGCCCTGTGATCAGGAAATTGTGGGTTTGATTCCCAAGACTGCTAAGCACCTCTGAGGTACCCTGAGCAAGGTACCGTCCCTGCACACTGCTCCCCGGGTGCTGTGTTCCTGGCTGCCCGCTGCTTCACTTGGTGAATGGGTTAAATGCAGAGGAAGAATTTCAGGCTGTTCACACTGTGTGCTGTGTTCATGTATGACAGATTGGTCACTTTCACTTTTCACTCTGGTTGTAAGAAATCTTGGTGTGCTCTTTACTCTTAACTTAATTTTGAGTCACACATCAAGTCCATCTCAAAAACAACCTTTTATCACCTCTGCAATATTGCTCACTTACGACTATTCTTGTCTAGCGGTGATGCTCTTAGTCTAGTCCACGCCTTCATTATATCTCGCACTGACTATTGCAACTCCTTGTTTATTGGAATCCCTGGCAAATCTCTACAAAGGTTACAGTACATACAAAACTCTGCCAGAGTTCTTACACACACTAAACGCTCTGCCCACATCACCCCTACCCTCTCTGTGTCACTAGCTACCTATTCAGGCTCAAATTAAGTTTGAAGTTTTACTCCTCATCTTTAAAGCTCTCCACAGCCTTGCTCCTCCCTACTTTACTCAACTCCTGATTTCTTACTCTCCCTCTCGCTCTCTCAGATCTTCTGATGATGAAAGCCTTGCACTAGACTCTCCACTCTTGGTTCAGTGCCATGGCTCCCAAACTATCTAACTCTCTTCCGCAAACCCTCCGTGACTGCTGCTCCATCTCATCTTTCAAGCATGATCTCAAGACTTTTTTTCAATGAATATTTCCTTTCCACCATGCCTATGTAATATGGATTTGTGTGTGTGTTTTTTTCCTTCTTATGTAAAGTGACCTTGGGTTTGTGAAAGGCACTATATAAATGTAACCTATTATTGTTATTATTTTGTTTCGCTTAGAGAGCCAAGGTTTTCTCCTTGCACACCTCCCATGCAACTTGTACAGTCTCTTTCTGATTGTAGAGGCTGGCACATTCACATCAACAGTAGCAAGAGTCTGCTGTAGGTCCAGTGACGACATTTTAGGGTTTTTGGAGACTTCTTTTAGCATCTTGCAGTCTGCTCTCAGGGTGAACTTGCTTGGATGGACAGACATGGGCATGTTGGCAGTTGTTTTGAAAGTCCTCCACTTGTAGACTATTTTCAGGACAGTAGAATGGCTGATTTCTAAATTTAAATCTCTTACCAGACTCATAAGCTGCTACAATCATCTTTCTGAAGGCCTCACACAGCTCTTTCCATCTCACCATGGTGTTCCCTCTCACTTCAACGGTCAGGAGCACACCAGACTAAATATCTGAGGTTCAAATAGAGCAAGCCTCCTTCAGAATGCTGAGTAATGATGTTCTAATCCTGTGGATCTGATGTGATACACCCATGTGTGATATTCCTCACCAGAAATTACATTTTGCAAAAATCTATTTATGCAGTTTTTAGTTTTAAAATGTACATTTAATGTCCAGGGGACATTTTTTTTAAAGCTTTTGTTATCTTTTAAAAATAGAACAATAAGACAAAAAGACTGAAGTCAAGATATGGTGTAACTTCAATACGTTACAAACTGAACATGCGCCTTGAGGGAACCCTAGTAACAATGGATGTACCATTCTAAGCAAAAGTTTTCCATCGAAACAGGATGTGTGGAGTCATTACAATTGAAAAAACTTTAGTGGGCTCTGAAGACATTGTGATGTCAGCTTTTATATTTCTTCCAGCTAACTACTTTTTTGACCCTTTATACAGGCAGCACTGAAAGTACAAAGCTTTGCACATCAGCCAAGTATCATAGCACAGATAAGGAAACTTTTTACCTTCCATTTTACCAACCTTTCTTTACCTTCCTCTGTTTTAAAAATCCCCTTTCTTGGAATGATAAAGAATTGTGGAAACTGCTGCTTGCGTAACGCTTTTTCTTTCCTTTCATTTGACAATGAGCTTTGTTTGTAGGCTCCTCTCTGCTGGTGTACAAGAAGTCAAGAAGAGAGAGACTGAGATAGGGAAAAAGAGTGGGTGGAGAGCTTTTGAAAAGGATTGCACTCAGAGCAGCTGGTAAGGTAGCCAAGAGATGCCAATAGGAAAACCCTGACGACTGTATATTTCCCCCTTGCGCCCGAGGAGCCGTCCCACCCACAGCCTAGTGCCAAAGGCACCATCTGCTAGGACAAAAATGGACGTAAAAAAGCTAAAGGCTAAGGTACTGTGCACACGCACACAAACCGATTTAATAATTGCACTGGGCAATAACTGCGCACTATGTATGATGTGCATGCCATATGTGCATGGGGTAAGGTCACCGACACTGGCTCTTAATCAAGAGAACCTACCGTAATTTGTTCAGAGTAATTTTTCTGTGCATATTTATCCACAAGTTTGCTTGTTGAAAACTGAATCTGGCTCTGTGGTCTTCTGAGGCTCTAGAACTTGCCTAGGAATGACATACAATAATACATAATTAATCTAGTAGAGCAACATATTGTATA
This sequence comes from Hydrocynus forskahlii, assembly GCA_037974365.1. Lineage (NCBI taxonomy): Eukaryota > Metazoa > Chordata > Actinopteri > Characiformes > Alestidae > Hydrocynus > Hydrocynus forskahlii. The sequence continues at coordinate 14,070,498 of JBBPCX010000018.1, read as the reverse complement.
TATGAGGGCATATTCATTATTCAATGGAAAACACATGCAGTTCCTTTGCATATTTATTTGAAAACACAAATTAGGATATGGAACTGTCACTTTAGCTACATCGGTAAACTAATCGTTTACAATTGTTAGATTGTTAGTTCTCAGGTGTCCACTCAGGTGTCAATAATATGGAAAAAAAACTCAGTCACAGCCTTAAATATGATTATTGCAGCGCAGATAATTTTTGCTGTGTTGGTTTCAATTCATTACTTCTTTTTTTCCTCATATTTTTAATTAGTTCTGATTATTAGTTCATGAAGTTTTTGTCATGTTTTTTTTTTGTCACTGGATGATTGTTTTCTGTTACTGGATGATTGTTGAGTTTGAGCCTGGGTGATGCCACAGCCATCCATGGCCAAGAGTCCAAGAGATCATGACTGGCCTCACTCTTTCTTGGTACAATGGCCAGAGTTAGATTTTTCTCCAAACAACATAAACGTATGTTGTTATTGGTTGTTAAGGTATATTAGTGCACCTTAAATTAGTTTTAAATGTACATTTAATATCCATGGAGACATAGTTGTACAACTTTTAGAAATAGAAAAATAAAATAAAAAGACTGGAGTCAAGATATGGTGTATGGAATCGGTACAGCTTTAAAAAAAATACAAGTGCAGTGGCATATGGTACAATATGTTCCAAACATGCATTATTTTAAGAATGATGTTTTATCATGGCATCATCAGAGGATTGCTGAGTTCGATCTCTGGTGATCCATGTCCAGGAGTCCAAGAGATCATGATTGGCCTTTCTTGGTGAGTATGATGGCCCTCCCTCCCTCTGCTTCACTCAGTGTTAGCTAGCATGGGCATCTTTGATAACTGTTGGGCAAGGCTGATGTTACAGAATTGGCATTTAGTGTTCTGCTTCAAGCATGATGAGCTGTGTTAGCTACATCTTTTCAAGCTGCAGCTAACACCGCTGTCCTATGATGGTGTGTTAGCTGGAGTTGGTGCTTCATCTGGCCCAGAAGAAACATGTGCTAGCCTTCACCCTCCCAGTGCTGGTAGTGTGAATTGGCATTATATATAATGTGGAAGGAAATATTATTGGATAAATAATAAATCAGTTCTGGCTCTAATACAAATCTATCCATTTACACTGAGAAACTGAACTGTGCCAAAGCATATGTAAGAAACATCTGATTTGAGTAGACAGGATTAATGTCATCATAATGGAAATTTCCATGTAATTTACAAATGGTACTGGACAATAGATAATATGTTTTTTAAAAAAGCAAAACAAAGACTGTTAGAAAAAAAGGACTGACTTTTAATCCATGAGCTCAAAGGTGGAGACACAGATATTTAGGCTAGAGCAGTGGACCGCAGTTTGTCAGCTGCAGGTGCATGTATAGCCTAATGTTAGAGTTGAATCATGTGTGTTACAACAGGAGCTGTGCAGTGCCCAGTGGCCTGTAGAACTAGAGCTGAAACATGGTGCAACTCCATTTTGCACCAGCAGATGGAAACAACACTTCACATACGAAAAATGAGTATTTTTAGATTTTTTAAATGCAATCAGGTGGTAGGACTTTGGCATGAATACTATACTGTATAAAAAGAATAAAAAGTCTTCGAGCAATGGGCCTCAGGAAAACGGTTCTTATCTTCCATTTCAAGTTCATGGTTTGAGATAAAGTAAGATATCTTAGGTTTTTTGTTTATTTAAAGAATTTAATTTTAATGAATTATTTGTGAAAATGTAATTGTGGATAAGATAGAAATGAGAAAACTCATGTACTGTATGATAGAAACAGATTAAACAGCATTTCACCAGTTGGTGCCTGATGGAAAATGACTGGACCTAATCATTGCATCGTCAGCAATGTCTCATAGTGTTAAAACAGCTTAAAACGTCAGATTTTTACAGATTTTACAGTGTGAATGTGGGACTCCTCTAAGCTCTAGCCGCACTTCTGTGCTCTTATCTCTTAATTAATAAAGTTTAATGTGTTTGATTCCCACTCTTTTAAAGAGGGCAACCAGAAACCACTGCCTAAAGCATCCTGACAGTAGTAGGGGTGTTCGTGCGGTCAGAGTAAAGCACGGCTTTCTGTTTTGATGAGAAGGGTTCATTTGTAGGCTGATGATTCTGAGATGTCATTACATTATTTAGATGTCATTACAGTATATGTAAATACAGAGTGGCTGGATGTATTCCATGTTGTTCTATGGGGAGAAAGTAGTCTTTTAGTGTAACAATACACTTGTAATAATTTCTTGAAGCCTAATTTCTCCAACAAATAAATGCTCCCTAGTGCTGAGGGAAAGTGTTTTGGGTTGATGCTGATATTACTTTGTAATGCTGTAAAGAGATCTGGCAATGAAACGTGGTCTGGTCTGATATGTGAACCCTCATGCATTGGTGGTGCCTGGGGTGGGCTTATGGGGTTTAAGGAAAAGGCTCTTTTCACCTTTGGTTCATTTACATGTTATGATGCATGTCATTTTTACCTTACTGCTATATATTCCCTAGTTTCTTCCTAGCTAGCATTAAATGATCAAATTGTAGAAGTAACCGAATGGCATAAAAATAGTGCAGCAAAGTTTCTCTGATCTTGTTTAGGTATGTAGATGGTAGGTCATTTTACTCAGATCCACAAACACACTACACTAGTGGCTAATCGTATGTGTAAACCAATGAGTTCTGTCCACAGTGATTGTGTGTTTTGACATTGTTTTTCTTCCTTTATTCTCCTAAATGTGCAATCTTGTACCATCATCTGATGATCATCAGCCCTATGACCGTTGGAACAGAAACCCAGTGAATGTAAGGTTAACATAGAGCTGCATGTCCATTGACCCATGAACGGCACCTGCCCTCGTATTAGTGTTGTCCGTAAATGTTAGTGGGTAGGACTATATTGCACTTCCGAAGTTCCATAGTATCAGCACTTCAACTGAAGACTAAAGGCGTTTTACACTGCTCTACAGTGTCCGCATGCTCTGTAATCATTACCATGTGGGAAAGCAATTTTTGAAAGCTCTTTGCCTCCATTACAAACTAACGTGAACCACAAAAAGACAGAACAAACCTCAAACATTCTGGTAAAGCTGTTTCTTAGTCAAGGAAGTTTCAACCAGTGCTCATTAGAGGTTCTCTTACTGTCTTTATCACACCATTTGTCTGTCGACAACACACTGTAAAGTAGAGTTTAGATCGGGCCCAAAAAATGAAACCCGACCCTACCCGATCCCGTGCACCTTGTATCCGAGCCCAGGACAGTGACAGGAAATATCGTCCTGACCAGACCCGCAGGCCAGGCCGGGCTCGGCCTGTTTTCGGGTTCGGGCAGAGAATCTAAACTCTACTGTAAAGGAAGATGCCAAAAGAGCGAGAGTAAGAAGAAATAACATTCAAGGACACATTCTCTACATCAGTTAAAGTAATAAGTAATTATGGTGATTGGCATTAATGCATCAATGAAGGCGGTTGATGATAACATGTAACTGGTTTATATCAATGAAATCACTACACTGTTGTAGAAATCTCAGGTTTGATTTTATTGTCCTTGGCTTCAAGGTGGTTCATTGACGGCATTTAGCAGACGCTTTTATCCAAAGTGACTTCCATTGCCTAACTACAGGGGACGGTCTCCCTGGAGCAACTTGGGGTTAAGGGTCTTGCTCAGGAACCCAGTGGTGGTCTGCTGAAGGTAGGATTTGAACCCATGACCTCTTGGTCCAGAGGCAAGTATCCTACCCTCTAGGCCACCACCACCACTGCATGATAGCTCATGATAGTAAACATGATCAAAGGTATGTGGACACCTGACCATCACATTAATATAAGCTTGTTGGAAGTCCCTTTTCAAAACCATAGACATTAATATAGCTCCCCTACGTGCAGCTATAATATCCTACACTTCTCTAGGAAAGTTTCCCACAAGCTGTTGGAGTATGTCTGAGGGACACTAAATCCATTCAGTTAAGAGAGCACTTATGAGGTCAGGCACTGATACTGGGCAGGGCTGGCTCAGAAGCAGAGTTCCAGTTCATCTCAAAAGGGTTCAGGTTGAGTTCAGGGCTTCGTGCAGACCATTAGAGTTTCACACCAAACTCATCACACCTTGTCTTTATAGATGTCTCTGTTGCACGGGTGATCAAAAAGGACATTCCCTGAACAAAGTTAGAAGCATATAATTGTGTAAAATGTCTTGGTATGTTAATATTACCCTTCATTGGAACTGAGGGATCAAACCCTGAAAAACCATTATTCCTCCAAACTTTACTGCTGGCACTATGTATACCTGCATATTCTAGCGTTATCCTGGAATCTGTTTTACACACATTCAACCATCAGACTACCAGGTAGTGAGGTGGGATTGATCACTCCAGAGAAGACTTTTCCATTGCTCAAGACTCCAGTGGTGTCGTTCTCTACAGCACTACAGAGACACCTGGACTATTTAGGAGGGGAATAAGTGTTTTAATGTACTGTATGTATATGTGTAACTTGAGACTCTTTCAACTTCTCTTGCTAATAGTGCTAGGCATGTTTTTGCCACTGTACCATGATACTGACCTATTGTGATATTGCTAAACAGCTTTAGCAACATCATGAAATACTGTCCATAAATAACAGTGTTTGAGAGGAAAATTGAAGAAATCAGACTAGGGGAAGGTGGTAAGTAGTAAGACTACTCAGGAAGTAGGAGTTAACTGAATGTATTAATGCTAATATTGTGCAGTACAGTAATACCTTGATATATTCAGAAAATATGAGACATTTATTCAGAACTACCTACAAATGCCTAATTTTAATGAGGGCTGGATGAAAATATGTTAAAATGAAACCAATCAGTGACGAAATTGTACTGACTGGTGAGTAAATGCAACAGTACATTTTTTCCTTACAATTACTTTTCAATTTGAAAATATGATAGAGAGTACCAACCCATCAGATTTTCACTTTAGTACATGTGAACTTTAGTACAAGTTGTTCGTTACTGTACACCTCCATTCACTACTCATAACTAATGGCAGTAAACAATCTTATATGAGTGTGTGTGTGTGTGTGTGTGTATACACCCACACACAAACATATATTTCATATATGCAATAGTTATAAAACTGATCGTTTGCAGATTGTATCCCACTCAGGGTGGACAGCATATACAACTTTGTTTACATTAAATCTAATGTGCTACATGCATATTCTGACTTGTTGAACTATTTTAGATCCTGTAACTCTATAATGAATACTTGCATTGCATATTATGATATATAATATGTGTATATGGTCATATTTTAAAACAAATGACCATGGGTGAGTTACCAGGCATTATGAAGACAAGGGATATGAACAAACATTAGGGTTATAAACTTGTTACTTGTTAAGAAATGAGATGAATCTGAGAGTTATGGGTGTACTATACTGTCAGGATCCATTGTAGGGCCCCAGTGCGAGTGCCACACTCCCTCCATACACAAATTATTATTATACACACAATAAGTGTATGAGAGCTAAGTAAAGGGTTGCATAATGGTCAATATGATGCTCACGTTGTTTTATCCCTTCGCCACAGAGGCGTCCAATGGGATCGTATTTCGGGCGTGACGCCACTGGGTCTCGGCGGAGGGCGATTGAGGGGGCGCGTCTCAGGGCGGAGTTTAGCTAGGAGGGGCGGGGTTGAGCTGGGCGGGGGGCGGTGCTTAGTGGAGCAAAGGCGACTGAAACGGGTGTTTTTTGTGAGTCCGGTGTAGAGAAGCGGTTCAGTGTGTGAAAGGAGCCGGGCGCGGTGTGTACGTCTACTGTCTCGGAAAGAAGCGAGCAAAAACCAATCTAGTCGGTTTGCGAGAAGGCGTGTCCGGCTGTCAGAAGAGCAGAACCCGTCACGGAGGAACAATGGTCCAGAGTCAGATGTTGGTAATATGAGCGAGAGGCTCGGATCGTAGATGCATCGACTATAACCACGCCGCGTTTCTTTTGTGTTTCTGTTGAGAACTGCGGAGCCCCCACCCCACCCCCGACTCTCTCCCGAGCTCGTCTGTCTGTTTCTCTCGTCCCCTCACTGGTGTATCCCCCTCCGCCTGTCCACCTCTCCCCTCGAAGCAGCCAGCCCGAGAGATGAATTACCAGTCCGGCGTGCCTGTCTCCGTCTCGGTCTCGGGCATCTCTCAGCAGGCGCAGCCGGCCATGCCCGCCCCGGGTCAGGGTCCAGTGCCGGTGCCCGCTCCGGTGCCGGTCCCCCAGGCCATGCCAACGCAGTTCGGCTCCTCGTCCTCTGGAGGGTCTGTGTCGGGCCCCGGCGCCCAGCCCGGCGCGGCCGGCTCGCAGTTCGTCCTCTCCAACTCGGCCGCCATCCGGGCCGAGATCCACCGCTTCGAGTCCGTACACCCGAACATCTACGCCATCTACGACCTGATCGAGCGCATCGACGACCTGGCGCTGCAGAACCAGATCCGAGAGCACGTCATCTCAATCGAAGGTGAGCCTTTAGGTCCGGCTAGCCCAGAGACTGCCTCGCCACAACCCACCCAGACCTCTCCATTTTACTGAGATAATGGACCATACTGGCTGCGAAGTGTCGTGCCTATTAGTCTTTTCCCACCTCTCCCTCTCTGTTTCTCTCTTTCTGTTTTTCTCTCTGAGAGATTCAGAACGAAAAGGTAACCCCCACCCCCCGCTCCTCTGCTGTATTGTTGTTTGTGTTGCTAACTGGACAGGCTAGGCTGCTGAATGAGCTGCCCGTTAACTTCTGGTACATTTCAAATTACCTTTTGCATTTAAATGTTAAAAAAACATTATTATTTAAGTTTCTCGACCAGTATAAACTATGTTACTTGTGTGCTGAGATCATAAACTTTATTTTTCCTTGGTGTTGTAGTGGGGTTGATATGCTCGGGGCTGAAAAATCGGTGTTGCCACATTGGCCAGTGTAGCATACTATACTTTATATCACAAGATTTGTGGCTTTTTAGATGAACAGTGCTGTGGTATAGAGAAGAGAAATGTTAGTCAGTTAGTCAGTGCTCAGCAGCAGCTGTTGGAGAGGGAGTGCCCACCCTATTGAGGGTCTCAGTGGTCTGCAGCTCCAGAGCCAGAGGTGGCTGTGGGTGTTCTGACCTGCAGCGCATCAGGTCCAAGTTTCAGTCTCATACTCCAGCAGCCGGTGTTACACCTTATGATGACCGCCTGTGGTGTATTTTCTCGAAATAAATGGGTATTGGTGTGCAAATTAAGCATTTTACTTTCACTACGAGAAGAGCCTGGCTGAGACATACAATATAAGTTTGTTTACACTGTAGGGGACCTTTGTGTGGCTTGTGCATGATACAACATGCAGGTCTGTGGCTGTGATTTAACGCTTTCAAGGCTTTTTTTCAAACAGAAAAGGTGCACTGGGATCGTCATTGTTTGGCTTTCAAAATTTTTGTACCTATAACACTAGTATAGAATTGCTATAGAGCCTGTTTAAGATGATATTTTTGTAATATCGCATGCATTTGTCTGAAAATGGTTAGAGTCGCAGATGATTGATGTTTTCGCCTTGTGTGAATTATCAGTCTTAAAAGTCTTGTTTTTCTAATCCACTTTAGTTAAGACAGGGTTAAGAAAGATTTTGAAACCAATACGGGACTGACTAACCTTGGCTTAACGTGGCTTAGAATGCCCATTAAAACATTACTGTAGGATTGTTGGTAGATATGTAACTGTAGAATCATACTAGGTGGTTTGAATGCTGGATACTTTTTTAAGTCTGAATATGGTTCTTCAGTTGAGGATTTTTAAGAAAGCTGACTATCCCAAACATAATTTACAATTCTCCATGAGGTGGGGCAATCAGTAGTCACCCTCCAAAATAACACACACACCAGCTCCTAGCAAAAGTGCAGAATCCATAACGATGCTGCCCTTTCAAACAGATCATATTTTCATATAATAGACTGTAAGGTCGTCCAACCAGTAGCAGCTATGGTGGTTTGTATACTTACTTGCTGGTTTGCACTGTGAGTCAGCAGTCTTTCTCTTAACTCTGTAGTATTAGCTTTCATGCTGCATGATGGAGAATTGTATGACACACTTGTACATAGACTTCCCTGTACTGCGTCTAATGGCAGACACCAATTTGCATGAACATATGGAAGAGGCAAACAGTTTCAATTCAGGATCTGAGTGTCCTGCAGTTGGAGGTTTAATGTGCCATATCTCAACATTATGACTTAAAACAATATTTCATAGATGTTCAGAATCATGTTAAAGCTAAACACATGCATATGTATAAAAGATACTTACATATTTGCAAAAGGAACATATTTGATTAGCTGGCTCCTGATTATCCTCCTGCCCTTGTCACTTTGTGCTTACATATAAATTTATAATCCAATGTTCATTCTATGGTAATACGTATAAGATGCTTTTCAGAATTACAAATAAATATATGTAAGCACTGGTTTATTTTTGTAGTGGTAGTTCTTGATTCTCTCGTGGCATTTTCTGCTGTTTGTACCCACAGCCATGTGTGCTGTTCTTGCATGCATGACGAAGTACATATCCTTCTAGAAGATTCTAGCTGGTGCTTCCACAGCGTCACTCTGCCACTCTCGTTAGCATAGTAGTATGTTCATATCTGCTCCGAATGACATCAGCAGTGTCTCCTGTCTGTTGCGTCTGTAACGGAAGCGTCTGAAACAATCAGTTATCCAGAGGTTTTATTATGTGATTACGCAGTAAATGACTGTTTGTGTCCGTAGCATTGTAGATTTCCAGAGTGCAGACATCTATTGCATTAAAGGTCTGAGTCAAATGTGTAAAGTTCACAGTGTTTACTCAACATCTTTGATTGCTGTCGTTGCAGGACAATTGCAGTTTTTGCTTCTGTCTTCGTGCCACTTTATTTGTGGCTTTCCTGCAAATGGTTTCCTCCTCTGTCATTGAAAGCATGGTTTTCTGAAGTGGGCTGGCTGAAAAGGAAATTGCCGTCTGAGGAATTTGCATATTCTTTGTTTTGTCATAAGCGGCACAAATCCCTATGTGCAGTTAGTTTGTTTCTGAATGTGTTTTTCCTGTACATTTTTCGGTGCCACTGCTGTTGCCGTCTTCAGCTTCCGATCCAAACGGCGAACCGTGGCACAGTACCAGATGTGTTTTTAGACAAATTACAAATGCCTGCTTGTCTGCACCCCACAGTTTGTCCTAATGAAGCCTATATATGTGAGGTAAATGAAGGCCAAAACAAGCCACACACAAGCTTGTTTATGACAAAAGATCATGTCTTGTTTATGTCGAGAAAGTGGTTGTATTCTCAGCATACTAATAAGGATCTCTGTCATTCTCCTGCTGTATTCTAATGAGGCTCTGAATGACCATTAATGCGCCAGAGCAGAATCTATGCAGCAGTCTTCTCTGCAGCAGAGCCTGTCTAGCTGTTACAGGGGGAGAAACACTGTTTTTTTTTGTGTGTGTGTGTGTGTGTGTTTTTTGTGCAGTTCTTGCGCACGCGTGCATGAGCACACACCCACCTGTACGCCTGGACTGCAGACTCTTGCCGTGGTCCTGCATTATAGCAGAGTGCCTGTTGCTTAGGAACCAGAGGCTCCATAGTTTTGCTGAAGATCAGAAGAGAACGCAGTTAAAAAGGGAAGGATAAGAACAACTCAGATCTGATTGTCTTGTTTCATTGTCTCTCTGCTGAAAGCTTAAAAGAGCCTGTGTTTCCCAGACTGTTTTGCAGTGTTTCGTGATCAGTTAGGTACTAGACATTCATATGCAGTAAATGGTGCGATGTGCTATTGATGGTTGGACATTCAATAAGTATAGGGCAATTTTCAGGTATGGTGGCTTTGCAGTTTGAGACTGATTAAATGGAAGCGTTTTATGTTGCAGATAATATTATCCAGAAACGCTGAACAATGTTCTCAGGGCTTTGTCATTTCTCTTTTGCTCCTCCTGGAAACATTGTTCATACAGTATATCTGTTATGATACTGCATGAAAATACAAGCAGATTTTAAACCTAGTTGTTGTCCTGTTGGTTTGTCTGAAGTTGTAGACTAGCCGTGCCACACCCCATTTGTAGCTTAGCTAATGCTAGTATTGGAAGAGTTACCATGATGTTTTTCATCTTCATCTCTTTGCAGAGTTGGCCAGTGTCTGTTTTTCTGAAACCAATGACAGATAGTGGCCAACAAGAATGAAAATTTCTTTCCACTGATTGCCACCTTTTGAAACCAAATGCCCTTCAGTTTAGCTTCTGGAGTGTGTCATCACTGCTTATCAATTCCATTTTGATGTTGCGGTAGAATTATGAGTGGACAGAATTCACTTTTGGCGTTATGAGAGTAATATACTTAAACATACTTAGATGTCCATTTCAATGATTTGTGTGCAGATGGTTTTCATATGTCTTCTTCTGGTCTTCCCAAGACATAGCAGAGCTATCCTCAACACTTGGCATCATAACTTAAAAATAATAGAATAGATTCTGAAATTACTTATCTAAAATATTTCCATAAAAAATGAAATTGGTAGATGTTGACCGATTGTCCACCTGGCCAATTATCAGATAATTAGCAGATATTCAGCCGTTTTACAGTTATCTGTATTTTTTTTCTTTATTGCTGCAGTCACCTCTTTCTGTCTGTTGTTTAGAGAAATGTTCCGCCCACAGCAGCACTATCTGATTGGTTACAAGTAATAATTACAAGTCACAGCTAATAACACTGTCAACACTGCAGGCTACAGGATTTGCAATGTGGAGCTGACCAGTATTCAGTTCATCTTTATCAAACTGAGAGTTTGACTGAAGGAGTAGAGCTCAGTCACTCAGAGACTAAGATAAACAAAAATAGCAGTGCAGCTAATCGCTAAATAAGTGCAAAAACATTGAACATTTTGTTCTGACTGCTGTACTATTTGATGTGGAGCGGAAAATTCCAGCAAGACCATAATATGCAAGTGATGGGACAGAAACTCATCACCTCATTCAGTAAAGCAGCCAAACTGACACTGAAAATATGTCACTAAACAAATGTTTTAAGACCTGCGTATCCTTATCTGAATGTTAACATACAGAATAATAAATCATTCTCTAAGCATCTTTGTAAAAAAAAGCATGTATACACGTGTAAAACTCAAACTTTTAAAACAAGCAAACTAGCTAAATTTGGTTAAAAACAACAGATGCTCATTTGAAACCACTGATTATTAATCAAAGCCTCAGAAATGTTGTTTGGGCCTGCTTTACTGACGTTGCGGAAACCAAAGATCTCTTTTAATTAAACATATGCTTAAAGGCAGTTCAAAAAATTATGTCACAGTATGTGTTATTCCAAATTCGGACTCGTAAGACTTTCATTTTTCTGGAAATTGGATATTGGTTATTGGATTCCTTGAATGCTAATAAGCGGTATCTGTATCGGCACTGAAAGACATTATGTACACAGACACCTAAGATACAGACTATATTTTTGACAGGAAGCTATTACTTTCTTCATAATGTTAGAGTTTGTACTGTGATTTTTTTTTTCTGTTTGATACGATGTACATTCTAATCTTTACCGTTTAGACTGTTTGTTAGTATTTAACTGATTGGGTTGAATTTGTGTTTACTGTATGTTAAGTGATATCACGACTGTGAATGACTAATATGTATCTGCGATCAGGAGTCATTTGCTGGTAATGGTCTGTTTGCTTGTAGAGGCTTTTTAGTGAAGTAATTATTTTAAACAAGATGTGACTGCAATGCAAAAATGAGAAGACAAAATGTTCTGACGGTCTCGGCTCTGCTTCAGATGAGCATCAAACTTCTGTGTTCTTCCATCATCTGATTCAGGCTTCTTTTGGCAGTTTGTGTGACAGCGGTGAAACATTGCACGTGCCTTGGCCTCACAGTCCCTTTGAGAAACAATTTTGGTCCAGTTCCTGTCAATCAGCGCATTTATAACTATGCTAATTGAGCACAACTTTGGACCTGGTCTTTGACCTCAGCTCTTTGCTGGAAGAGGCAGCAGTGAAGAGGCCGTGATTTTGAAAGGTTGTGAGGTCGAATGGTGAGTTTGTGAGGCAGTTCTTTCCATCGCTTGGTGCAATGAAATCTGATGCCATGCCCTATCTGAAGAAGAGAAAGTAGGCCATTGTTTTGGTGAGACAAAGACTCTCTCTCTCTCTCTCTCTCTCTCTCTCTCTCTCTCTCTCTCTCTCTCTCTCTCTCTCTCTCTCTCTCTCTC
>JBBPCX010000018.1:14025568-14058187 GCA_037974365.1 Hydrocynus forskahlii | reverse complement strand
ATAGAGCTTAGGGAAAAACCTAGGTGACGTCTCAAGGCAGCTAGTCGGTTGGTTAGTTAGGTTAGGACAGGCTGTGTATGTTTGTCTATCATTATGGTGAGATGTAATGTGGCGAGTGTGGTTCTGGTCATGTGACTCTAAGGTATGTCAGCATCTGACAAATTGTTCCCCACTAACAAAACTGTGTGCCGCAGCTGCAGACATTTAGAAAATGAAGCATGATGTTAACACCATGCACTGTGCATAAACATTTTGTGGTAGCACTGGTGTTCAAAAGACTACAAGTTTTATTGCACAGTTTAAACTATTGTAGCAAGTGTTAAATTTTGAATAGCACAGCTAATCCTCCACAATAATTCAGATTCCCCACCACGGGGCACTATTAACACAAGCAGAAAGAGAGGAAACCCAAACCAGCAGGATCACAGAAGAATGCTACATTCACAAAATTTCAAAACAGGAAACTTATTACCTAAAGGCAATAGCTGATGCTTTAATATGCGAATCTACATTTGGCAAGATGTGAATATTGATTTGGAACCATACCTGGGCCTTGACTGATGACCTTTGTTTGAGAACGCAAGTACAGAGAAAAACTCAGTTTTGTCTCTGGTCTCAGTTCTCTGAGAAGTCAGTGAAAGTGTTAAAAAAACAGCTTGGGTTTTGGTATTTCCCGACCTGGTGAAATCGTTGCTGTTTTTGGTTTCTCTTTCTTTTTTCAAGCTTTTAACTGGCCTTGGGAGAAGAGACAGAAGTCAAGGCCAGTTAAAAGCTTGAAAGATGTCCTATCTACATTGTACTTTTCTAATGATTAACTTGACAGCCTAGCAGACTATTAAAATTACCAGGTAGTACCGTGTGTTATGAACATTAAAACATGTAGCTAAAGCTAAAGGCTCGACTCTAAGGCTGCATTCATGACACCTCACAAATTGGGGGACATGCAGGTTCTGACTTTGAAAAAATATTTTAACACATTGTCGGGTCGTTTTTGGAGCCCCTTTTTCCCTTCTCGACATCAAAACATCTACAATCATGGCATCCTCGGACGTGACTGGTTAGACAGTAAATAGTAGTTACAAACTACTTTTAACTAAGCATTTACCATTGAATGTAATATGTTTGCATTGTTAATATATAAGTGAAGTTGCAGTGTTACAGTTTTGCAGAGATGTTACTAATAACTGATATTAGCCATGTGTGAAAGTTCCTTGCATGAGAACACAGACAGCTATTACATATCTGCCCTTAATCGTCGTTTGAGTGTTGGTAATGAAACCAGGGGAACATTCATAAAAAACAATCAACCGATCTACCTATCACTCCTGTTTTGCCAAAATTGCACACACACTGGGAACTAACATAGAAATGCCCACAGTTTGAAAGGGACTGATTGCAGTGATTAGGTCAAGCGACTAAACTCCCCGAGAGCACAAAATTGGCAGCACTGATTTCTCAGAACTAATCTTAGCATTGGGAATGTTGGCTCTAGCATTTTTGGCTCTAGTTTCTAAAGTAAAGATTTTCCACAGCATATCTGAGACATACCTGAACACACAGAGATAATACACTAAGGGCTCTGTCTGCTCTGTGTAGGGTATGACATGTATTCTTATCAAACTAACTTAATTTCAAATACTGGAATACCTTTCTAAGCCAACAGTGCTGAACAAGACATTGCTTGTGATGGAACTCACAGTGGTTGTAACAGGAACAGGCAGAGCAGGCCGCAAATACAGATGTGGGTTCTAGAAGAAGGGAAATTACAAACCACCACACTCATGCTTCAGTGCATGTGCAAGCTAAAATTAAGATGCCAAAATATTGGTTGTCTTTGTCGGCCATAATTTCATTGTTGGGTCAGTGATAATTGTGTTTTTCCATTTATTTGCAAATAATGTATCAACCACCAATCAATAGTGTATTGTGCAGACTTACCCTATGAATTTACATTAGCTCCTTATGTCTAATGTTATTAAACTTAAGGAAAAGTCTGAGCAAGACATTATATGACTCTGCATAGGTGAGATGTTTTCAAGTAATACATGAATTTCCCCCTCATATCAACTGGGACTGTAGTGTGATGTTTGGTTAGGATCTCACAACTGTTAATAGTGAGGTGAGGAAGCATTCTGTGTGATATTATTCTTAGCGTTATTTTGTTTCTTCACTATTTAAGCCTGTAAATATATGAAAGTTATAATATATTTAACCAATTTTCAGAAACTATCAGTTGTTCCCCATATCTGTGTTGGATTGGAGCAAAAATGTTAACCATCTTTGTTGAACCTGTATGGAGCAATAACATTTAGAAAGTTAAGCTTTACATGGGATTTAAGGTAACACAGACGGATTTATTAACAGTATGCAAGTAACTCAGTGACACATTCTATAAGAATGAAAATTGGGACAAGGCTATAGTAAAGTTATTTTTATATAAGGTAAATACATCGTGAGAACACTGCTTGAATTGTAGTTCAGTTTATTAGTGATATGTAAGATAACACATGGCCAACAGTACATTAAAATGTGTTGGAAGAGCAGAAACAGATCAGCTCAGCAATTATGGCACTGGTTACATTAAATATGTAAAATTCTTCTCTGCATTTAACCAATTCACCCAAGTAAAGCAGCATGCAACCAGGAACGCAGCACCCAGGGAGCAGTGTGTGGAGACAATACCTTGCTCAAGAGCATCTCAGTGGTGCCACTAGCAGTCCTGGGATTCGCTATAAGTAAAAGGTAAAAATGACCATGTATGAAAAAGCATTAAAGTAAAGTGAAATAATATAAAACATATAAAAAGTATTGCACACGGACTATGTAGCAGTTCTGGTTCAATAGCAGCAGTCACAGTCGACAGTGCATTAGATAGTAAACAGTGCAGACAAGAGATATGCAAATATGCAAGATTTAGAGCTGTTAGTTGAGAAGCCTGACGGCATGGTGGCAAGAACTGTGTTTTCGATCTGCACTAATTCTCTATAATTATAGAGCTCTCTATAACGGTGGAGACACTAATATAGAAATGTTGAAAAAGTAGAAACAAAGTAGGGCATCTCAAATGCTGTCACTGTAAATGAGAATTACAGAAAGAGCAGATCTAGTGCATACAAAGTATTTGTACAGAAATGGGCATTTGTTTTGGCAGTGGGTTTGAAATTACTACATAGAACCCTTCAGTCTGGAGTAATGTTTATGTAAACCTTTTCCTGCTGGAACATTCATTATTTACATCACCAATAATGCTGACTGAACTGGTTTTAGAAGTGGCCATGCATAACCCTAACCCAGATAAAATCGTGCAGTGGGTTGCCATCTGTAGTGTCTCTACAACTGATCAATCCAGACTCCTATAGGTATAGCATGGTGTGCTTGCTCAAGCTGTGGATCATACTCTAGTAGTGGTGCCAGCCATCCCTGCACAACTTCAAAGCCAATAAAATACATTGCTGGGTTATTTAATGCAGGATATATACATTTTAAATGAGTTCTGAACTGTGTGCAGTTTAAAGGTTTTTCATCATATTTTATATTAGAATTTAATACACCTAGCATATAGTGTTACATCCTTCTCTACCTTCACAAGAAATCTGTTGCAGTCTAATCTAGGTTACTTTTAATTCATAGACAGTTCTGAAGTCAACACAAAACAACTAAAAAATAAAAGGTGACATTCTGTATATTGTCCATAATGATTGGAATTTCTCCGTAGACCTCAATCCTAACCTGATAGTTTTCATTGAAACATAGAGGGATCTTTATTCTGCCTTTGGGAATAACATCTGTTTGTGCTGGTATGTTGTGTATGTCAGTGCTTCTTGCTAATCACCCCTGACACATTCAGATGGTGCTTCAGAAACACATTGTGAAACAGCTTGCTGTTGATTTCCCATGAAATGCCCATTCCATTTTTACTTTAGTGAGTTTGTTGGACAACGTTGATCAGTAAGATAAACTGTTAACTCACGTTGCATACGTTTGAGATAAGAACTGACTGTGAATGTTTTTACTTTCTAGAGGCTTTCTAGAGGCTTTTACAAATCTCATGTTTTAAAAATCTCATGTTCTGGAAATGACTTAACCAAAAAGACAACACTGATTTATTAATGCCACTCCATAAAAAGATTTCTTTCAGGAAACAGTTTAGCTAAGAAAGTGTACTTGTCCATGCACTAGGCGTGCAAAAATGCAGTACAAGCTGATAGTGCTCTGATGTGACAACTCTGGGTGGTTTACAACTAGATGTGCTACATGTAGATTCCATCCAACTGTTAGCTACCGAAAGTCCAGTGAATCCTTTAGTGTTAGGACACCCATGTTTTTTGTTACACAGCTCCTTAGTTAAGTGAGAGGAGGGATATATTGAAAGGTGGGGTAAGGAGTACTTCGATCACTGTCTACAGTTATCAGTGGTTGCAACTTCTTTAGCGAGGCCTGGTTTACATTTAGAAACTTCCATTTCCCTGGAGTATTCAAGTCTGGCAGACTCCTTCTCTCCCAGGCAGTCACAGCAATTGCCCCTTCACTGGCACGATCGTGCTATTATTACATTTACCTTTACATTTACAGCATTTGGCTAACACTCCCATTCAGAGTAATCTACATCTATGCTTTGTTGCCCAACAGAAAACATGTCCCTCATGGTAGTAAGCCTAGACGTACTGATCACACGCACCAGGAGCCCATCTTCCCAAAGGCTGAATTTGCCCCCTTTCTCATCCTTAACAGCAATTCCTTAATGATTGTATCAACAATGTTCTGTCAGGCATTGAGAAACCGAGAGAAAACAGCATATATTCGCTCAGAAACAATATACTAAAAATTCCATACAACTTGGCCAGAGTCTGTGAGTAAGTGGAGGACTGCTTACTTCACCACTAAAGGGCACTATGAGTACCAAATTAGGCCCCTAATCTGTCCACACACTTAGGACAGGTTAAATCTCACCCTTACCTGATTTTATACCTCTTATTTGCACTGTTTTGTTTTGCTTCACAGTGTCTTACACTATAGATACACTGTGGAACCTGAGCTTCACCATTTCGTCTCTCTGTATACTTGTATATATATGGTTGAGATGACAATGAAGTTCACTTTGACTTTGACTTATGGATTCACCAACGCCCTTTCAGGCACTATAGTAAATGAAGTGCTGGTTGATTTTGTTGGACAGTTTGTAATGGTCTCCATCGATGTTAATATTCTCCCCTGTTAAAAAGGTTGCTGGCGAACAAGTTATTTGTGAAGGTGGAAAAAACGTCTGTAAAGACAAGATCTGTTTCCTAGGGCATGTGAGTTCTAAGCGAGGGATCCAAATGGAGCCCCTGAAAATACAAACAAGGACTGATAAAATTCCACCCTAGTCAAGGAAATCCAAAGATTCCTGGTTGTTTTTTAAACTATTAAATAATGTTTAGCAAAAATGTTAGTACCATTGCTTTAACCATTACATCTCTTCTAAAGGGATCTCCCAGGAAAATGAAATGGAATCGCCGAGCAGAAACAGCTTTTGGCTCCCTAAAAAGGTTCTTCACCTCAGCCCCACTTCTCCTGACCCTGCTCAGCAGTTCACTGTGCAAGTCCATTATCATGTAGCAGACCAGGAGTTGTTCGTGATTAAACTTGCTTTACGTAAGTGGTGGCACTGGTGAGAAGGGGCTGTTATATATCAAACAGGCTAAATGCCTTAAACTGAGGCAAGTTATGTGCTTGCTAATTTTTGCTACTTTCAATTTTTCACTCTGTTATCACTGATCTCCCCCACTCTAAGAGTAACATCACCATTCTTGTGGTGATTGACAGATTTTTAAAAGCCTGTAGGTTGCTTCCTCTGCCTAAACTACCCAGCTCCTCTTAGCTTGCTCAGTACTTAGTCTACCATGTATTTCAATTGTATGGCTTAACTCAAGAAACATTGAGCTTCAAGGGAAGTCGATTTATCTCTTGGGTATGGCGAGCTTTTTAGTAAAAAGTTAGAATGAACAGTGTGAAAGTAGACCACTGTAAATTCCTGCAGTAGAACAATGGGCAGAGACATGTCTGTGTGTTTGGAAGCACACCAGGGTCAAGATTCTCAAGGCAGTGGAAATCCAGCAGAAACAAGTGAACCAGAGAAGAGCTTGGGGCCACTGGGAACATCCAGACTGAGACGCTTCACAGTGACGTGGTCATCTGTCTCGCGCCTCTGGCACTCTGGGGTCACATCTGGGAGGGGGGCTCTGTGACAACCCTGGGTGCTGTTCCCAGGTCACAGATTATATGATTTGCTTTAAGGGTTTAGATGATGAGCAAATCTTAAAAAAAAGAGATTGGGAGAAAGTAATTGTGAAATACATATACTTTCAGTGTTTTTCCTTAAATGCTTTTATGTTTATCTGACTGCATTTATTCAGCATTATATATTGCTCTAATTGACACGCTTATTGGGTTATTCACCAGTTAGAAGTGAAGAATGGATGTCTGGATCCAAAGAAATCCACAGAAGGGTTAAAATAATTCTGAATCATGTGAAAATAATTGAAATGAATTGTTGTGAAATGTGGTATTTTATGAAGCATTCATTCCTACTGAAATATAATTGATTTAAATCATTGTGAGAAGTTCATACCTTTGGTAGACATATTTCTGGGAGATGTGTGATTGCACGTCCCCTGTGTCAGGGGAAGGCAATTTAAAAAACAACAATAATTTACAAATTATTATGCAGGGTTTCTTTAAGCATAAGCTTATTTTGATAGTGGGAGGAACAGTAGGAAAAACACAAAGCTCCATCTTTTTTGACTGAATACTCTAACCAGAGATGGCATACTTTAGCTATACAGGTTCCTGCACAACCAGTCCAGTAATCTGTTTTTAAATACAGTGGGACTCTGGCCTATCTCTGTAGTAAATGCAAGTTATGTGGTATAAAATACTTTCACTGTTGCAAAACCAGACATCAAACTGTTATTAGGCTGTCCTAGGTCATTAACTTAGGCCGTCCTAGGTCATTAACACTGTCCATTTTATTCTGAAGTGGAATTTTATGCTTATGTCTCATTAACTGTAATGATTGGACTGATGCAGGAGTAGGCTGCTCTTACAGAAAATAGCACAGAGGGTAATTAAGCATCTGTTAGAAAGGATTTTTTCTCAGTCCTCATAAGTCTTTTTGAAAACTGATCTTCAAACAAAAATATATACTGTTTTTCAAAGAGCCGTTGAATATGCACTCTCGTGTTACTCATTTGCATGTTCTCCTTGTGGTGGTGTGGGTTTCCTCTCCAGTTTCTTCCACAGTTTGAAGACATGTAAGGTGAATTAACGAAGTACATTTTCTTATTTCACTCCACAAAAGTCATTTTTTGTAGTAGTAAGTAATGCAAAAGCTTGTTCCTATTTACCAGTTGTTTTGTGGGAATCCCAAAGATTCTCTTTTTAATGCACAAGAACACTTTTAAAAGATTAGTTTTGACAGATTAGTCTTGATATTTCTTGGTTTCTAGTGGAAAAGAAAAGTAGTGGCATTGCACATGTGTGAGTTTACCATTTAATAATAACAAACAAGACACTAACAAAAACCGACCCAAAATAATTCAAGTGGTTTGAACTAAGACATAGGCGGGGTATGGCTATTAGAAATACTAACCAAAACAGACAGGGGTGTGTACACAATGACAAGGACAATGGAAACACCTGGGCAGGGGATGAGAGAAAAAACAAGACACAGGTGAACATAATGACAGGGTGAGGCTAAGGCAGGATGTGAACCAAAACAACAACAAACTCACATGGACCAGCGACACATGGAAAATGTAAACAAGGAGAGAGACAAGGCTTTAGGTATAGGCAGAGTGGGTAAAGACTTTGCCCACTCTTTTGCAGTTACAGGTTCATATGGTGCAGTGCCTGTTTAGAGGTGGGCTTTAGGTGGAGGTCGGCATGTCTGAGCAATGACTGACTTTAAAATGGGATCTGAGATCGAGTTCCTCATAGGTGAGAATCATTTGCTATGTTTTGCTGACCTTCAGCAGGTGCTGCAGGCGATTGTCTGTAAACACATGCAGTCCCTGACTCTAACCAGCAAAAGCTGTCGCCCTGTCGCTCTGCTTCTCTCCTCACTTTTCTAACTGCTCCCTGCTCATTTTCTGCCTGCTGTCTCCCTATCACAAAACATTCATTTAGTCTCTATTTCATTATTTAGTCATTTCATTTGAATAATACATGTGCATGCAAATAATGCCTGGCAGTTGTATGAGTTTGTTTTTCCATCATTTCATTCTAGCTAGAGAACACAAGCTTGCAAAATGAGCAGTTATTAATTCCACAAGGCTGATTTTATTTGACAATGAGCTGAATATTCTTGCCATACTGTTTGATTTCTCGGCAGCTAATAAATGGAAGCATTCAAAGTTGATGCAGCATGATGGGAAGTGTAGTATCTGTAGCGAATCTGTAGCGAATCTCCTGGGACTGACTCTCACTATCCTGGAAAACAGAAGTTGATTGAAGTTGTATACTATTGAAGTTCCCCACTAAGTGGCAGTAGAGACACAGCAAAAAGTGGAGACCTAAGAAGTTGTGAAGCCCGTATGGCTGAAAGTAACATACCGTATGTCGGCTGTGATTCTACTTTGTAAGGATTTTTTACACATATAGTTTACAAATAAATACAGATTCCTGTTAATATACACTCAGTTACTAACTTTGTGTGTGTTTGCAATTAACCTTTATTAACCATGGCTGCTCTCCTGGAGCTTGATATATTTTTTTGATGTATCAGCCCCGCAGCTCTTATGTTAATGACTATGTTAATGACCAGTGACACTGAGTTCACACTCTAATCAACATGTCAGTTATTTTGCATGGAAACCACAGGAGACTGACGTACAAATCAAATACAAATGTGTATTTGTAGAGGGAAACTCTTATGATAAAAAAAAATAATAATTTCCTCATAATTCATGTAATTCACGTTCTTCACAATTACATGTGTTGTAATCAGTCATTCAGAGTGCGTTGATGTGAAATGGTACACTGTAGAAAAATGTGCCTCAAATGCCTTTATAGAGGTGGTATTAGGAACCGGAAGTCACACTGTCTACAAGACAAATCTGGCCATTTTATTTATCATACAAAGTGACGAGTGAACTTACAGGTGTTCTCTGAGGTTTTCATGTGATGAATGATGATAAAGTAGTGATAAAGCTGAAAAAAGAATGTGTGTGTGTGCGCATGTGTGTGTGTCTGTTTGAGTGTTTGTGTGTGTGTCTGTTTGAGTGTGTGTGTGTGTGTGTGTGTGTATGTCTGTGTGCTATTCTGCCATAAAAAACTTCTATATGTACCACTTTTCCACAAATAGATTGGAAAAAATCTATTTTAGGCCAAAACCTTATCTCAGACCCATTGAAAAACAATATTTCAGGCAACATGCAGAGTAACAGTAACGTTTACATGCAAAACCATCTAGTTTTCAGAGGCATTAATTGCTATAGATGTCCGGTTTCTATCCCCTCGGCTACGAACAATACTTGCTTTCTCTAGAATGGAACAATTTCAAATCAGCGGAATTATCCTTTAATAGTACCTTTCGCAGAGGATACCCAAGACAGACTTACAGGGCAAAAGCATAGCAATGGCACATTGTACATAATAGACTATTAGTCCATTCTTTTGTACACATTTTTGCATGTTTTTTTTCCCCTCACGGTTGTCTATAAGTATGGAAGCATTTGTTCTGTTCATGTATGTCTGAGCACCGATTTACAGCAATTATAGTTGATACAAACTTTCCTACAGTATAAAAATGTAAAACTGCCCAGTGCCAGCCAATTAGCTCTTGCGATTCAGCTGCTCCCTTGTCATAGTTTGTAATTTTTCCAATTACACTTTTACTGTGAAGAAAAACTCTTGCAAGTAAATATAGAGGCCGAGCTCGTTAATCTTTATTTCAAAGGCCTGAGGCATAACCCAAAGCTTCTATGTAGACTACAGACAAGTTTTATTTTCCCCCAATACCAAATTAACTTTCTTAGATTGTTTTTATGCTTTCAAAGAACATTAACTTGTCATGGGAAGTGAGGGTGGTGGAAATATTTGCACTTCCAATTTCAAACACTTTGCCTCCAGTTCCAAATAGTGTGTTTACGAGGCCAGAAATGTACAAAAATGTTCAAAGTGGAGTCTCTAGGGTGTCCCCACAGTATGAGGCTTGCTGTGTTTATACTGCAGGCCCAATAAACCGAACGGCATAAGCATGTTGGAAAACAGACAGCTGAGGTTCGCAAATAAACTGTCGAACATTGAAAGCTGTCTACATTTCCTGTTTTGTTTTGGCGGCCGTTCTTCTTCATTAGCGCACTTTAAACGACTTAGAAAGGAAATTTTGTTTGAAAAAAAAAGGACATCATATTTGTTTTTCAGTGTTTTTCCTCTTGAGTCATTTGTTCAAACAGGGGTAGGAGTGGGTCCTCTGAGGCTTTCATCTTTGGGTAATTGGTCTCTATGCACTTCTGTGTTGTGCTCCTTTTGTTACCTTTAGTGATGAAATGTAGGTCAGTGAAATTGGCCGTATGCATTTCCATCTGTGTGCTGCTTTATTTTGACATGTACAACTAACAAGGTGAGGCAGAGCTCTCTCTGCAGCACACCTCAAATATTCAACTCTACACGGCATTAAGTGTAGAAGTCACAGTGCTGGAAGCTGCAGTCTGTTACTGGCAAAATATTTTCTCTATTAACTCAACCAACATGACTGAGGCTGAAGGTGTCAACAAGATTTTCATGAATACATTTCTTTATTATAGATCGTTGTGCAGTGGACAAAAAGAAGAAGTAAAACTAGAGAAAACAACAGGATTTCTCTCTCTGTGTGTGAGAGAGTGAGAAATCTTTTTGGTGGTGCAGCAGCCATTCTGCCATGGCAATTACAGTCTTATACAGTCTAACTTTCTACAGGGAAAAAAGTACATTCTTAGAATAGAATTATTGAATTAATTCAGTATACATACATATATATTTGGCATTAACAGAAAAGTCGACTAGTCGACTTCAGAGGCACAAGTCGACACCCTCAGAGAGAAGTCGACTAGTCGTGTTCTTTTCCTCTCTCTGTGCGCGCGCTTGTGTACCAGTGCAAGCTCTGCCTCTGATTGGCTGACGCTGACACGCGTTCCTTGGTTTAACCAATTGTTATACCAAGGGCGGTATGGTTGGCGCGAGGGGGAATCTGAACACAAAACCACAACAAGACGAGAGACACGGCAGCAGAGGACACGGACACACATCAGATATGTTGAGATGCTTCACTCTAGACACACAAACAGCCTGCGCAATCTGCAAGTCGGTGTTAAAGTACAGTAACAGCACTGGCGTTCTGCACAGCATCTGAAAGGCGCCGCTAGCTAACATGGCTAACGCTAGCACTGCAGAGAGTCGTCCAGTCCAGAGGACACTGAGTGGCGCCGCGGCTTAAACTGTTCCCACTTTCTGTTGTATACGTAAATTTACCAGAAAATTCAAGGTATCAGCCCGACTGTTAATGTAATGAGAACTTTAATAAAAGTTGCTCAGTGTTGGACACCTGTGCTCCTCCACTGCGTGTGTGATGACGTCATCGCGACTAGTCGACTCGACTTCGACTTTGATGACCCATAAGTCGACTTGAAAAAATCTGAATTTTATGTATTAAAATAAAAGTATAATTATAATTATATTTTTTATATATAATAAAATTATTTTATGTATATTATTATTTTATTATATATTATAGTCCCCTCACACGCATATCTTTAGACTGTGGTAGAAATCGGGACCCCGAGATAGGCTCTGGGTACCTGCGACCCTTGTAAATATTAAGCGATTACAGACAATGAATGAATTAATGAATATATGTGTGCATACTCCGACATGCAGAACATACCACTAACACTTACCATTCTGACACTTTCCATTAATCCAAAGAACCTAAAGCATGCAAAGGACTGTATTATGAACTCTCAGACACCAGACCTTCTCTAATAAGCACTTCTCTATCCTCGTTATTCACATTCAAACTTTTGTCTGTTTTACCTCCAGCACTGTGTCACTTGGTTTCGAGTGACAAATCACTGCATCAAATAAAAGGCTGGGCAATTTCCTGCAGCTGTAGCCTAATGTTTCAGCAAACAAAAGCTCATTTGGGACAAAAGGAAACATGAACAGTGGCCAAAAGTCAAGTCAGAATTTAATGCACTGTTTAATAGGATGGTGCAAAAACTCTAGCCTGAAAGTTTTCAAAGGTTCATTTAGTTTATTTTGTACTCTTAAAATAAAGAGGTTAAAGAAGGCCAATGGCAAGAGGAAGTATTTTTGGTTTCCTAAACATGTGATTGAATTTTTTTTTTTCAAAGAACTGTATGTCCAAGTGGAAAACTGTGTAGAAACCTTTATTTTTAAAGAGTGTATCTAGCAGATGAGCAAAGTGGTCCGAGCGATAATTAAAAAGCCCTTGCTAACAGGAATCTTCTGCCTCATTAACACTTTTCAGCCTCATAGATGCTATCTGCTGGGAGGAATGAGGAGCTGAGTAGCGGCAGTCACGGAGCAGGCTCTCTAAAGTGGAGCTCCTGATAATAGCATCACCTTTGAATTAGGCCATGAATTACGATCTCAAGGTTTTTGCAAAGGCCAAGCTTGGCCAATTTATGATGTGACTACCAATTCATAATGTCCTGTCAGCAGAAAAGGTAAGCGGTATATGAAAGAGAGTGGTGGGAAGAAGTGGGGAGTGTGGACAGAGGAGAGGTGTTGGAGCAAAACAATTCACAGCAGTAAACCAGGATGTAGAGATCACAAAGTACAGTACCATGGGTTGTAGTCACAGCTTGATGTGTGTGTTAATCAGTGTAGCTTTTTAGGGCTGCGACACGTGTTCAAAGCTCAAATATTTATGGCCTGTGGTTTTCACACTTATTTACATTATATCTTTATACATTTGCCAAAAATGTACCAGTTCTTATTAGCAAGTATCTTTGTGGTTAGATGTTTGTGTACCAAGGGTGTATGCAGAATTTATGGAGCAGGTAGGTTTATTTGAGTTTATGTGTAGTTTTTTCTACCTGCCAGTGCAAAAGTTTGTGGACCTCTTCAGTCGATCCGGTAAAGTTATTGTTTGTAAGGTCTCAGAGCTTATTTGACTCTTTAGGCCTTAATCCATGTCAGGTGTAGACAATTCCAGCATGTAATAAAAGATGTGACCCTTTAAACCCTCGGGGTGTAGGACTCAACAGGCTTGAGCTCATCTAATCGGCTGACTAAAAACCTGAAGCTAAGATAACAAACTTTTTTTAAAGCGAGAGAAAACTACAGAAGATTTAAAAACAATTTTCATGGCCAGAAGTGTCAGTAAGAAATGGAAGCTAAGAAGAACTGCTGAAGTCAAGACAAAAATCTCTGAAAAACTGCTTGTAGACAGGTCAGACAGTCAAAGAAAAAACACCTGCACCACTGCCATAGACCTGCAGGCCCAGGAATAGTGATGCCCTGGCCTGCAGTGTTACTGAAAGCACATCACCCACATGGAAGGTAACCTAAACTGTTATCTCATCACACAGGTCAGTGTTTAAAGAATGGAACACAATACTCAGTCAAACCAAGTCATTTTGGAATCAGCTGCTATAATATGATGAAACAAAATATGAACCATCAAATTCAACCCTGAACTACTTAGGCTTCACCATCCCCAGACATGAATATTATGGAAAATGTGTTATTAAATCTTAAACATGCTGTGCATGACTTATGAACATTTCTGACCTAGAGAGAAAAAGGGGAGAAAAAGGGCCAAAACCAGAAGAGAAAGAGTGTTAGCTGCCTGCAAGAAATATTTGGGGGTTGTAATTTCAGTCAAAGTGGTTCTTACTAAAAGGGTGCCCAAATGTAAGCCCACATCACATTTTATGTTTTATTGTTTAATTATATGTTAAAATCAGCAAATAAATAATACACATGTATTCATATTTGCAGCAATGTCATCAACAAAATGCATCGTTAGACCAGGGACGTCTAAAATATTGCATACAACAATTCATATAATGGATTAATAGACCTGCGGTAACAAACACAATAAATGGATACATCCAGACAATGCTACACCGAGAACAAAAGCAGAACAAAGGGCTCCACATACACAGACAAGTGACAGTCTACAGCTGGAAACAGTGATTAATGGGAGGGAATAATGATTAGATGCGAGGAGGTGGATGTAAAGGGAACGTGTGGCAAAACCAGAGCAGAGACTGTAGAGGGTGTAGTCAGGGGAAAACTGTAACACCAAGAAATATCATTTTAGGGAATTAAAAGGGAGTTATATACAGGCAAACAAGCCAGCAAACCACAAGCAATATTGCAATATAAATGATGATCTTCCTAATCTACTGTATTAATCAAAAGCTTTGAGTAAAGGAGGCACAGAGCTCTAAGGTCAGACCCTCTGGAACACAAGTCTGGTTTTAAAGCGAACGGTGCGACTGCGATCTTTGCCTAGCATCCTGCGGAATAGGAATTTTGAAGACAGCAAATAAAATTAGAAAAACATCAACACTGTCCATTTATTTGTATTCATATGAGGATTATGCAGAAAAAATGGCATTTTATGTTACCCTCCACCAGCATTTTTAGACAAATGCCATGTATTTATTTGGTGCACAGTGCATGCTAATGTTCAGCTTGCTGGTTGCTGGGAGAGCCTTCATTTCACGGCGTTTAAAAATGTACAAAAAGGTGTAGGAGCAAAAACGTAGCACCGACTTCATCAGCAGAGAACTTACATATAAATTTCTCTTGAAGCTGCTGAGCTAACACAATAGCCTCAGGCCCTTTCAGTTCTAAAATATCTTCCTTTTAAATTTGCACATGAAAGAAAGTCCTTTTCCTTCAACAAAAAACACAAGGAACCTTCGTTGCTTCAAAGAAATACAAATGATGTACAGGACTTCATGTAGGTTCGGTCACGGCAATGTTGTTCCAATAGCCCTGATCTGAGCCCACACTCATATGATCTCTGTACAATAAAGATTTCTTGGCCATATGGCTCTAGGAAAAAAAAACAACATTTTATTTGGTTTAGAAGCTATACACTGCATAGTGTTTTTAAAAAGTTTCTTCACACTCACACATCTCTATTCGATAGCATTGTTCAAGAGAACCATTTCAGCACCTTTATTTTTAGGAATGTAGTGAAGAAACTTCAAAACACCTGTTCTTCCGACATTTCTTCAAACATTACACTATTAAACTAAAAGAATTACCAAGTCTGTTTTAAGGTAACTTTAGAATAGAATAGATTAAAACAGAATAGACCTTTGTAGTATAGACCTTTGTTGCCCTTTGGCTTCACAAGGTTGCATAATTGCACAGAATGCACAAAAAACATGCAATAAATACATACCACCTTCAGATCCACCAGTCCAGACACACAAAATACCTAAATGCAGCTACAATTAATGTAATTGGACCTATAAGTGCAATGAAAGAATTAAATATATATATTTCTACCCTATAATTCTTTCTAGAGAGGACCAGATCTAATAAAGGATGAGGGGCATCTGCTACAATTTGCAGGGGTTTCCCAAACTGAAAGACAATTATACACTATATGGACGAAAGTATTGAGACGTTTAATGACCGTTACACCAACAGGGATTTTAATGACATTGCATTCAAATACATAGACTTTAATATGGAGTTGGTCCCTCCTGTACAGCTATAACAGCTTCCACTCTTCTTGGAAGGCTTTCCACAAGATTTTGGAGATTTCACTGGGAATTTGTGTCCATTCATTCTGTAGAGCATTTATGAGGTCAGGTACTGATGTTGGACAAGAGGGCCTGACTCACAATCTCCGTTCCAGTTCATCCCAAAGGTGTTGGATAGGGTTGAGGTCAGAACTCTGTGTGGGCCAGTCAAGTTCTTCTATACCAAACTCACCCAACCATGACTTTATGGACCTTGCTTTGTGCACTGGGGCACCGTCATACTGGAATAGAAAAGGGAAAAGGGCGTTCCCCAGAATGTCTTGGTATGTTGAAGCATTAAGTTTGCCCTACACTGGAAGTAAGAGGCCTAGCCCAAACCCTAAAAAACAGGTGTATCCCAATACCTGTGTCCATATAGTGTATCTCAGCTAATTGTTTCTGTTATTTTTTGTATATATTTTCCAGTTACAAGCAGAATCCTAGATAGTTCAAACCCTGATAATGTCATACCAGATGTATACATTTATGTTAAAACACGCTCAGTGAGATTCTTGTACACAGACTCAAGAATATATCTATGTTGATGACAAGCTAAGACATGAAAGAGATATTAAATCAATGCACTCATCATATAAGGATATATGGTCTGATAAATTTACATTCCAATTTCACCAGCAACTTTCAGCAGCTTCAACCTTAGACACATTCATCAAATAGTTATTAGATCACGTCATTCTTGTGATTCATAACCATTAATCAGGTGTTCCTGCTCTGCAATTATAGCAATGTGCAGGTACTTCAGTGTCAGTTTCTTTATTACAACTGACCCTATGTTTAGAAATACCCACAGGGTATGATTGTCATCAACAGAGAATATAATTTGCAGTGAACCTTTGTGCACTCTGGTGAGATGAAATGGCTTGGATACTTTTTTATCTTTATTCTTTCAGCAGTTTTTATTCCTCACCGGTCAGCAGGTGCTTTATCTATATAATAAATATAAACGCAATGTTTAGTTTAATGATTAGTACGTCTTTTACAGACATAAAAACTTGTTATGAATGGATGTATACAAAACTTTATTTTTCTATGTATACTGCACCACACACACACACACAAAATCATTCCCCTTATATGAATGATCCACTACCCAAATTAAACCTGATCGCTGATGGTCCTGTGACAAAATGGACAATGAGTGTAAATACAAGATTTTTTAAAACAAACTCCTGCTAGCACAAGACACCTGAGGACACAGTGTAGCTTTTGGGAAATCTTGACTAATTAATTACTTGTTATCCCTCTTTCCTACATGTTCAGCTTTTTTGTACAGCTGACCAATTATTTATTGTGTGCTTTGAAAAGAAATGTTCATAGTGCAAAGAATATTATCTAATGATAAATAGTTACTGTGAAGGAGGAGATTATGGTAATCCTGTGTCTCAAGAGGTAACAAACCGAGAATCTTGCAAATTCATCAAATGTACTAAACTGAGTTATGGGAACTACAGAGGCTTATTAGTACAACAGCAAAGAACATTATAACAATGTCAGATGCAGCATTTCTGTTTCAGTGTCTTAAGAGTGCTGGAGCTGCTTGCAGACTCCATAGGTGCATTTACTCTGTAGAAGGTGAAGCACAAACAGCTGCTAAATTTAACCATTGGCTTGGGTTGGAAAGTTGTTTCAACTCGACACTCGCAACCTTGACAGAAGACTCGAAGCAGAAATAATGGATTCCAGAGGGAAACGAATGGAGGTTGTCCCATAAATCTGTGGCAGGAAAGCCACCAAGGGCTGGCCATGCCAGCTCATTTTGACCCACTGCTTCATACCCATTACTTCTTATTACCACCTCTGGTCACCGGCTTCATGCTCTACACGGTTTATGTGCCGAGCATTTTGCACTTAAACACACATTAAATGACGACACAACCATGGAGCATATATTATGTGGATACACGACTATTCCAGATAGAAATATACAATTCGGTACCTATTCATTGCAGTACTGTATTTCTGTGTACATTTGATATGTTCATAAAATTATATGTGGACCATAACAGTTATTATTTTATATATGTACTTGCATATAAAATTATATGTCATTTTATTTATTTATATTGATATTTGGCAGCAAAATATATTGAATGCCTAACCTATTGAGAGTTTCTGAAGGTTATATTATAACTGATGTAAAATAAGGAAATATGCAACACTGATATTTTGGACTATCTATTAGAAGACAGGAAATGGCCAGTTTAGGCCGGTTTCCCAGACACACATTAAGCCTGATCTGACCTCCTTGCTTATCATCACACACATTTTCTACCAAATATCTCCTGTGACCGCGAGACACGCGTCAGTAATGTATCTCTCTGACTTCATAAACCAGGATTCCACATGCAAAAAAAAAAAAAAAGAATAAAAATTATATTTCAGTTCCTAGGGCATTCTATGTCATGGAAGTAGCAGACTTCTATCTAAAGTTAGTGTTGTGCAGCATGGATTAAATTCAATCTCAAGATTCCTCATCTATATCACCCAAAATGATCTCTCTGATGATATATTTTAATTTGCTACATGAGTACTAGTATTATTTGTTACTGTATTTGTATTGTATGTTTTACTTCTCTTACATGACACTAATAGGATCTGTACATAGTATCCAGTGTTTCTTCCGAAGGATATTAATGTGCAGTTTGACCTTCTTTGCTGCAGTAACAGTCTCTACTATTCTGGGAAGGCTTTACAGTGGATGTTGCACTCTTTGAAGTAAGAACCTGATTGCATTCAGACACAAGGGCATTAGTGAGGTCAGTTACTGATGTTGGAATGGTATGGTGATCTCAGGCTCATGTGGCTGCTCCAAAGCGTCCTGTTCTTTTGGCACTGCTTCTCTATGCAAGCTGTTTGTTTGCAGCTGAACACCTGTGTCACCAATAGGTGCACACCTGAATTCACTAATCAGAAGGGTAGTGTAAACCTGTGACACGTAGTTTATCTGTCAGTAGAATTAACTGATTTGTTCTGAAAAGCTATGAATAAATCTGATCACCGCGTCACATTTTCCTCCGGCACCTCTCCCGGGTCTAATTCTGTCAGTACTGTTCTTCACTGCTCAGCAATCCTCGAGTGATATGATGACAGATCTGCCTCCAAACACAAAAGCACACAGTGGAGTATCTGTGGTGTCTACCTAGGGTGCTTTGTGGCAGATGCCAGTAAAGCAGACAGCAGAGTACATAGGACTTTCACCAGGATAGCTGATCAAAAATAACTCCAGAAAGACGCTGTGTCTAAACATGTTAGTGTGTCTGGATGCCTTTTTATTTTCATCTTTTTAGCCTATATTGAAATGCTAATGCTCGAAAATCAGATGTGAACAACATCAAAGTCATCCAAGAGCTGAACTTTTTGAAAATGTAGTCCAGGTTAATAAAACTGTTGAATACTGAAGCACAGGGAAGCAAGGGTGAGACATCTGTGATGAAAGTACATCAAGAAACCACTTACTATATATACTAGAATATACTGTTCTATTCTATATACTAGAATATAATTGTCAAGGTAATATATTCATCTGAAAACAAGCAGACAATTACAAATCCATCAACATTTTACTTAAGTACCTGTTACTGAGTAAATGTTATTGCTTAAGTACTAATTACTACCCACCTCTGTCTACATGTTAGCTCTCCACCTTAGATTCAACAGCCATCTTGCCAACTGATTTTTTTTAAAGAACCATATAATAGTTCAAATAAAGTACAAAAACAGCTCGTTTTTTGATGCATGAGAACCAGTGCATTTACTTATATCCTCTCCTTTTGCCTACAGTAATTGAGCTCCACCCATGCATGAAAAGAAAGAGTTAAAAAGAATGTTTCAGACTGGACTGCTCTTTGAATGTGGCACAATGCAGAACAGTCAATCAGAACAGATCTTATTCGCATATAATAGTAAAGCTCAGTAACAAAAATAGCCTGTTTCATTGTAAGGGGTAAAGAGAGGTTGGAAATGGTCAAGTGAAAAAGGAATTACGATTGTTTTTCTAATAAAACAAACTCAATTGTCATAAATGGACCACAGAGAAAGAGAGATGTAGGATATGACCTTTAAAATAGCATTTCCAGGGTTACATTTTAATCACTGCTTTCACTGGTTCACAGATTCCACATTGTTATTCATTTATCCTGTTGCATTCAAATGAAGTCATCTCTGTGCTGATGATTGGAGGGCATTATTTAAGGGGATGATGGGCTGTAAATGAGTATGTATGTATGCAGAGAGAAAACCCTGAGGGAGAGCGTTAAGACGTCCAGCCTGGCAGCTGATGGCTAACTAACGGAAAGGCCTCCTGCTCCTCTATCAGGAGAGAAAAACAGAGAGAATTTAGGAGAGAAAAATATGTATGCAGATGTTTGATCTGTTTATTATTGTTTATCTGTCTGCTTTTTGCTACACTGAACAAATGTGATCCAAACTCCAAAAGGTCTTTGACAATTAGCAACAGTGCAATGACAGGAGGCAAAGGCCTTGAGACTTTGTTATAGTCCACTTTAAATGAATGATTTAAAACTGTTGTTATTTA
Organism: Hydrocynus forskahlii; assembly: GCA_037974365.1. NCBI lineage: Eukaryota > Metazoa > Chordata > Actinopteri > Characiformes > Alestidae > Hydrocynus > Hydrocynus forskahlii. Next base: position 14,037,877 of record JBBPCX010000018.1, on the reverse strand, counting down.
ATTTGAAATGTGAGTGGAGCCCCATGGTGGTGCAGAGGGTCGCCTCACACCTCCAGGCTTGGGGGTTTGATGCCGGGTCCTGGCCTTGTGTGTGTGTGGCGTTTGCCTGCTCTCCTTATGGTGGCGTGGGTTTCCTCTGGGGTCTCCTGTTTCTCTCACAGTCCAAGGACATGCGTGTCAGGTGAACTGGGCATTCTAAATGGAGCGTAGGTGTGCGTGTGTGAGTAAATGGTATGTGTATGTGCACCCTGAGATGAGCTGGCACCCCGCCCAGGGTGAGTCCCTGCCTCGCACCTGTAGACCCCAGGATAGGCTCCAGGTACCCGCAACCCTAATAAGGATTAGGCGGTCACAGAAAATGAATGAATGTGAGTAAATAAGCAGTAAGGCACTAATGATATTTCAAACTTGATGAAGATCTTGATGAAAATTCTGTCCTCTGTATTTACTGTTAAGTCCATCAGCCTCTTGGACCAGTGGTGTTATCATCGCAAGTAAAGGTAGCTGCACGAGTGTATGATGTGTGCACAGGGTTGCACCAAAATTTCGTCTGTGTGTATCAGTGCTTAGTGCCACTGTGGCCTGTTTTATTCCTTTATTCACTTTGCCTGAATTCACTCTTACATCTAATGAACAACATGAGCTGGACTATCTACTGATATCCATGGACGTGTGTTGACCCTGAGCTGTAAGGAAGTTCATCAAATGTGCATGAAGTGAAGAGAGAGCGAGAGAGAGAGTAAGGGTGAGTGTGTATGCACAGGAGAGAGAATGTATAAAGAGATGCTGTTAGGATCTTGAAACTTTAGGGCCTAAAACTCTCAGAAACAATAAAGAAAACTCAAGCACATGAAAATTCTGTCCAAATCTGGCCTGAAACCTGTTATTTTATTGGGACCAGTTTCAGCTCAGGTTGTATTGCTAATCTGTAAATTCAATAATATTTGGTGCATTCTATAAAAGAGCCTCCCTGACAGATTAATTCTGTCCCAGTTACCAAAAAACCTGTCTCACAATAGCATTCCTGATCAATTACCTTGGAAGAAACAATCCCTGGGGCTGTGTTGGTTGGTGACATAGGCAGAGGTGGGTAGTTCGGATGAGTATAAGCCTTCCTGGGGCGGCCAGGAACACAGCGCCTGGGGAGCAGTGTGTGGGGACGGTACCTTACTCAGGGGAACCTCAGAGGTGCTTCAAACCCACGACTCCCTGATCGCTGGCTGAACGCCCTAAGCACTAGGCTACTAGCTGCCCCAAGGGTGAACACACCACAGCACAGCACACAGTGTGAACAATGTGAAATTATTTCTCTGGATTTGACCCATTCACCAAGTGAAGCAGTGGGCAGCCAGCGATGCAGCACCCAAGTTTAGAGTGTGAGGATGGTACCTTGCTCAAGGGTACTTCAGTGGTGCCACTAGTAGTCCTGGAATTCAAGCCACACCTTTTCAATCGCAGGGCGAATGCCCCAACCACCAGCTGCCCCAAAAAGGCTTACGCTCCCCCCAGGGAATCAAACCCCGGCCTCCTGCACAACAAGCGGGGGTACTTGCTTCTATACTGACGAGGAGGTGTCACTAAATGGTAAAAATACATGCCACAGTAGTGAACTGACAAAATGCTGGTATGGTAATTCCGTTGTGCTCTTTCCATAGCTTTCCATGGCTTAAGCTTCTTTTCAAAGACCTCTTCAATCATCTTTACCCCCTTTGGGCTCCATCAAAAGCAGATACTGGCCAAATCAATAAAGACTGTTACAACAGGTAAAAAAAAAACCTGACCCTCTGAGATGCCACATCACATGACCCCAGTCAATAGGCTGGAATGGACAATTCACTGCTGAGACACCCACTGCTTTTTTCAGTGATGTGAGTGTTCAGCATTACTATTGAGTGCTGAAAGACTTTGTATGATTTTCCCGTAATGTGATAAAGTAATCGTCAGCAGGAGTGCACAGCAAACCACCTTGGCTTAACTTTTAATCTACTGTAAGGACTACAAAATATTGCAATTCATTAGAATGAATGCACAGCACAAATGAGTCCAATCGCTGGAGCCCCTTGTGCAGAAACACACACTGAATCCCAATAATGTTTAGAATAGACCGGAGCCCTATGAATTTGGGCAAAAATTTGCATTCACCCCCCAACACACCAGGCACACCTGAAGGAAGAAAACATGATTTATTTACACGTAAGTTGTGCAATTGTAGGTTGGGGAAATATGTGGGATAGGTTTCACCAATAAGCAGCCTTTACTGCCTGTGTTTGTTGTCAAAACATAAATATATGACAATGTATATTTAACACACACACACACACACACACACATATATATATATATATATATATATATATGTATGTATGTATATAGCAGTTGATAATAAGCAGCCACTATTACAAATGAAGGTACTGAAACTGCCAGTACATTTTTTAAAAATTATTATTTTTTTGTTATATTTTTTATGATTTTTGTATGCAGAAAATTTAACTGAACTTGACCTGTAACTGTAATAATAGACTTACACAACACCTACATAAACCTTATAAAGGCAGCTGTCAAGTTTCAGCCAATTCAATTAAAGAAGCCTCTTTTACAAATGAAGACTGACGTCAGCTTTCTTGAAAAGTGATTAAGTAGAAAGTACCATACTGAGTGTCAGATATATAGATATATTTTGGTTTGCAGGTTTAGTGCTGCAAGGACAAACAAACCTGAAGCATATCAACGGCCCTATCACTCCCAGAGTCCTGTATTTGGAATGAAAGCAGAAGCTGCATTCTCTCAGGATGTACTCTACAGGTATTTTTGTTGATTTGAATTATTTATGAGTTTTTATTTCAGTCTCCCCTTTTTAAAGGTACTCAAAGCAGACTGTAATTATCTCCTAATGAAGACCTTTCAACATAGCTTTGGGGCTCTTAGTAGGAATTTGCACTTATAATAGTTTCCACCACAAGCTCTGACTTCCCTTCAAGCTTAGTGGTCAGACCTTACAGAGCACATGGTCTTGAGTACCAAATATATATGCTTTCTCGTTTATGCACTTTCATACAGCTGCTGGCATTTTCCTGATTTTTGAAACTGTATGAGGGCAAGACTTATCATATTAATACATTCCTATGTGAATTTCTCCATGGGAATCAAAAAGGACCTAATAAGCTCATATCAGGGATTTGATGTACTGGGTAAACACTTTGAGCCTGCTTCGCTCCCCAGTCCATATATAACAGTCTCTAGCAGAGTTATTGGAATAGGAAAGATTTTTAGACAACCTCAAAGATTCCAGTTATAAAAACTTAACGAAATTAGAGTGCTGCACTGAAATGCAGACAGTACTGAGTATGAATGCATGCAGAAGTCACATGCTTTTGTCCCCCATGAGGGTCATAAGTCTGACTGGCGGTACTGGAAACAGCCTTCAGAGACAACTCATAAGCTATTATTAATCTATTGTGTCTAATTCCTGCCGTGGGCTGGCGCCCTGCCTAAGGTGAGTCCCTGCCTCGCGCCATTTGACCCTGGGATAGGCTCCAGGTACCCACAACCCTAATAAGGATTAAGCAGTTACAGAAAATGAATGAATGAATGTGTTTAATGCATTTTTCATACATATTAAACACATTATTGTTCATAATAAAATACAATAACAGCATAATTTAAGTGAAAAGAAAAATAACTGTAAAATGAGCTTTAACCTTACATTAAATGTATGGTATGGCTGTGCAGAAGCATAAAACTGAAAGATGTCTTTTAATACCTGTCTCCACATCCTTTCCCAGTTCATTTTCATGCTCCTGAGTATCTAGTACAAGCTGTTTGTTTGGATGACAGCTACAGTATTTAAGATGGGATACCGACTCCGCTCCACTTTATAAAAAGTCTAATTGGATTATTATTACCTTAACTTCTCTCTTTCCAACAAGGTTATCCATCAAAGGCTGTTTAATTACCTCAAAAGCAAACACTTGCAGGGCTGGCTGCAGGCAACGTGCCTAGAATAGTTAGCATGAGCTAGCCTGTGTGTGAGAGGACTGGGACTCAGCAAGTGACATGACTGACACACGCATTTTATGGATGAGTTCCCTGAGGCTCACAGGGAATATCTGTCTAACTGCGGCTCCTCAAGGATTGAATTAGCCTTTTCATCCACTAATCAATTTGAAAAGGGAGAAAAAATTAACAGTGGAGTTCCTTACTTATCACCAAGAAGGACATAAATCATTCTGGGCGGTTGGCGAAGTGGATAAAAAAAAAGGGTTCATTCAGTTTGTTTTCGCCTCAAGTCTTCCCGCGACTAATATATATGGTATCTCCTCGTCGGACTTGATGATGCATAACTGTAATGTCCTAACTGTGGGAGTGCCTCGTTGTCAGTGCATGCTTGCAGGGCTGTGGGACATATGTTACCATTCTGTTGAACTTGCAGGCATCCAAACTCCAAATTTATCCATCACTATGCATTCACTGTCATTAAAACAGCAGCTTCTTAATCTCATACAAATCACATTACTGCATTTTCATACACGCAATGGTATATTCAAATGTGCAGAATATTCAAAGGGGAAGGTGAGTCAGTAATGATGCCGCTGAGGTATCACCAGCATTACACAAAAAAAGAAAAGTCAGGAAAAAAACAAGAAAAATAGAAACACTTTAGAGTTAAAGTACACTGATAATGTCTAAATTTGAAAAAAAAAAAAAAGAAAACTTTCTTGCAATCATAGTGGTAACTTTGTTTACCCACTGTCCTCGTTGACTAAAATCTTGGATATAGAATGTGTAAATGTAAAATGTTAAAATGTAATTTTCTTTTCATTTAAAATGTCATTCTGTTAACCTCAGATTCTTTCTTACTTTTCAAGAGATTTCTGGAAATTCAAGGACAGTCTATTTATGGGATCTTATTGTATATTACTCTGTAAATGGTTCCTAGAATTTGTAGCAAAATAAAGTGTATTATATAGAAACAAAATGTTATGCAAAGGTTTGAACGCTCCTGGTCAAATGTTTTTTTTGTGTGCATCCTCTACAGAGAACTTAATTATGGCATTTTTGTGCAATTAGTCTCACTATTAGTCAGCCTTAATATTTAGATTTTTCATTCATTTCTTAACTTTGAAATTATTTTATTGTAGTTCCAATTATAATTTAAATTGCAATTAAAAATCAGATTATACTAAAAAAAAGTTTCCCTCCGTAGGATGGCCAGTGAGAGGCCTGCATAAAGGTGTTCTGTGCAGACTGTATGTACCTTTTTCATTTAGAAAATCCACAAAAAACACAGAACTGGAAAAAACCCCCACAAAAGTTGGTCAAACTTTTGCATACAACTGAAGATAATATCTTGACTTGAGCTCTAATGCCATACTCCAACTATTCATTATTACAAATAGTGAGGGCTTATCTGACTCCACAGGTCACCACCTTAGAAGGAAACTCAAACTCAACTGTTCTGTAAGCACAGAACAATGTCACTGAGTAAACAGATCATACCACTATTATGCCTAGCGAAGGGTTAATATATTATCAGTGTATTTTAAAATTTAACTTATCGTCATATGTCCAAAATGGCTATTTTTCAGGAAACTCGAAAAACGATGTATATTCAAAATAAATGAATACTGTGTCATCAAAATTGGTATAACTATTTTCAGCACTTTTCATTGGTTAATAATTTCTAAATTTTACAGACCCACGTGGAGACTGACAAATAGTATCAATTTATGAAAAAAAAACAACAAAGACCAAAAGTGGAGTTACAAGGTTTCCACCAGACAGCGACAATATATTGCATTATAATGGTATCAATTAAAATAAAAACAAAATTCATCAAATGCACCCAATTAGACTGAAGACGATTTGAATAATGACCAGTGCAAAGTCTCCATTAGTAACATGTCTGCTGTACAAAACATAAAGAACCAATTCACAGTGGCTTAAATAGCCAAGTGTGTGTAAAGTTAATGAAACCAGCAATAATATACTATAACATTTTGACATATATTTAGAACATTTAAGCATGCATTTCATTTTTAGAGGATAAGAGCTAATTTACATATATTGGCCATAGTAGGCAAAAGCTTGGGCCTACATAGTCACATTTAGTTTTGTATTAACCAAAGTAGAAATATACCTTTTAGTTGTATTTACAGTATTTTGTTGGCTGAACGAGTGCCAGAGGGTTGTAGAACTTCAGTGGTAAATAATATGCACCAAAAAACATAGCGCTTTGTGTTGGCCTACCGTTGTTGAGACCAGAGTGCATTTAAATGAGGCAGAAAATGTGCATGATAAGAAGGCTGTACTTCTCTTGGAGATGGATGGTTATTGATCTGGGATTTGTGATGTACAGCATTTACTCGTTCATGCCGAAGCTGCCAAGTGATCTATTGGCCTGGTATAACTGTGCCCAATCAATGCGGGGGTACACCAGACACATACATCATCATTCTCTGACAATTGAAAAGGCACAGCACAAGAATGGGGTGCCCGTCTCATAGACTGATGACAAAGCAAATATGCAGAAGCCAAAATAGAGTGACGGCAACCTGACAAGCATTTTCGAGCATCGATTCCCAATGAAATGAGGACACTCAGTGTTTTCAAAACCTCCACAAAATGGAGCAAACAGAAGAGGGAAGCTGGCCATACACACGAGATGCTGACTGCATAATAAAATCTGCATTAAATCAGAATGTTCAGGGGCTGTCCACATCACTGTGAGGATGATGCTCTGCATGTCTTATGTGTCAGATTAGCTGGAAATGTAGTGAAAGCTTTGCTGAAAGTAAACATTTGTTTGATTTCTTTGTTTCAGAATGGTGATTATTCATTCAAGTCTTAGATTTAATCTTACATTGGTGATGTACTGCAAATACACATAAAATGAGACCAGTTAGAGTGTATGTGATGTACAGCATATTCATTGAGACTCTAAATAATCAGACACGGGAGTTTTACAATTGGGGTTTACTGCCTTTATGATTCATTTTTGTCATCTTTTACACAAATATACACAGCACATTTTACATCTTGACCACTAAAATAATTTTAAAGATGACAAATAAATGCATTTGGTATCATTATACAATAGTTATAAGAATATTGGTAGGTTGTTCAGTCTATTTCTGTCATTGTTTTTTAAATTTTTACTTGTCAGTTGGTGTTCCAGTGGTAGATCATTTGGCTCTTTTCAGAAAAATTGATTCAAGCAAACTGATCTTTCCAATCTTGGCAAAATTCTGTAGATGTAGCACATTAGCCTTCCAAAAAAAAGGGCACTAAAGCCAAAGGGGCAGGTGCTCAAGCAACTAAAGCCCCTTCTGCACATGTATGCTTCGCATTTTTTGTCTCTACTGTTTTGTATGCATTGATATTCAGCTGTTTAAGTGTCCCTGGTGAATCACATGTTTTGTTCATTTTTTTTGTGCAAATAAACCCACACCCTCTACACATTTCTGCACATTTCGTATTTTTTTAACAATTGAAAAATGAAATTAGACTGAAATTGACTTGGCCTAAAGGTATCACTTTAATTCCTATCCCAGTTTTAAGAATGCTCACAAGCAGCACCCACGAATCTGGCACGCTGAGGCGCATACATGGTATTCGTCAGCGCAATAACACACGCTGGCCACCTTCTGCCGCTCGTCTCCATCTCACTCTTCCATCCCTCCTCACAGGACTCGCTCAGTGCCCACAGTCCTCCCAAAATGTCATGATTCATCCTGCTATTAAAAGAAGCCAAGTCGAGGCGCTGAGAAGGACATGGACGTGGTGTTTGAGAGAATGCTCTCACCCGTCTGCCCACCCTGACAGCATCGCTCACAGCCCAGATGCTTTTCTCTTCCTTTTTGCCCACAAACAGTGAACAGTCACATCCATGCCCTTCCTGGGAGAGCGCTATAGGGTGCCATTCTATTCCTATTCCTTTATTAGGCCAAGGCAGCCACTGCTCATGACATTCACTCCAGGGGCAGTGACCAAGTCAACAACCTCCCAGCCTGCCCTCATGGAAACAAATCACTTAGCCTGAAACGTCTCCAATAATGTCACTGTTTCCATGGCGATATCTGTTTTCACATTATTATGTTGCTTGCACCACATCTCCAATAAAAGTCATGACTGGAAATTTTACCGTGACCTTTGGAGATGTTCATTGGGGATGGGGAATCACAACTGCGTGTTTGTTTTTAAAGGGCCCATATCATGGAAAATTGTGTTTTCCTCACTTTTTAAAAACAAAATGTTATGTAGTATAGTAATAAAGTGTTATGTTGTATGTAAACGTTGTTCAAAACATGCCACCTCAGACTATACAGTTAAACAGTAAACTAAGCCGCACAAACAGTCCATTTTGAAGTAATTGTTTTGTGATATCATAAAAGTTAAACAATATTCACATACATATCTGTTCACCACACAGTAGATAAGATGAGATAAGATAAGAAAAGCTTTTATTGTCCCACAGTTCAGAAATATGCATTGTTGTGTGGACCGAACAAATGTAAGAGCAGCAAACAATGGAATAAAAGCTACACAACACAGCACCAAAGTATAAAAAGTACACTATACAAATAATACAAAAATTTAAATATTGACATTTGTGTGTATGTGAAAAATATTTAGGTATATATAAAACTACAGTATATAAGTATATGTATGTATGTACGCTTTGAATATAGGTATGTATATATGTACATAGTGGATATTTATATGTATGCGCACCGTGGATATATACGCAGGTACACATTGTGTCCTCAGTCTTTTGGTAGCAGCAGACATTGAGAGAAACAGTAACAATGCACAAAAAACAAATTGAACATTTCACACCATAATATTTCACCCCAAAAATTGCACAGGTGTCACCAGAAATATTGCACACAAGAGAAACTACCACTGATCAGTCCATGGTGTTTGGATGTGTGTGTGTTTGTGTGTGTGTGGTCAACTGCAAGGTCTTGGCTGTAAACTCTGACAGCAGCTGGAAGGAAAGACCTGTGGAATCTCTCCTTCCCACACCATGGGTGCAGTAGCCTGTCATGGAAAGGGCTGCTTAGTGCTGTCAGAGTCTCTTGCTTGGGGTGGGAGATGTTATCCAGCAGGGATGACATCTTAGACACCATTCTTCTGTCACTCACAACCTCAACTGGGTCCAGAGGGCATAGTAGAACAGAGCTGGCCCTCCGGATCAGCCTGTTCAGCATCTTTCTGTCCGCAGCTGAGATGCTGCTGCACCAGCAGACCACACTGTAAAAAATGGCTGATACCACCACAGAGTCATAAAAGGTTTCCCCTGCACTCCAAAAGCCACTGCAGCAGATACAGCCTACTTTGCCCTTTTGTGTCGAGAGCATTTGTGTTGTGAGTCCAGTCCAGTTCATTGTTCTGATGAACTCTAAGGTGCCTGTAGCTCTCCACAGCCTCAGTGTCCAGACCCTGGATGTTGCAGTGGAGGATGTTTGTGCCTGCGGAAGTCCACCACCAGCTCCTTGGTTTTTCCAGTTTTGATCTGGAGGTAGTTCTCCTGGCACCAGTCCACAAAGTCCCGGGTCAGTTCTCTATACTCCCTGTCGTCCCCACCAGTGATGAGGCTGTCTATTACAGAGTCATTAGAGAATTCCGCAGGAAGCAGTAGGAGAAGTCTGCAGTGTAGATGGTGAAAAGAAATTGAGCCGGAACCGTTTCCTGTGGGACCCCTGTACTGCAGATGACCTTGTCCGACACACAGCCCTGGGTTTTCACACACCGTGGTCGGTTGGTGATGGTCCACTCCTGTGTACTCCAGCTTGTCCCTCAGAATTGTGGGAAGGGTGATGGTGAAGGCACTGGGGAAATCAAAGCACATGAGTCTCAAAGTGCTCCCAGCAGTCTCCAGGAGAGAGAGGTGACTGACAGCATCGTCTACCCCATCACCAGACTAGTAGGCAAACCGAAGTAGGTCCAGTGATGAGCTCACCAGGGGCTGAAGCTGAGCAATGACCATCCGCTCCAGGGTCTTCATCAGGTAGGATATCAAAGCAACCGGCCTGTAGCTGTTGAGGTCCTTGGGATGTGGGGTCTTTGGCACTGGTCCCACAAAATTTTTTTCCAAAGCTGTGGCACTGTCCCCAGCTTCAGACTCAGGCTGAAGATGTGCTCCATCAGGCCACACAGTTGAGCCCAATCCATCCACTCTGAAGTTTACATTTAGTGTTTCAGTCTAGGCTCCTTGCCAAAATGAGACACGACCGCAGGGCAGCCAATCAGAACACAGGTAATCTGAATATGGCAGTCTTAAAGCAAAATATCGAAAAAACAGCATGTTTAATTCAAGGGAATAAAGAGAGGTTTGAGCAGACTGATTTGAAATGGATTATGGCTATTTTGATGTATAAACTCACAGAAATGTCAAAAGAGAAGTACAAAAATAACAAATCTGAGAAGTAGACACTTTAAATAAGTAGACAAGTAAAAGCTATTTAAATAGATAAATGTGAAGAAGTTTTTCACAGATAAAACTGATTTGTTTTAAAAGCTGACACATATCTGAGCACTTCATATGAATATTTTAATCTTGAAGAGCCATTCTCTAAAAATTCAATATCAAGCTAAGATGAATGAAATTTCTCTCAGACAGCAGTGTCTTTTTTTTAATTGTGCACAGTCCTTGCCTGGAAAACAGGCTTTGAGATGACATAAAAGTGTGTTTCTCTCTTTGACAGCTGATGTTATGAGTGCATTCGTCATGTAGCCTGCATGAGTCTGTGCGGACGCCTTTGACTGTCGTGGGTGTTATTGAAAAGAATAGTTTTGGAGTTTCAGACTACTCTATGGATCTTCCAACTACCAAACCATTGCAGTTTTAAAATAACAACAAATAAAGCTGGTAGCAAACAAAACCTATTTAAGTGCCATTTGGGCCTTTTTCTTAAAAAGAGGCAGATGGAATATTTGTCCAGTAGACAAGGCTGTAGCTCAGAGCCAATGAGACTCTTCCATTTTTCAAAGTCCCAGCTGAAGGCAGGACAAGAAGCTGTTTTCTAATGATGATATGAGGGCTTGCTGAGGAAGACGCAAGTAAACAGCTTTTCTAGGGACCTGAATAAAGACTGACATGTTTTTACATCAGCATATTCTCAAGCAATCAAATCTATCAGGCTAACTAGGGTACAGGTGCTCGTTCTGAGTTTATTGGGCGTGTCACAGACGTAGTTCCTTTGTTCCTTTTTTGTGTTTTGAGGGAATTGCATCAGTCAAAGTGAGACAGCCATATGAGAGCTAGGCCTTAGGCAATTCTTTCAAGGTGGGACACGCAGAATTTTGACTGCGCTGTCATATGCTGTCAGTCAAGACTCTCTGCTGAAGGCTCTAACTTTTTAAAGCTATTTATAATATATTTATGCTGTTCTTTCCGATTCTCACTTCATGTAAGCACGAGTGTACCTCTAGTTGGCCAGAATGCTCAAGTATCTTCTGAGATATCATTCTATCTTGCAGTCATATGAACTGCAAGAAGCAGAACCGAGCAGAAGCTGATTTAAAATGTTTTTGAGGTGTAAAGTGATGTAATATATATTCTTTATGCATTTAAACAAAAACTGATTTGCATTGTCTCATTCCAGATATATTTTTGAGTTAAATGCCTCATCTACCTGTGGTGATGGCTGGTCATAATGTTGGATGGGAGGGTAATAGCTAATAACACCAGCAGCATATATTGCAACACCACATTTTAAAGCCCCTTCTCTACAGCAATGAAACAGTGTAGCACATGCTGGTCATACCTCAGTGTTTAAATATTGATCTGTACAGCTATAGCCAACAGAACAATCACTCTGCATTTCACAGCAGCGACTTCACTTCATCAGCAACAACAGCAACAGAGCATGACTGTGTAAAGAGCAATATACAAAGTACAAATGTCTTACTGTAATGTCTGTTATGAACAGTGTTACAATTCCCTTGGAATGTGTAGAATGTCAAGGAGCTAAGAGGAATAACATGGAGGATTGATGGAAGAGCAGACAACAGCATTTATTGTAATGTTTTACTTTACTTTCCACAACAAATGCACTGTGCAATAGAGCAGAGCAGCAGAACAGAAACAGACAAACTATCAGTACAAACTGGAGGACATGGGCAAAAGCAAATAAAGCAATGTCAGTAATATAGGTGTGCAACAATCTGACTGGTTGGACAACAGTACACGAAGCAGGTCTGGTAAGAACCCAAGAAGATAAGAAGCCTGAACAGTAGAATTTAACTATGGAGTCTGAGTCCTGTCAGTCATTTCTGAGGTAGTTTAACACTGATAGCTTTATATAT
>JBBPCX010000018.1:13994037-14025468 GCA_037974365.1 Hydrocynus forskahlii | reverse complement strand
ATATTTATCTCAAATATGCTTATATAAAGCACAAATACTAATAATCTGAGAGCTGTAAGAATGTCATTAATCTTTTTGTTTAACCTTCAGAGTTGATATTATAACAAAAACACTTTAGAAAAATTGCCAGTGGAGACATTTGAGCTTTGAACCTTGTGGACATAGGTATTGGCTACACAGAGGTGACACATAGCATTCAGAAATTTCATGGGGTCTGACAACCAAAAGGAACTAAAAAAGAACTTTTTTAAAAGCCAGTGGTGTACACAATGAATATTGATGATATAAATGTCAACACAACTGCAATCCCCCTGTCAAAAGTAAAGGCCCATTAGTCCAGAATGCCCTCTCTGCCCCACACACCCATCAATTTGAAAACGTCAGTGTGAAGAAAACAATAAAAGCTTTTTTACAGTTGTACTTTTAGAGTTGTGAAAATGCTGTGTTCAAACCAAAACATGCTGTGGATAAAATGATAAATAGAAATCAGATTACATCACTGGAATCAGCAAAAAATAGTAAATGAATAAAAGAACTATAAATTGCCAGTCATGATCGGGATGGTGTGCTTCAAAACAGGCCATGGGGTCCTCCATGTTGTCCTCCACAGTGTGATGGGTGGATGAAACAGTTTTTGCCTGCTTTCATTCTCCATGTTTCTGTAAAATAATAAATGTAAAAAAATTGTTGCCCTTTCATCTTATGTTTAACTATTTACAAAATAAACTGTATAATTTTCCATTAGCACATTAGAACGGCCGTGGCTTATATTTACAAGCATTTGATGATTTTACATCTGACAGATGCATTAAAATAGCCTACACTAATGACAATACTAATTGTGACAATAAGGGCTGTATACGCTCTATGACTCTGATTTAGTTGTCTGTAAGAATTATTATGCTTGCATTATATAGTGCACAGTATTACTCTACAGGAGCCTGATATGATGATGTCTCATAAAGTAATTCATATTCATCAGAGAGAAGGCTACTGGGAACGTTAGTGCGTTACATATTACAGAACGGAGCAAAGACTAAGAAGGTAAATTTGAAGGAATGAAAAACTTTAATTACACTATCTTAACTTTAGCTCACAGGTAATGAGTTGACTTTGGTCTTTGCAATATGTATGAAATGTTAAAGTTGTACAGCGTGATGAGCAGTTTTCATCTGCTTTCATGCTAGCTTCTTTACGGCAGAGGTATTAACTATAGAAAATGATAGATATGATGTGCTGTGTTAGTACAGAGCTGACAGAAGTAAAACCCGCAACTCTGAACATGCATGTACCGTGAAATGCTACAGAGAATGTAAAACTTCAGCATGCCTCTGTGCAGTGTTGAAACATGGTGGTGGTGGTAGCTCAGTGGGTAGGCTACTTGCCTCTGGACCAAGAGGTCATAGGTTTGAATCCTACCTTCAGCACAGTACCACTGGGTTCCTGAGCAAGACCCTTAACCCTGAGTTGCTCCAGGGAATTTCATTTAATTTCACCCCCCACTTTTCCCCTACCAGACAATTATTATGACACCCTAATTAGTTCTGGTGTTTAAGCCACATCCACTGCTAACATATAAAATAGAAAATTAAGTGTTTAAGGACACAGCCAGGTAGTCTAGATAGACAGATACTTACAGTAGAATGGGTTGTACTGAAGAATGCCATGCTTGCTACAATTTAGAAATTTCTGTTCTGTTAGATTTGCCCCAAACAACTGTAAGTGCTAGCATTGTGAAACTAAAGCACTCAGAAGAAACAACAGATAAACCATGAAACTGACCACCATGACCACCCAAACTCACAGAACGTGGTTGCAGAGTGCTGAAGACTATAGAGGGTATCCTTGGTTATCACACACTACAGAGTTCTAAACAGACTATACAAGAGACATCAGCACAAGAACTGTGCCTGAAGAACTTAATGAAATGGATTTCCATGGCTGAGCAGCTGCACTCAAGCCAAAGATCACTATGGGCAATGCCAAGTGTCAGCTGGAGTTGTGTAAAGCATGCAGACACTGGAAATGTGTTCTCTGGAGTAGTGAATCAACCTTCACTATCTGGCCTGGTGAATCTGGGTTTAGTGGATGTATAGTGCCATCAGTAAAGTTTGGTGGCGGAGGGATAATAGGCTAGAGCTGTTTTTTTAGGGTTTGGACTCAACCACTTAGTTCCAGTGAAGGGTAATATTAATATTACGGCATACAAATAACTTACATAGTGATATGCTTTCAACTTTGTTTCAACAGTTTGGAGAAGGCTCTTTCCTATTCCAGCATGACTGTGCCCCTGTGCACAAAGCAAAAAAGAAATTTGACTAAAACTTGATTCACCACTAGATTGGTAATCCTCCATAACAGTACAGTCACTGAAATATGTGTACCTGTGCATGTAGTGATTAGAAAGAACTGATTACCTGATTTGGGGTTGAACAAGTGAACAGACCATGGATGATTGTGAGCCAGACATGGTGTCTATACAGTGCTGGGAATCTGACAGGTGCCAGCTCTGCACCTATACATGAGCTTCATGTACACACCAAAGCACCATCATCCAGAAGATATTCTACCTATCTACCTGCGATTTCACCTTTGTTAGCCAAGTGGTGGAAGCGTTTATCCAGGTCTGACTTCTGGGCAGATACCAGCTGATTGTCATTATAAGCCAATTTCACCTGTGGATTTTCAGTAGGCATACTCTGCTCATTCTGCTCAAAGCTAGCATTAACAGGATGTGACACACCAGACAGTTCAGGGCAACGCAAAAATGAATCAGACAGGTCTATTACATCTTCTAATTTAGTTGACTGAGCTCGAATAAACATGGAAGCTAGAAACACATCCGGTCGATCATTAAAATTCTCTACTTGTAAAAGTGAAACAGGTGCATTCAAAACGTCTAATAGGTAAAACTTTCTGTCCTGCTGTATTACTGAAAGGGATGAAATTCACCCCTTTAACAAGCAAGGCTGTGCATACAGCAACTTTAAATATATGCTGAAGTAATTCAGCTGACAACTCAGCCATGTGTGAAGGTGCTTTAGTATAACCCAGGCCCTGACACACAGCATACAAACCACAAAATGAATCTTCAGAAAATGATAACACGTCAGCTAAAATAAATGACTGGGCATCTCCAGTGGTTCTCAAAATCATAACAGGCATAAAATCAGTACCACCTGGCAAACTAATGCTCCCATTTAAAATAAAAGGTCGAGAAAATGGATCTAACTGTCTAAACTTCTAAAGAGACAACAGCAGCCACCTCAGAACAACAAATCCTTCAGTCTAATGGTGGGGATTTTGTGTGCCCTTCCTTGGCAGTTTTCTTTTGAGGTACAAGCAGTTAGCAGCCATATGTCCAGGACTGTGACAATAAGAAACACTCTCTAATCCCCCGAGACTGAGGAGGCGATCGACTGATTTGAATGGGTTTAACCCTGACTTCAAATGAGCAAAGGGTGAGGGAAAAACTTATCAGCAAGAAGACAAAGTAGAAACTGTTTCTTCATTCAAATACACTCCTGCATGCTCGGGAACAACATTTGAACTTCTGTGGTAAAATGAACTCTTTAATCAGTGACTTTTTCATTAACATTTTATTATCAATATTTGCACTGCACTACTTATCAGAGAGAATTAATTTCTCTTGCACATATGTCTGGGGAGAAGTTTTTTCAGATTTCCAAAACACTGTGTACAGGCCTCTAGTATAAGTTCATAAACCCTCAAAACTGCAGCTTTTACCACATCATACTGAAGACAGTCAGTCACTGATTGACAACATGGAACATAGCCCCTGTGCCTTTCCTACAAGCTTAAAGTGTAAAAGTCTTTTCTTGAGACCATTGCAAAGTAGTGGTAAGTCTCCCAAAACACACAGAAATAGGAGTCCACCTCACTTTACCCAAATGGAAGAACTAGTGCAATATGCTTACTAAAATTAACAATACAAGGATGCAATTGAGCAGTTAGAGTAGACTGTGCAGCCTGTGTGGGTTTAATAGATGGGCAAGAGAGAGCAAAGCATGTAGAGGAAACTGGAAGTTTAGGTTGGACTGGACCCTACCAATAGCCAGTTTAAATTCAAAGCCAAACTTCAGCCCTTTCGTTTTCCTCCATCTGGAGATGAGCCAAATGCAATCTGATACGGCCCCCTTCCAAAGAGCCAGCAGGTTCTACAGACCTGGGACAGAGCAGATCATACTTAGGCAACATAGATCTTACCTCTGGCATATTGACAGTCATCTGTCTCTCCAGAGCGATCTGTTAAGGCGACTCCAAAGTCAACAGACCAGCCGACGAGGTCAGCACCTCCAATTTATCTAAGCGCTCCAGCGAGAGCTTTTGAATTTCTTTCTTTGATGTAGACAGTATTGTCATTTTGAAGTGGCCAGCTATGGCCAGGGCCTTTCAACTGGGAGTTTCAAGGAAACTATTCAAGACAAAATAGGCCATCTTTTCTTTAAACCAGACTCACAGACCCAACTCACTGAGAACCACTTACTACACTATCCTATCACCCTAACCCTCCACAATACCAAACACTTGACCCCTGCCCAAACATGTTAAATATGTTGATAGTAATTGTAGTTGGAAAAGGATAATGGAAGGACCTTCAAAACCAACCAGGCAACAAAACAAATTCAATATGGATCTAGACTGTTTCCTTCTCAGTTTCAAGTTGTTTCCCATTCGCAAGTTCAGCACAGGAGTCCAAAGCGGCGTTCTAGCTGACGTCACAGCTCAGCTCGGATCAAGACTCCTGACTCTCCACCCTCAGGCAGCTGGTGGCTTAGTGGTTAGGGTGATCGCCCTCCACTCAGAAAGTTGTGGGTTTGAATCCCAAGACTGCTAATGATACGGCCTGGTCCCTGGCCACTGTGACCTGACTGCCTGCTGTTTCACTTGGTGAATGTGTTAAATGCAGAGGACGAGTGTTGTGCTGTGGTGTGTTCATGTTTGACAGAATGGTCACTTTATCTTCATTGAAATTTACAAATGAAATCTCATGTAATAGACGAAAGAGCATTAGTTTTCATCTTCAAAAACATGTGAATTAAAATATTAATAAGAATTATGTGTTTACAGTGTGTGCCTATAGTATTTGATCTACAAATAGGGCAGAGAGCTTGGAAAAAGGTTTCAAGTGCAGTTCCAAGCCATCAATTGAACTGACATGTGGAACTGCTCTTTCAGTACAACAACTAATATGCTTATATTAAATATTAAGAGCTTTGTTCGTAACATGTTGGCACTGGAAATCAAGCGCACCTAACCGTCAATCACTTTCAGCAGCACAAAAAACACAGCCGAGTTAATCTGACAAAGGGAAAGGCCAGCTATGTGTTACATAGCACACTGATTTTAGTTCATGCTCTCATGCCAGAGAAAAATAACCTAAGTAATTTCACTCCATGCAAGAACAGACTGGCCTTGAGTGAAAAGTGAGGGTAGGAATTTGGAATTTAACTTAAAAGCCCTCCCACCGCCCTCTTTCTCTCCATCACCCCTTGAATACCAATGCCTCAACAGAGCTGCATCATCAGTAATGTAGAGAGAACAAGAAAGTTGGATACGAAGCAAATGTAATCCTTATCAGATGAGATCACAACAGGCTGATATGAGGAGAGTATGCAAATGAGTAAATATTAAAAATACATTTCAGTTTAACTTGGGTTCAGTGCACCATGATGAAAAATGTGCACAGAGCAAAGCTAGCAAAACCACCAAAGAATTTTATACACAGCACTATAAATTGTGGCAAAGGCAAAGTCAGTGCATGAAATGACAGAACCATTTAATCGCTGCCTTTTAACAGAAAGTACATTTCTGGTAACAAGCATTTTAGTTGGCTTCATTCAAGTCAACATAATTTCTTTGATTAAGCCCTGCATTCTCAGACTTTTATATCCTTAGGCTTTTTATTCATCAATTACATCAAAACAATGGAAACTGACTGTATGAGGAATGGCAGTCTGGACCTGTCATTAGGTCCCAGTTCTCAAGGGGTTAAAATAAAATTTACAGTTCAATTGAACTAAAAGATTGCCTTAAATAAAACATTCTTAAATAAAACCATTAGAATAGATGGACAAACCTTTTTCATAGCCAAGTGTGTTCCACAGCCAAGAGTGTTTCACAGTGAAATTTGTTTTTTAGAGGCATGTGATGAATGTAACAGTTCAAAATAGCTGTTTTTCAGAGCATATTAAATCTTGAACTAAAAGCATATGAGTGCTGGAACGACACAAAGACTGTGAAGCATTTTGAGAAGGAGGTATTTTCATCTGAAGGATACAGTAGGTTAAATTCTAAAACCCATCCCACCATGTACACATCAACAGGGGACCTGTTCTGAGCAAACAAAATAGGTAAAAAAAGGTAGCCGAAGCGTAAGAACTACAGTGGACTTCAGTAAATCGGCCATCTGCAGAGTAGCCTCAAAAAAAGCATTGTTATTTTATGAATTCGGCTGTGAAGGGATTGCTTCCAAACAGAGGAAACTATGGAGCTGACAGCTACAAAAGGTTTAATGTTTATTCCCATCTAGATTCTAAAACACAGCTGAAGGAAATGTTTTAGTGAAGTGAGGAAAGGTGGAATCTAATCTGGGTGGAAAGTACAGATAAGAATAATTCACGCACATACACATTTGTTGCTATGTTGTCTGGGCCAGTACACCATTTCACTTGGTATAACAACAGTTTATTACTGTCATTAATTCAGCAGCAGCTGATTGGGAACTGTACAAATGTCTTGAGCCACCCCTGATTTCTTTATATTTTGCTTTGATGCACCATGTTGGTGCAAAAATACTGTTATGCCTGTCAAACTGTCTGAACAGACTAAGTTAAATAAATGGTAACAAATATTTTACAGCAACAGGCTGCAAAGTGCTTAAAGATACAAGGTGCCTAGAGGTGTACCAACCACTCAGCATTCAGCACCATCAGTATACTATAGCCTGATCAGTATCACCAGCCTGATCATCTGGAATCGTCTGCACATGTTTCTTTACTGGTTCATGCCTTAAGTTAGATTGTTTTGTTATGTTTGAATGATTCATACATAGGTCACTGTGTGGCTTGACAAACAAAAAACATGTACAGGGACTGAACTGAAAATGAGAGCCAAAAACTTTGAAAGTCTCACAGGAAGGAAGCCTGGAGAACTTTTCCTCAAGACTACATAAAAAAAACACATGAAAGGCTGGATCTTTGGAAGGAAACAAGGAATGGCTTTTGCAAAATTCTGTAATATAGCAGCAGCTAGACAGTGGGCCCCATGCTGGTGGAAACGTCCTGCCTCAGCAACCTCGCCCAAGAGGAGGAGGCCACTATAGAGGCAGGCATTGAAGGGGAGGGCTCACCTCCTCAGCACTGTCACGTTAGGTGCTAGAAAAAGGGGTACTTTGTGAAAGAACAAAAACGAGACAAGTGACTTAAGCACTGTGGTATCCAGGTGCTACATGTTGACTGGGACACTGCAGACCCTGGCGTTAAGATACCTGCCGCCTTTTTCTTAGTGAAAGACTACGGGTGTGATTGTGGAAGGGAGAGGTGTGATCTACTCGTCGTTCCCAAGTCCAAGATTACACAGTTATGCACCTGGCTCACAGCCATCCTTTTGCGGGGCACCTAGGCGATCAAAATACCCCTGAAAAAAATCAGGAACAGATTCCACGAGCCAGGGATGGTGGCGGAGGTATAAAACTTTTGTCAAAGGTGCCCATAGTGCCATCCCCCATTCCCTAAAAAAACAACACTAGTACTGCTGCTGGTGGGGCTGCTGCCAAAGTCCATCTGTGGATGCAGACTTAACCTGGTCATTGAGAACTACACCATCCAGTATCCACAGACTGTCCCCCTGTGGAAGTCACAGATGAAGGGGGCTGTAGTATGGACCTCCTACTCCCGTAGATCCTGTTTGCAGACAGAGGAACACTTCAAGCCTCCATGGAGTCTCCAAGCCCTGCTCAATGTATCCAAGGAAGCCTGAGATGAGCAACCATTTCCATTGCAGTCCATCATAGAGTTTGTACTGGACATGCAAATCCACATGGACAAAATCACGCCATTGAGTGGGAACCCATGCAGGAAGCTCAGAGGGAGCAGCAGAGAGTATATAACAGATCAGCTCCGCCATGCATGTTCTGGCCAGCTGACCAGGTGCTCCTCCTAGTTCTGAGCTCCAATTCCTGGCTGCATCCTCATTGAGTGAGTTGGGTTGGTGAATTACTGCCTGCAGCAGCTGGGTTGGAGAACCAACAAGAAACTGTGTCGCATCAATCTATTAAAACAATTAATCAAACCACTGCCATCTCTTTCAGCCTCCCTGTACCAGTATCAGGTCCATCAGAACCAATCCAGGTCCACCTGATAGAAAACCTCATGTTGGTCCAGCGATAAGAACTAAAGTTCAGTTCAGAACCGGGGCGAGCTCATCTGGTACAACCTGACATCAAAATATCCCCAGGCATAGTGGTGAGGCAGTGTTTCTATCAGGTACAGGAGGGCTGCGGCCACCAGCCCCTGGTCCATCCAAACTCCATACTGTGGTGGTCCCCAGGGCGGACAG
This sequence comes from Hydrocynus forskahlii, assembly GCA_037974365.1. Taxonomy (NCBI): domain Eukaryota; kingdom Metazoa; phylum Chordata; class Actinopteri; order Characiformes; family Alestidae; genus Hydrocynus; species Hydrocynus forskahlii. The sequence goes on along the minus strand of JBBPCX010000018.1, from coordinate 14,016,888 downwards.
GAGCATCCACTTCTATAACAACTTCAAGAGGCTAAATCAGATTTCCAAGATTGACGGACGTCCCATGCCCCGGGTGGACAATTTAATAGAAAGTCTCTACCCTTGACATAACTAAGTGACACTGATAGGTGGTCCTAACCCTGGCAGCCCAACCTATAACAGACTTACAAAGAAAGGTGAATCGGAGAAAGTATGTTGGACTGATGAGCCTTCCAGCACTCTTTCCGGATCGGGCAGGGGTCCTCCATGGTCATGCAGATGCTCTCTCCTATTGGAAATGCTCCTATGATGCCTATATCCACTGCATCCAGCTTGGAGCTTGAGGGGCACTGTGACACCAAGCTCCTAATCCCACCATATCCAACAACAGGCGCTCTTCACAGGACCATGGCAGAGGTCCTGAAAGGACAGCACCCCTTTTACTGTGTGCCTTGTTGGAGTTCAGCACCTCAGGTGTGGACAACGATACAGGGGAGGCACCACAGAGGGAGAAACAGCTGACGGCAAGTATCCGCTCATCGTCGCTGAAAGGCCCAAAGAGTATAAATGGAGATAAGACAGGAATTTCAATGGATGGGACTAGTGCCTGTGCATCTCCCTCTGTTCTATAGATTTGAGTCCCAAGGATCACAAGGGTCTATACATTCTAATCTCCGTTGCCTCCCTTATCCCCGCGGAAGTACTCCCTCTCTCATTTCCACTTGCCACCGCCCACACACCTCTCTTCAGCACACAAGATCCTCATCACTTTCGCCCCTTCCTAACACGTCCTTTGCACTGCTTTCTGTAAATAGACACCTGTGTGGTGCATCTCTACCTGCTGTATCTGTACCCATAATTGAGCCCAGGCACGCATATATGCCACAGTACATACAATGCAATGGTAAGATATCAAACCATCAGAACAAAACCTTGTATCTCTGTCTATCTATCTATCTATCTGTCTATCTATCTGTCTATCTATCTATTCTTTTTTTTACCATTTTACATTAGATGAAAATGAGCTGCTGTGTAGAATTACCTGCTAAGACTCCCTGCTCATTTACATGCAGTACATACTTTTTATTTTAGCGTATGCAGTGTTCTAGCAATGTTCCGCTATGCACAAACCCTAGAGTCCCTCATCTGATATCATCTTTCATGTGCAAGTAAACATAGCTTTTCTTACTTTTGAGGATTATGTGTTCTGGAGTGCTTTTGTTTGAGGCTCTCTGCCTCTCTTTTACCTGTGCTACCACGGCAGATTACAGCACACAGAAATGGGCTGATGGATAAAAAAAACACCTCTGTGAGTCAGCACTGTGAGTCAATGCTGAGATCTGAGCCTCTTTTCTGAACCTCTCTCTCAGAGGCAAGCATGCATACTACAGCATGCCACAGACACATGTGGCCTTAGGATAGGAAACCTCAATATTTCTTCCCTAATGACCTACAGTGGGTAGAAAATAAGCAAGGCAGGAGATATTATTTGATTCTGCATTAGGAATTCCCAGTGCTCATTGGTAGGCACTAGATGAAGTAATAACAGAGCACACAGTGATTTTAGGGTTTTAATCATTACTCTCAAGCTAAAATCCAAATGCAGCATCCAGCCATGCTTGGTAACAAGTATCTGCAGAATCAGAAAAAGTGCCAAACTTGCCATTTTGGATTGACAAATAATGTATACACTGCAAAAGCTACAAAACTGGGTTCTTGAGCAGCCTGTATACCCTGCACCTACAGAGTATCACAGCAATCAAGTGCAGGAAAGGTCAGAACCATCAGGGTGCCCCAGCCTGCTGTTCAGAAAATCAGAGGCCATAGACTCACCACAAGATTGAGAGAGAAAATCGCGGCATTTCAGCCACAGGTATTGCACACCGACACCAGTCACAGCCTTGTTATCTCGCTTGGCTCAGGAAAAGAAATGTCCTCTTGTGAGTGATGAGGGGATCATTAGGGAGTCAGGCTCTCTCCAAAGGTCACTACACATTCTCTTTCAGCTTCATTGGCTGAGGGCGAGGAGATTTGTTGGTAGATTAAGCTAAGACAAGAACTGGACAGAAGTGGGAATCAGTAAGGTAATTAAGATCTCAGGGATCTCACAGAATTACCTTCACTGAAGAAATAATTACAATGCAGTTTGTTTGGTGGCTACCTAAAAGTCATGAGTATACAATTGCATAAGTACTGATATAAAGAGGCAATAAAGTCCTGGCCCGATCAAGTCCTGCCCTGGGGATATGCCCGGTGTGACTGATGCATTGCCAATAATTACACTACTTGCAAAAATACAACTGTAAGATAATACGGCAGTCAAACTGGTTGTTTCTTTTTTAACATACCATTTAAAAACACTAGCTGTATTCGAAGCTGCTCATGAAATAATGCAAAATTAGGCTGACTTACATTGAAAGTCAAGGATGTTTTTTCATAATTGGAAAAGTTATTATTTAAGCAGTAGGAGATATTGTTCCAGCAGCAACAATATGTGTCCTGTTGGGACATATAATGTATGTCTAAACTGGGAACTCCATATATCTTTCATGTATGCAGTTCATTAAAAAAACCAAAAAAAACCTGCAGTTACAGCATAGAACCAATAACAGTAGGAAAATGTTTTCTGGCATGCAATGGATATCTACAGAAAATTTCCTGATTAGCCACTCCACCAGAACTTATTTACCTCACTGGGGAAACTTTAAAGCATACAGCTCCTTTAAAACCATCCTTCAGTGCTGCTTCTCATTCAGAGGAAGCCCATCGATTGACTGGGAGCTTTCAGAGTCAGTGAACTGGAGCATGTAATGAGGCCTCAGACAGTGCTGGAGTCGTATGGCACAGAGGCCCAGTTTAAAGCCTGCTGGTGCAATGTTTGACAGGAGGACTAAGAGGAGACAGACAACCTTGAGACAGACATCTTTGCAGACAAGCAAATGAAAAGACGCATGCAAATTAACCTACGCAAATCCACCAGGGAAAGCAAGGACTCTGTGGACATTGTCACTCTGAATAGCGTTGGTCACTATCAGAGAGGCTAAATTATACATGCAGTTTCATGATTCGTTTAAATTAGAGATCATGTCTCTCATTACTGATACAAATCTTAATAACCAGAAAATGGTCAATGGTGCCTGAACACTAGAGATATAGACTCTATAGTGTATTATATTTTTTATCATGGTAATGCTAGACATCCATGATGGTCTGATAAATTCAGAATGATTCAGAGTATCATTCTAATCAAATTCGATGACCTTGCTTGCTAAAATAACCATTCTCTTATTGGTGGGTTCCAACCTCCGCTTTCTCTGAAGCTCGAGTATTGATTCACCTGACCACTAAATGACTGTAAACAGTGCTTTATTCTCAGAATCATTTTGCTCAGGTACAGAGAAGATAGCCACTTGGGAAGATCTGACCACACTGCACACATCTATGGTGATGGAAGATTGAATTCAGAATAACGTCTTAATAGGATTTACATCCTGGAACAATTTTTCAGGTCTCAGGACATTTTTGTGGCTATTGGTTTAGTTTAGTGTAATAGAGAAAAAAAAATCCAGCTAAAAAAAAAAACCATCAAAAAAGACATCAATGGAAAAAAACATTCCTTCTGTGTATAAATAGCCCTCAAAAATCAACAAATAAAACTAATTAAGAAAAACAAATGTTTAGTTCCCTCATGGGAATAAAACGGAATTGGACAAGCTGTTGCCAGCAGAGCCAATTAATTGTTAAACTATTATTAATATTATTCTTCTTTTCAAACACTCGTCTGTGGATTATTTTATTTGCATGTATTCTTAGCACTCATTGAGTGGTTGCAATACAGTGCTTGATTTACTATCCTGATTATTCGAAATGGACAATCCAATTTTCATTGCTCTTCCTTGCTGTATTCCCAATTCCACTTACATTTGTTCATAAGAGGCCTAACATAGCAATTCAATTTCAAAGCCATTGCAAACCATCTAATCGATTCCTTTTCAAACAGGGTGAAAAATTCTCCAGAGCACTTTTGAATGGATGAGAGGAGTTTGATTAGAGCACTTGATGCGTCTTGCTGTTGCTTCTGGTGTGCAGCCTTTGCCTTGAGGGAGGCAAGCAGGATTCTGCATGATGAATGTTGATGACAATACTAAATTATCCCTTCACTTCTTGCATGTAAAGGAGAAACGAGATCTTGCCATGACAGTCATACAACTGTGAATGCCCAGCAGCCCTTCAGATCCCGATCAGAACTAATCCGCTCAGGAAAAGTCTTTTTAACAAATGCTTAATATTATGATGTAAGTCCTAAAGGGGCTGTTTGGACAAATCTTAATGTTTTTGACTGTACCTTTGATTACAGATCCAAATGGTCAATATAAAAGATACAAAATGCAGAAAAACAGAGCCTGAGCCTGGGATTTGATTCACTGGCACGTGAAACTGCACATTTAAGCAGCATATACATGATGTACAAAGTGTCATTGAGCAAAATTTTCCTTTTTTCATTTGTTATTTTTAACATAAAGGATTTATATAAGGCAAGATGTTGTCTGTGTATCACCTCACGTTTATTCCCTGGTGAAACAGGAATCCATGCATGACGGTTTAAGAGTTTCTGAACGCAGGACTCCAGTTGGTGCAATTATCTAAGTGTTGGCCCTATGAGTTCAGTACCCAGTGATGCACCATCCATCTGTGTTTGGGAGTTGAAGAGAGCACTTGCTTTCTCTTTATGGGTAAGATGGTTCTCTCTTCTTCCCCTCACTCGGCACAATGCTGACCAGGATGGGTGTCAGCTGATGTAGCGGAACTGGCAGTTAGTGTTCTCCTCCAAGTGTGCAGAGCTATCCATGGGCACCGGAACCATTATAGCAAAAATAATTTGTTTTCACCCCCACACACACACACACTTTTTCCTTCCTGGACTACAGCTGAGACATAGAGCGCTGCGATGTAATCTGGTGGAAGCATGTACTGGCCCTCACCTTCCCAGTGGCTGTGGAATGAATAAATCTTAAATAGATAGATGGATGAATGGATGGATGGGTGGATGGATGGATGAATGGATGGATGAATGGATGGATAGATAGATAGATTTTTATTCATATTAGATTTTTACAGAGTTAAATGTTAAAAGAAAAGACCAGCAAAGTTTCACAGGTGACCTTCTGTTCAATAAAGTTTATTTTTTATGCACCTGGGCTTTTCTGGTGGACAGATGTGGGGCTGTCAACCTCACTATATCTGAAGTGAGGAATTAGCAAACTGTCCTAGTCATGCAAGTGAAAGAAAAACACATGGATGTCTGTCACCATGCAGTAATCCCAGTTATATTCAGGTATGATTCATACCAGCTACATTTTGTCTACACTTGAAAGGACAGTAGCACTGTTATGGAAAATGATCCTTGACAAAGGCCATGACTGTTGCAAAAGTCCAGTATAAAACATTCAGCACCTCAGACCATTATCAATTCTGGAGTTCTGGAGTATATGTCTAAATCTGACAACGGAGGGAAAATCTAGAGGCTGAGATTGGCAGAACTGTTAAAAAAAAATCCTGCTCCTCTGGACAAAATGAAATGTAAGGGCCCACATGACTTATGACAGTCCGGATCGCCTGGCCTTGTGTTTGTGAGGCATTACTATGGCGTTACTGTTTCCGGAACGGTTTCTTTTACTTGTTTCAGAAAAAAATCAGTATCCGCAAGGGAAAGCTGATCCAAGATCATCACTCCTTCTTGGTGATAGTTCACGAAGATGGGCCTGGAGCTGAGGCTGTGAGTATTTTCAGGGGGGTCCACTGCAGTGATATGGAGAGCTATGACCTTTTCTCTAAGCCCAGACACTAAATCATTGTCTGTGCTGCAGAGTTTCTCTGCTGGCTAAGATAAAGTGGATGGCTGTATCAGGGGATCTACCTCAGTGCCCTTTGAAATCTTTTCGATTAATTGCAGGGGCAGTAGATGTAAGGGCAGTCACCTTTGGTTAAAATAATCCTGAATAATGAAAATTACCTGCCTAAATCTGCAGCAGGGGATGCCACTCTGGTGCCCTGGCCCACATGTTCAGAGCTGGCTATACATTAAACCTGACTACATTCCTTTTCTTACCTATGTTCAAACAGCCTTAGGCTTCAACATGTAGCTTATGGGGACGTATGATTCATGGAAATGATTCTTAGCCTGTAAATAGAAAAGCACTTCTAGAATGATAGTCATTCTTACAGAAAGACGCTTGCCTTTTCAGTGTGATCAGGAATATATAGAATGCTTGATTTTTTCCTTTTTTGCTTCAGATGGCTTGAAGTACAAAGAATAAACAGTAAATTGCCAACTTGAAGATGGTGGAGGGGATAATGATATATTATCATACTGCCAGTCATGCTGCTTTCGCCAGCTGAAGGTACAATGCAAATGGTCTCTAAATGCTACTTGTTAAAACTTGGCACAGAAGAATATATACTGAAATCTAATCGAGCCACAGTCTCACTGGTTATACTGCAATACACTAAAGAGAAATACATGCATGCAGTGTGGCAATGGTCACGAGCCAGACACCTGGAGCTTTGCCCTCTTGATGTGACTAGTTCCAGTCACATCTGTAACATCTGCTCTGACTAATGAACTTCTTCAGATGTCCCTGATAGGCTGGAGTGTTAAGTAGAGAGGTGGGGCATGATACATGCAGGCTGGAGGTAAACACAGCTAGAGGAGAGTTGGTGACCACTTCTCTGTGCCATCATGACACAAATCTAAACTATATCTGACTTTAAAGGGTCAATATCCTACATAACTGTTATTTATATATGACCATTTTCTATCTTCTCTTTATCTGTAAAAAATTAAACTGGCTATTTATTACTTTGCCTTTAAAACTGCTATATGTAAATGACCTATGTTCTGATTGGCTGCCCTGTAGAGGGCCTCATTCAAAAAGCGGTCCAGACTGAAACAGTCACTATAACTTTCATGTGAATGGTTGTGACTAATCTGTTGTAGGCTGAAAAATGTGAGTATTTTTTTTTTTATATCACACAAACAACAAATTAAAAACGGTGTTTTTCCAGCTTATTTTCCACATATGTACTGTATTGGCTGGAGAATGAAGGTATGTTTTGAAACTTTAGCAACAAATAAAACTGTAAAGCTTGACACATCATGCCCACCACAATTTTTGCTAGCCCTTTTTTAAAGTTGCTACATGTGGAAAAATATGAAAAATCTTCTTTAATGGAAATGAATTTACTTAGAAAATCCCTAAAAGAAATATTTTTTTTTAACAAAAATATGTATACCATATTTATTAGCACTCTTACACATTGTTTTTCCTCCAAAGGCCTAAAAAACTTGTTTGGGTACATGGTATCATTAAGTAGCAGGATGTTTTATATCAAAATCTGACAGGCACTGCCTGGAAACTAAATCTGGGTCATCACTGGATCTGCCAGCAAGACAATAGTCAAAAGCATATGCTCAAATCAACCCAGAAATGGTTAACTGACCATAAAATCAAGCTTCTGCCAGGGCCATCTCAGTCTCCAGACCTTACCCCAACTGAACATCTGTGGGATGAACAGTAGAGTATATAAGAGAGGACCTAGGACCCTGGATGATCTTGAAGAGATTCTGTAAAGAGGAATGGTCTCAGATGTCCTGCTCTACCCTGCTTTGTAAAATGTTATAGGAGAAGACTCAGCGCCAGTTTATTGGTAAAGGGAGGTCATACAAAGTACTAAATGCTAAGGTGCCGAATTGTGGAAACTGTGTTTTTGGTTGAAAATAATTATTTCTCAATGAGGGATTTGGTTTTCTCTGCATAAATTTATTTCAATGAAAGACTGGATTTTTTTCATTTTTTCAGTGTGAGATGAAGCTACATCACCCACTATCTGTTTATTTATTCTGCCATAGGGTACCATTCCAACATTTCCTCAGTGTAGACAGAGGGGTTACATTTTTTATCTGTGCCCTGCAAATCTCAGGTATTTTTGCAAGCTTTTCACATCCAGCTTTTTAATTCTCTTCTTCAAAAGTGTGTGGTGAGGGCCCTGCTGCACAGTTCCTCCAGTCATCCCCTGTTAGTTCTGCTGTGAGACCAAATAGAGAGAGACGTGCTGCGGCGTCCAGGGGCCTCACATCCTCCCCTCCAGCAAGCTTTTCCTTTTTTCTTTCTCCACTAGCTGTCAGGTCAGCTGAGTTGAGCAGAGACAGTACCTGTCTCCCCCTCTTTCCAGCATCTCTTCACCCTCCCTCATTGAGAATTCCAGTGCTCACCTGACAAGGCCTCAGCAGGGGCCTCCTGCCATCTGGCCTCATCTGCATTCTACCGCACTGGCGGCCAATGAGACACTCTGGAGAAGCTGTGCTTTAATGCTGCCGCCTCCAGCGACCGGCTTCAGTAATATCTGAAGCAGCAAGGCTACAGGAGCTAAAGCGCTAAATTGCTGTCTGGAGATCCTCAACAGTCTTAAAGAAGAAAATCGCTAGGATGTTCTGCCGAGACCTACTGCCCAGTGAAAATTAATTCCTGTCTAATCAGGACAGCCAATAGTGCATATAAGCTGCTTAGGTCCAGCCTATTCGTTTTCTGTCCTTTTAAATGTAGCAGATAAATGGCTTCAGGCTTTGTCTAGGGGAGCTACTGTTATGTGACTGGCCCATTCTTTTTGCTATCTACCAAACACGCTAACAGCATCAGCAGTAGTGAATCCAGTGTTCTGAAGTGTGTATACAACAAGGTGTCAGTTCACTGAAGCAGGTAAATGCCTTAGCTGTAGAAACTCAAATGTACAGGCCCTAGAGGATAGTTAGAACTTTAAAACTTCATACAAGTCAACCATTTAAACCATACTCCTACACAAAAGGATTTCTGGTTGATTTAAACATAAAAAAACACTCTGCCTCCTGAATGCTTCCTCTGGCTTCTTTGCCTCAGGCTTTGATGAACCTCAGAATAATAATCCTGAAATAATTCTTTTAGGAATTCCGTTAAGTGACTGGTACCGTTAAGAGACTGTGGCAGTAACACAATAATACTTCAAATCCTCATTGTTGCCGTTTTTATTTTACCTGTACTTCCACTGTATTCTACTGTTGAAGACGTGTCCTAAAGCCGTAATGACAGTTTGAGGTCAGTGTTTGAAAACCCATTAATGCCAAATGGAGCCATTCTTCAACCTTTTTTTCTACCTCTTTTTTTACTTTGTAACCTCTTAAAAGAGCTGCAGATTACAAAAGTAAGCTTGTTGGTTTATTGGGACCTTATCCCTAGGATCTACATTAATACATTGAAAGAATTATTATTATATAGATATGCATGTCTGTCATGATTGTGACATTTTGTCGGACGAATCTTTGATATATCGTTGTGTTTTGACAGGAACCTTTCCACCACAACTGCCCCAGAAGGGAGACGAGGGCCCACTGACAAACTGACAGAGCTGGGAGGGTGACCCCTTGAGTGAGGAACAGGTCGGTCTGGCCGTGCCTTAACTCAAGATGTCTTGGGCCGGAACCCAACACCAAAACACTTCTTGTACGCTACTTTTAAAGCACAAGTTGTCATCATGCTTCTTAGCTGTTGATATTTAGTAGCTTCCAACCAATGACAGACATAGCTTAAGCTCAAATAAACAAACATTCCTCATGTAACTCTCAATTAATGTTTTCTGATTTATTTCATTTACATACATTTGCCTCAACCCTACATATGAAAACATACCCACTGTGAAAGGCAACAAAGGTAGAAAATAATTGCAGTCAGTTTAAATTACCATTCAGTGACTCTCAGTGCTCTGTGGTTAGAGGCATCAATCTGGAACAGACCATTTTCATCAAAATACAAACATGTCATCTCAGGATAAAAGTCAGTCAGAATAGTTTTGTACTAATTTGCAGTGACCCTTCATTCTGAGGGGACAAGTAGATCCAAAGCAAATCAATAAAACACCCCTTACAGCACAACAGAACCACCCCAGCATTTTATTGCAGAGGTCCTGCATTCAGGCGAGTCTGGTTCTTAGGGTGTACGCCATATATGTTGTCATATGTGTGGAACAAGATGAAGGATGATTGTCAGTGGTTTTTATGCCACTGAGCTCTCAGGTGCATTCATCAAATCATTTATAAGTACTGGAAGACAATCTGACCATTGTAGTTTAACACAGCAGTTCAGGGGACATTTTAAGAGATAATCTTACTTTTTTAAAGTAACCCACCAAACCTCACTGTTACATTTACAAACTGAGCAAATCTCTAACCCACAGAATTTCTTCTAATGTTGCAGAAGTTTCATGTATTTTTAGAGAAAGTTTCCCTAAAGTTGAAAGTACACGCACAATATGGTATCTAAAGGTGATTCAGAACAGTACTGTGAGAAACGAGGGCGAGGTGATGATCTCTCTTCTCCCAAAGCACAGTGAATGTGTTAGATGGCTCCCCTTGATCTCACAGCCACTTCGCATTTCTCACTTTAGGAACTAAAAGGCAGAGGAGTTCTGTGTTCTGCTGCTCTGGCGCCGTGTTAACCTGTGAATCTGACCCACTTTCCCGGCCAGTGTGGTGTGTAAGATTCCTGAGACTCATATTCATTCCCCATTAATCACCTTGGTTCCTCTTAGGGCTTTGTGTCATCATTATTGACTCGGCTACTCCATCTACAAGTGCTCTGGCACATTTGAATATTCCATTACCTGTATGCAAATGGCTGAACGCCTAAGGTCCTGATTTATAAGGGTTGCCTTAGACCTATGCACATATTTCTGCTTACGAACAAATGCTTTAGGCTGTAAAAGATAACCTGACGTGCAGGTGCCCTGTAGATGTAGATTATTAACATCCGGCCCTGGTTTTATGAGCGTATTATTTGCCAGCTACCACCAGCGCAGAAATGCACTATACATTTTAAAGTTTACAACTTTACAATGACCTTTGTTGGTCAAGAATCTGCACAAACCTAAAAGTTACGTGTGTAAAACTATGATGTATTAACCACGTGAATTGTAAAGAGAAGAAAACCTTGTGCTGGCACTAAAATCTAAACAATGCTACATCTAGCATTAGCCTACCCCATTTAATTAGTGGTTAGTCATCTATGTTATGCAATGTAAATTAGGGGGTTTGCATGGGTTTGAGGTAACATAGATGGGTTTTTAGGACTGAGGCAAGTTCATTCAGTTCTGTTATAGAGTGAGTAATTCGATGAAGCTAGGCAAAGGATGTTAGAGGATATTAAAGGATATCAGATGCACCACGTCTGAATGTTACTAGACAGTTAAGTATGTGGGTGCCTGATTTTGGTGGACTAAAGTATGTAAGTGTGTGATGTTTGGGAGGTAGCTGTTTTACAGGGGTTTAGGGTGGACTGGGGTGTTGGCGAACCAAGTTACTATTGTTTATGGCCCAAAAACACCTTTTGGCAAAATAAAGTTAAACAAATTTGAAACCTCCTTCATTTTTCTGTCTGTGTTTCAGTCCCACCATGCTTAATCTGTCTGTACTGATTCAGTGTTGGGCCATTAGACACACTCAGTGCCTTTGGATCTTGCAGGTAAAGAGAGGGGAATCTTAACATTTGTTCTGAAGTGATGATTTAGACTGGGTGAATTTGACCAAATTATTTGAAATTATGGTTTTGTGTTGAAATTATGGTATGGTTTTGTATATATTTGTTCATTATATACTGGTGCCCTGTCCAAGGTGAGTCTCTGCCTTGCGCTCATTGACCCTGGCATGGGTTCCGGGTACCTGTGACCCTAGTGTGAAATAAGCAGTTACAGAAAATGAGAGAAAATGGATCTCTTTAACTGATGGATCTCTGTCAATGAAGGATACGATCTCTTTAGATCCCTTTTTCTTGACTTTTATTAAGACCAGATCATAGTTTAAAGAGTTGATGACGACTATCCATATGCGTTAGAGGTACACCAAGTTCTTTCAGGGACAGGACGAGAATCTTACAGAGCATGAATTCATGGATCAGCTTTTGGCCTATATAACTAATGAACAGTAACACAAATTAATGTTCTCACAGACGTCCAATTGCCAGTAACTGAAGTGATTTATTTGCTTCCAGGCGGAAAGTAGAAATATATTACTCCCCCTCTTTCCAAATTGATTAACAGATCAAAAGGCTAATTCAATCCCAGAGGAGCCGTGCTTAGACAGATATTCTAGGAGAACCTTGAGGAACTTGCCCATAAAACACGCATGCCAGCCATTTCACTGACTGACTCTACAGTATAAAACACACTCCAACCTGTGCAAGGCTTTTCAAACATGCTGCTGAACTGGCTTTGTCCTACTCAATTTATGACTGTATGATGGGTGAAACATCTAACGTTCTACTATTTAATCCATTAATCCGAGTGGTTTGCGCTAATGGGGAGTTGCTTAAAAGGCAGCAGAAAAGGTTTCCTTTAAGCACAATGAAATGGTACCCTAATGGTGTATCCCAGCCTTTTGTCTCCTTAGCCCAGAGAAATCAATGTGATTAGATGAGGCTAGGATCCTAAATAATTGCGAATTCTTGGGCTAATCTTTTCTTCATTAATTCAGATGGCCACTCACCTCCCTCATCCAAAGTCTCCTTCACCCTTCAAATGATCTTCAAAACAGAGGATTAACTCATCATTAAGCCCCATGAAAAAAAAAACCAAAATAACAAAATTACAATAAAATACTGTCAGTAGTAACAGCAAACATCAAGTTCAACTTCTCTCTAACCATACAGCGTTAAACGCTCTTTAAAAGCTGTTTTCAATAGTGCAACAAATGTTATGATGTTTTGTTATGACAGTGGCGATGTAGCAATCTGATATTTGTTGCACTATTGAAAACAGCTGCTGCATTTAACGCTGCATGGTGTTAACACTGCACGATAAATAGACCAAAATAAATGGCCCAAAATGTTCATGTATACTACAGTTAAAAACAGATTTTGTGTTCTCCTGTTAACATTTTGGAGATACAATGTTTTGTTATGACAGCAATGATTTTTGCAAATACTTTTTATTGTCTGATAATTGTCTGCATGTAGATTGAATGCTCATGCTATGGAGACAAATTCATGCCAGTACATACAATGAAAAAACATGAAATGCAATACACGCATGTCACCACTTCTCCATGTGACACACAGAATATGTACCAATGCGTATAGAAATACATTCTAAATATAGGAATAAATTCCAAATCAGAATGTATCCTTTAAGCATAATCAAAGCACAGCTATGCTGCTTTTCCAAGTACAGTACTTTAAAAGTAAAACTGAAAAAGATCATTTACTTTTCATTTTCGTTCTTGTGTGCTGTTGTTTTGTGACAGTTGCAACATTGTTTTGAGTTATGACAATTAGAGCTCACAATATGAAAATGGGAAACTGCAAATGTACGAATGCAAATTTCTGAGCCAAGCCCTAAGAATCTGTTGAAAGGCCCTCTCTTGCAGAAAATTACAGCCTGCTTTGATGACATACTGTATAAAGGAGGAAAACATCAAAATGAAAACCCGTGAAATAATTCAAGCAAACAAAAACAGCCGTAAAACATGGAATTTATCTCTCGGATAGCTAGAGGTACAGAGAGAGAGAGAGAGAAAGAGAGAAAGAGAGAGAGAGATACTATGCTTGCTTGCAGTAATGTTGCCTGGTTAGCCTGGAGATACAAAGCTCACTGGGGAGCTGCTTGCTCTTTCTTGAAATGAAAGTGATTTCCATTTTAAGTTTATCAGGCATTATAAGCCTTTTTTCTTAAAATAAAATATTTCATATTTCATCAAGACCTATTCACAATTACCCAGGTCTGACACATCATAATGTGAGCAGTTCCTTGAAATGAAAATGCAGTTTTAGCAATTCTTCCATCAGCAGTACCTAAAATTATTTTCTAATCTGTTGTCAGAAAGTTAACACATTTTTTAAGCAGTCAAAACTGCATGACATCTGCCATTACAATATCTTTTTTTGTACTATTTGCAGATTTTCTGTTTTCCTGGTTTTCGGATTTTCAGAACATGAACAGGCAACTACCATGTCAGGGTTCACTGTGTAAAATGTTTGCCGGTGAACATCTAAATGATTCAGAGAAGGCTTGGGAGAATGTAATGTGGTCAGATGAGACCAAAATGGAGCTCTCTGGCATCAACTCAACCCGCCGTATTAGGAGGAAGATAAATGCTGAGTATGACCCGAGGAACACCATCTCCAAAGTCAAGCATGGAGGTGGAAACATTATGCTTGGGGATGTTTTTCTTGAACAGGCATATAATTATTTCCCCCACTGTATATATGTGCGTTTGTTTTTCTTCAGACCCTAAGTGTTTAGAAAACCAAAATGCTTGTCTTATCTGACCATAGAACCCAGTTCCAGTCAAATCCCAGTATTGGTAGTGTACCCCAGGTGTTAATATTTGTGATAAGATGAAAGAAAAGGATTTCCTCTGTCACACTTTTGTAAATAAATGGGCAAAGAGGTGGCATCTAATTGCAGTTTTGGAGACTTAGTAACCCCAAAATACTGCCATGATTTTCGGGGGAAATGTTTTGCTGTTTATTCCCCCACGGTCCAAAGGGGATTCTAAATTGACTGTAAGGGTGAGTGTGTGTGTGAATGGTGTGTGTGTGCCCTGCGGTGGGCTGGCGCTCCGCCCAGAGTGAATCCCTGCCTCGCTCCCATTGGCCCCGGGATAGGCTTTGGATACCTGCAACCCTAGTGAGGATTAAGCGGTTACAGAAAATGAATGAATTTATGAATGTTTTGCTGTTTGGCCTGTGCTGTTATGCACTGTACAAATGGAGGGGCTGCATTCTTATCCAGTCGCAGGCAGATTCACTGCAGCTCTATTTTTTTTTATTACTTTTCTATTGTCCAGTGTATGTGAGAATTTTCAGACACGCAGCACTTAACGTTGGAATCTGGCTTCAGTGTCAACTAATAATTATACCCCAGCTGCCTGAAAATGCAGGTGAAAAAGTGAAATACAAATGAGAGCCTGCTTTAATCACATTTAATTTCTAAGAATTTATAAAAGTGACAATAATAATGGAATGAATTTTAAATATATAGTTTAGACTCAAGATTCCAAAAAAGGCACTGTCTTTTAAGGAATGCATTTAGGCCAGACTGATGAACTGTGTAAAATTTGTCTATGTTGCCATTTTCTTTTTTGAAAAGGAATGAACGGCTCTAAAATGGGTCATATTGTGACATTCTCAGTCAGTGGCTGCTAGAGGCCGCCATTGTTTAAATTGTGTTTAGAGGACTCTTAATTTGAAATGTTCTGTCTGGTGTCGGGCTTCATGTTCTCTGTCAGTTGTCCAGTGTTTGGGTTGAAGTGATTCTGCTGGTTCATTGGTTTTTGTCCTTCGTCTATTTTGTTTTTAAGTTCCACGGTTTCTCATCTTGGTTGTCTGTCCACCCTCACACTTCCCTTTGACTGTACCAGTTATTTGTTTAACTCCAGTAGAGTTTTGGCCCCCAAACCTGTTTTGTGTTTTGGTTATTGTGAATATCTGAGAAATGGAATTCCGCGTCTGCGCCACCTACCTAGACTGGCACGACCGAAACGTGACAGATGGACAGACCTACCCAAGAGGCGCAGCAGGTTCCACCACGTGCTTGTGGGCTGGTGTGTGCCTACAAAGTGAGGAGAGCTGCACCCCGCATTGGGTGGAACCGACGCGGGTGAGTCTGTTCTCCATTACTGAGTTGCTGGGTGTATTCAGCTCAGAAGAGGAGGATGTAGCAGATTCTGACGCTTGGAGTGGCTGGTTGGTGGATCCAATCCTGGTTCTGGGAGTGTGCTGCGACTCACTCGTCTTTGGCCTGACCGAGGGGGAACTCCCACTAAGGCAAACCTCCTCCACGGCCACCACGAGCTCACGTGTCCACACCCCATGAGAGATGGCTGCCGCCACACCGGCGTCAAAGCTAGTGGAGGAGCTAGCCAAAAGCCTGCACAGAGACAGCATGATCGGAATCCCGCACTTAGCAGTCCAGCTCCCCAAGGCTCCAGCCTATGCCGGCGCCCCAAGGCTCCTTCCCGCATATGTGTGGGCCTGGTGGCCCTTTGGCATCCCAGAGTGGCGCCATTGGTGGGGGTGCAGTTGCTGGGGGGTTTACTGTGACATTCCCGGTCAGTGGCCGCTAGAGACCATTGTTTGTGTTTAGCGTACTCTTAATTTGAAATATTCTGTCTGGTGTCGGGCTTCACGTTCTCTGTCAGCTGTCCTGTGTTTGGGTTGAAGTAAATCTGCTGGTTCATTGGTTCTTGTCCTTTGTCTATTTTGTATTTAAGTTCCATGGTTTCTCATCTTGGTGGTCTGTCCACCCTCACACTTCCCTTTGATTGTACCAGTTGTTCATTATCACTCTCGCTTCACCTTTAGATATTCTAGTGCAAAGCAGAAGACAGTACGGGTCTTTGAAGTCTTTCTCCTTTCTACAGCTTTGTACTCACTCCTCCACAGAATTTTTTAAACACTACTTTGCTAAACCCTTATCTAATGCCTGATTATGGGATGAGCAACTTTACCTAGGCACAGGCACTTCTGACAAGCTATAGAATCTCAATTCAGATAGAAACTCAATGTTAAGTAGTACTCTTATCTAACCTTCAGTCTAAATTTATAAGGCTGAACTGAGTTTTTGCTGAGGTTCTACAAAGCTTGTTAAAAAAACATGAAAAAAAAAACACATTTGTGCGCAAATGCGAACTAGGAGTTATCAAACATGACGGCAGTTGATAAAGCAGCATGGAAGCCTTGCAATTCAAAGTTCTGTCTGCCTCTGAGCAATTCCATTGTTGCAAAAAAGAAACCTCTTTCAAGTCCTATCTGTGTGGGGGAGAACAGGGAGATGCTCTAATGTGCTCACATTTTTGATCTCCACAAAAGAGGCCTCTGTGGTTGACAATGGAGTGGAGAGATTAATCTTTACGATTTAGTGACCTGCTAGAGTGGTCTGTCAGTCTAGAGGAATCTGTGTGACCTTTTGGATTATCGTGTGGGGTTCAGATAATGATTCTCAGTGGGGACACAGGAGTGCGCATTAAGAGCGCCTCTCACTTTGTTATGGAATATAATCAGTCCTCAACGCGGAGACCGGGGATAAGAAACAGATGGGGAAGGAAATGAACTGTGAAGGGCAGAGGTAAATGTCTATGACACACATTAGCTTACACAAGAAGCTTTCACCCGCACACACTCAGGCGTAGCCCAGACACACGGGATGGACGCACAAATACACACAAACTCAAAGAAGATGCAGTTGCTCAGTGGTGATAATTAACAGCTCTCTGGGTTGCGTTTTTAGGATGGGCCACGCTGCTCTAATTGTGACGTCGTGCTTCAGTGGGTTGATGCCTGTGCCCTTTCGCAGGGCTGATTGCATCCACTCATGATGATATGATGTAGAACATCAGGCAGTTGACCCTGAGCCATGCGTAATGCACCGTGGTGTTGTTCTGGCAGCTCTGCCTGACTGTCATTCTCCACCATTCTCCTGTCTGTGCTGTCAGAGCCATTTGGAAAGCCCCATGTAGCTCTGCAGCCATGATTCCTGAGTTCCCGTGCATATGCGCAATCACTCACCTCACTCTGCTCACTGTGGAGGAGCAAAATGACCATTTCAAATGAAAACCCTTGGCAAACTGAGGCGCTTAAAAACTCCAGTGTCTAACCGAAGCATCCACTGATCAGCCACAACATTCAAACCTCTGACAGGTGAAACAAATAACTTTAATTATCTGATGGCACAAGTCGAGGAGTGGAATACATTAGGCAGCAAATGAACAGTAAGTTCATGAAGTTGATGTGTTGGAAGCAGAAAAAATGGGCAAGTGTAAGAATTTGGGCAACTTTGACAAGGGCCAAATTGTGACCGTTTGATGGCTGGGTCAGAGCAACTCCAAAACAGCAGGTTTTGTGGGGTGTTCTTGGTATGCAATGTTTAGTACCCACTAAAAGTGATCCAAGAATGGACACAAGGTATTGGGCACCTAGGGCTTACTTGTGTGTGTGGGGAGCAAAGACTAGCCTTATTTTCTGACCCCACAGAGCTGCTGTGGCACAAATAGCTGAAAAAGTTGGTCAAAGTGCCCATGTTGACCCCTGTCCCACCAAAAGAACCTACAATGGGCACATGAGCTTCAGAACTGGACCATAGAGCGATGGAAGAAAGAGACTTGGTCTGAAGATTCACGTTTTCTTTTTCATCATGTGGAAGCGAGAGTATGTGCATCGCTTACCAGGGGAAGAGAAGGCACCAAGATGTACAGTGGGGGAAAAAGGCAAGCTGGTAGAGGCAGTGTGATGCTCTGGGCAATGTTTTGCTGGGAAACCTTGTGTCCTGGTATTCATGTGGATGTTAGTTTGACACATACCAGCCTGCCTAAACATTGTTGCAGACCAAGGACACCCCTTCATGAACATGTTATTCCCTAACAATAGTGGCCTTTTTCTGCATGATAATGCACCCTGCAACACTGCAAAAATTATTCAGGAATGGTTTGAGGAACATGACAATGAGCTAAAGGTGTTAACTTGGTGTCCTAATTCCATCCATCCATCCATCCATCCATCTTCTACCCCTTTGTCCCGCACTCGGGGTCAGGGGTGGGCTAGAGCCTGTCCCAGCTGCAATGGGTGAAGGCAGGGTACACTCTGGACATTCGCCAGCATGTCGCAGGGCCACATACAGAGACAGACAACCATTCACGCTCACAGTCACACCTAGGGGTAATTTAGTGTGTTCAGTTGTAATATCCCCAATGCATGCATGTTTCTGGTGGCGGGAGGGAACCGGAGCTCCCGGAGCAAACCCACGCAGTCACGGGGAGAACATGCAAACTCCAGTGCCCTAATTCCCCAGATCATCCTACAGATGCTCATTTCAATTGAGCATCTGTAGGATATGCTGGACAAACAAATCCAGTCCGTGGAGGCCCACATCTGAAGAAATATTATTTGTTTTACCAGGTTTTACACTAAGAATTAAATTATAACTTTTTCCATGAATTGTTCTTTTTTTGTAATAAGGTGAATATTTGCCAAGCTTTCCCAGCTGAGCTACTTTGTCTCTGGACTTAAATTAAATTGGTTAAAGATAAGGCCTTATCAGGCCTAAGCCTTTCCATCAGAGCTCCATACTGCCTATTAGAGAGAATCCCCAACTTCATTTCAATTTAAAGAGAGAGTCTGATTAGAGAAGTCTTGACTTCTTGTGCAGCAGTGTAGCGTGAGGACAAATGGTTTCTAGGAAAGCCTGAATAATTCTTGTTTAAGATATTTTGGTGGCATGTAGACAATAGTTCATGCTCTTCAACTAATGTAATCTCAGCCTAACCTACTACTACAGCCAGGCATATGCTGAATATGTAAAGTTACGTTCCCCTTCACTTAATCAGTGCAGTAGTTTATGATAAGAATATAATTTGATACAATTCTGCATAATTACAGATGCTTTAGAGCTCTTTACCATACCTGCTGTTTGAGGCTAGAGCCTTCATAAATGCCTGAGAGCTCCTAGAGTAAAATCAATCCAATCAAGGCCAATATCCCATAATGTCATCCAATAGAGCACACCACTAGAGAGAAACGGGCAGTGATTTGCATTCAGCTATTTAACTACACACCAACATCCATCCTCTTTTAAATTGCTTTTCCACACTATCTGAGGGAGAGAGAGATAATGTAAACACCTTGGCTCTTTTAATTAAATACCAGTTTAATTAAGATGCTGATTTGCTGCTGGGTCGCTCTTAGCCCAAATTGGAGTATAGGGCAAGGCAAATGAGCCATCAGGAGGTCTAGACCTCAACACACATTAGGCGCTGAAACATGTCCTGCATATCAATAGGTGAGAAAGCCACTTCCATATATTTCTGAGAAGTGCAAAATAGTTTTCCAACTTATTGTCTAGTCATTTCCTGTTTTTGCTTGTAAGACCGATACATGTTAATGATCTTTATCCTGACTGAAGGCATTGTACCATTCAAAAAGCAGTCCAGACTAAAACACTATGTATAATTTGACCACGAATGTGTGAGGAAAACTGCTGTATGTTGAATAGGTGGATATATGTAATTGCTTTATCTAAAGTTTTTGATATTGTCACGTTCTCCCCTCTCTCCCCAGTGAGGGCAGGTGCGTAGGCAGACACTCATGCTGGTAAGTTTTATTTAAGCTTCAGAACAAAACTGGTACGAGGACCAGATACAGAGCCTCAGTTTCTGCTCCAAGAACATAAAGGAGACAGAAGAGAACAAACCAAAACGACGGTTAACCCACACCCGTACACAGAATACAAACCCCTTAAATCTACAAACACAAACACAACCAGCAATAACAGAACTCAACCACTTAACCCAAACTAAACCCAGCTGTGACTAATGCATTAAACCAACACCCAGTTTTTTTCCTAAGTTGTAAGAAAATGCAGAGAAGAGTGAGGCAATGATGGTAGCCCAGCTGGAGAAGGGTGTCTAAAACTTCACATCCAGCCCCTCAGCCCTGGACTATACTGCCTTCTCAGTGCTTAGGGGTCTCCTGCACTGTGGTTGCTCCTACTGCCTCCTGTCAGGGCCAGGTTCGAGAACATCAGCAGACTGAAAATCAGCAGTCAAAAGAAGAAGTGAGACAGGATTAAGACCCGCTGTTTACAGTCTTGGCGTGGGTCAGAACCCTCTCTGAAAATTCAAGACTTTTATACAGAACATTTATACCTTTGAAACAACAGAATCAGCTTTGTCCTTATCTCAGTGGGCTGGTTTCCATGGAGCCCCCCCTTGTGCGTCAAGAAGCACCATGAAGTTACTTATCACCCCGGAGGTGCCACGTTTAAGCTTTTCTGACAGAAACTCCCATGGAAACAGCCTTGAACAAATACTTCGGACAGGACAACAGAGATAATGTTAAGAACACTCAGAGAACATTCAGAGACTTTAACTCAGGAAAGATTGTTTCACAAAATAACAATAAAATCCTGCCCTTTGCCCTACTGGCCAGGACCACCTTATGAAACCTCTTTAATGATCTGGTCAGCAAAATTCCCTCTTACACAAGTAAAGAATCAGAAAATCATCTAGAACATAACTTTATCCTTTGAATTTACTGATTTAATATACTGAATATGTATGTGATTAAAAGAACATACTGTGTGATCAGAAAAATATATGTGAATAAATGTGAATTTCCCTGACACCTCCCACCCTGTGTTGATCTCTCTCTCTCCCCTAGACGAGCTGGAGCCACCAGCGTCCTACCTCCTAGTGTCTTGTCTGTTGATCTCCCCTGTTCCAGGGTGGAGGATCGAGGCACAGTAAGCGTGTGGCAGAGTAGAGGTTCAGTCCATTGGCTGGCAACTGCCTGAAGTTGGTTGGAAAATGCCTGGTGCTCCAGCATCAACAAGCAAGCACTCCATACCGTGGTGCCACCTCATATATCACTGAACCCCAATGAGCTGGTACAGTGCAGCACAGTACTCTGGAGAGCAATACTAAGCTGGTGCCCTGCACCTATGCACAACATGTGACAGCCTCTTCTATATTACTTCTCATCTGGCAACCAGACCTCACCTCTGTTTCAACCCTGATGGATGTGCTCTAAGCAGAGGGGACTGTAGTGATGGAGGGGGAGAACAGCTCTCAGAGTTCAAGGACACAAGAGAATTATATGTTAAATAAAACCCGCCAGGATGGTTTTCCCCTCCCCAGGTTGACCCCACAGTATATAGAAAAATATATATACATTTTACTGATCATTGACCATTTTGATCACTGATCATATTTATTGATTGCCCAGCCCTAACTACATCAACTGTTTGTGCTGGTATGTGGGCATGTGTGGCATTTCTGAGGACATGTACAGACATCTCTCTAAACAAACGTATGTTATAATAATATCCTGTATAATAGACTATATAATATAATATACGGTCGTTCATACAAAGCATACTAAGTTAAAGAGTTAGCACATAGCAGATGAATACTTACTTGCATACTCCCTGTCTCTTTTTAGGCCTGGTGTGGTTGGCGTGGCGCCCCTTGAGTTGCAGCTTGTGAGATGAGGCTGGTAAATGATAGATGATAGGAGTGGAGGAGCCAATGCTGGGGGTCAGGCTGTGTGAGATGTGATTTGCTTTGGCAGGCTTGGAGCAGGATCCTGCTGAGAGGCACGTTAACTGATGTGTCAGGTGTTTGCATCCTATCTACCAGCTCGTGTTAGTTCAGCCCCGTTGCTCTCAGTGCCTGGCCGGGTCCAAAAAGACAGCCCTCTCTGCGGCACTTTTATCACAGTAGCCTTTGTGACACCACTGCCATCAGGTCTCGGCAAGAAGTGCATTGATAAAAATAGTAATCAAGCTTGTGACAACATGCAGTCATAAGCAAATAATGTTAGTAATAAATATTTCTCTATTATAGTGGTGCAGTGAACTCAACACCCCTTTAGAATATATCTGCTAAATTTCTTCTGTCTTGCCTAAGTACTGGCTAAGCTACCTAATAATTAAAGGACAGCTTGATATAGCCATAAAGAAATATTTCACTGTAATGTTAATGTGACTGTTCTTGTAAACAAGTGTGGCTTATGATAAAGAGACAGATTTGAAGTTTACAGTAGTAGCCTCGTGTATTTCTAATAGCATGTTAGCCAGCTGCATTACACATGAACTGACACAGTTGTGGTTTATCACCTGACAGGATTGGTTGAGCTGCCTGCTTTCAGAAGGGCTAGAGTGATGTTTACTCTCATGAAACTGGTCTCATCCATTATTAAGCAAAGTATGATAGGTCCACTGTCACTTTCTAACTGTGTTAATCCGTTCGATCAAGAGCCTGAAGGCCTAACCAGTGGGAAAGCTCAAGAATTCAACCATACT
>JBBPCX010000018.1:13945297-13974087 GCA_037974365.1 Hydrocynus forskahlii | reverse complement strand
GGGGGGATTTGGGGGTGCCGTGCTCCACGTTGGTAGCGGCGGCGCCAGGCTGCTAGCGACAGAGGTTGAAGATGTCTGCTTTTTAATAAGCCACCTATGCAGCTTTTGGTCTTACCAAGCAGAAGATAAAATAAGAATGTGTTGTTTTAATTAAAGAATGCCGTCAACAGGTCCAAAACATGCTGCAGAATGCGTGGCGATGTGAACTGTGTCAGCAGCAGCAAGTGAGGGACACACCCACTACTCAAACGGGCCAATTGGAAAGCAGCTCAGTTTTGAAAACCAATTTTTTTTCTCCAGAGTTTTCGTTGGACAGACGGAACATTTTACAGGGTGGGCACGGCTTTTCTCTGGGGGGGGCAGTGCCCACCCCAGCCCCCCCATGGTCACGCCCCTGTTCCTGACAGGTATTCTACAGGCACCAGAATTTCAAGGCACTTAGTAACCCAACCCCCATCACCTCCTAAACCCACCCAAACATTTTTGCCCTACAAGACTGCTGTCTCAGCTCTAGATTGTATTCTCATTTTATGCATGACTGCACAGCCAAGGGTAAAAAAAGGAAACAATTCTCTAACGATAGCACAATAACAGGGCAGATGGACAGCAGCAATGAATCCTCAATGCAGAGATAAAGTTTGTCACTGTGGTTCATTAATGTTCAATTATCAAGTTGGTTTCAGGCAAACAAATTAGCTGTAACTTACAATAAAAGAAAACTCGATAAAACAAGCACAGTCATACCAGCTGATGCATGGTGAAGATCATTAACAGCTCCTCACTGTTTAGACTTCAGCTTGACATGAACCAAGACACATGGACACAAAAGCAATGCATTCAGTCTCTGAGACGTGTGAAGCAGTGAATATCTGAACAGTGATAAAACTAGCAATGTACTAGCCTACTGGATGTACTAGCGCTGGATAAGAGTGTCTGCTAAATGCCATAAACGTAAACTGTGTTCTGACTGCATTAAAGCCCTTCTGCATTTGTACATGTAGTTGCTGTCCAAAGAAAACTATATGCCTCGATTCTAATTCTGATGCTTTTTTCTAAACCACTTAAGCACAGCAGCTGTCCTTCACAGCTTGAGCAGGCCAACAGAAATGGTGTTGACACAGACACTGACACTTAAGTACATTATCAGTATTGATAATACAAGTACAGAGACCGTGACATGATTTATCTATCGGTCAACTGCTTCAGACATGGTCAAGCCAAGAATCTGTGTGTTAAAAGCTTCTATTAAAATTGTAAATTACCATAACTGTTTTTTTATGCCGGCAGAATCTGACGGTGTCTGAGAGAAATGGCTTAAGAAATCTGACAGTGTTTTAAACCCAAAGAAGCTACTTCATGATTCTGCATACATGTCATAGGTTTCCTTATATATTGTTACTGATTTGCACAAATAGGAAAATTAAAATGTCAGACTATTTTACATGTACCTCTGTGGTCAAACATAGTCCTTTTTTTCAAAGTAATGTAGTTTAAAAAAAAAAAAACATCTAAAATGCTTTTATTGGGCTTTCCTGGCAGCTGTGGAGTAGTTAGACAACTTAGACAGACTTATCCATGGGTAACACTCATACTTGAGAAGGTGTGTGTATGCAGATACTTGAGAAGGTGTGTGTATGCAGATACTTGAGAAGGTGTGTGTATGAAGGTTTCAGTTAGGACAGTGATGTTCAAGCACCAGGATGCCCTTGTAACCTTCATTAGAACATCACTAATGCACACTTAGAAATGAAAAAGAATAAATAAGTCACTTCTTTCACTATCACGTCTTTTTGGCAAGTCCTGAAAAAGTCAAAACTTCTCTCTCTCTCTGTTTTGTGTGTGTGTGTGTGTGTGTGTGTGTGTGTGTGAATGACTCATCTCCCTTGTCTGGCATTAGCAGGTGAACAACTTGTTGTAGCTTTGTGGCATGCCAACGCGCCATCCACTCGAGAATCCACCAGCTAGTCACAGATGCACTAGCACAACTCTGTTACCTGGGCAGCAAGTCTAAGATGATTTTTTGCCCTTATGATAACTTTGCTAAAGCTCTTTGAATGTAGCGTCTTTATTATGATTCAATTGTTGTTGCTGTCACAATCACAGATTGCATGCTGAAGGCCACTGCCACGACTCCTGGGTTTCAAGTTCTCCATTCATCAGTTTCCCTGTGGAATCCATTTCTTCTGACAAGGTTGTGGGTATTGAGCTGAAAGGACTTTTCCAACCTGTGTGGCTGGTTAAATTTAGTAACAGTTTACAGTTCTGTGGACGGAGAGGTCCTGAGTTGAATCACAGACTTTTCTGGATGTTGGATGGAATTCTGGAGGTAAACACTCAAATGAAAATCTTTAGATATGTGGAACTGCTCAATTGTACATTATGTAGACAACTTGAAGCAAGTTCCTCAATAAAGTTTTCTGATTCTGATTCTTAACTTAGATGTGAGTGGGTAATATGTCTGAACAGCCTATGACACAATGTATTCATGTATAAATCATGCATTAATTTCTTTTAAAATGGATTTACTTTTACCCCTTGATAGCTGATCAACAAAAATGGCACTATGGCCTCTTCTTTTCCAGCCCAGTTTTTGGATAGTACTTCAGAGAGTTCAGAGGTTCTCTGTGTTGATGCAGGAGGGATTTTTCCTTTGCTTTTAACTCGTCCTGTAATTTAAAAGCCATATCTAAATAAGTGCTATTATCCTTGCCCCCGTGATTCTGAGTGTAACCCCTGACCCGTGGCCGACACCTGCTCCCTGTGCTGGGCCAGGTGCGTGTGCATGAGGGACGGTAATGAGGCAGAGGGGCCTGTTGGCGCTGTGCTTTTAATTACCAAAGAACTCCTTTCCTCATCAGCATTAGGGTAATTCTGGGTCCGTGGAATAATTGGAGGATATTTTAGCACCCTCATAATATGGTATGCTCAAATAGATTTTTAATTCTAAGGCCTCAGTGCTGTTCCGCACTGAGTTGAAATAGCATTCTCTCCACTCATTGTTTTGAACACTGTGGAGCTTGCATTCCCTCATTCTGTAGCCTACAGCAGCACTGTTTATACTATTATCCACCACAGAATTTGCAAAAATAAAGATATGAATATGTAACCAGCGCAAAGCCTCAGCCAGTGCTACAGCTTTTCAAAGTAAACTCTGCTGTAACCTTTCCCCTCCGTGGCTCACGCAGGATTTGCCAAAATGTCTTTATTATGCTTTTATCTCGCAGATACCTTTTCTATTCCTGCCCTCAAGCAACATCAAGCTCACATTATTACAGACTTGTCTGGCACAATAAAGGCAAAGCAGGAGCACCAGAATCATTAAGAATAAAGCTTTTTTACATCAATATATATTAAAACTTATAAACACAGTGAAGCCAAGTTCTGTTAGACTCCCACTCACAGATGGCTGTGGCATCGCCAGGGATCAAACTCGCAGTCTCTCGATGATAAGGCCAATGCTTGGACACCTGCATCAGACAGGAGCGTACTGTGTTCTCTTTTTTAAGCAGAATGATCCTACTGCTCGGATATACCAATGGTCATGTCTATTTGATGGCTGGAAAAATGCTTTTAAGTTGAATTAAGTCATTATTTCACTAAACAAAGGATACTTTTACTGGGTTTCAGTTGCTCTACCCATTTCCACATATAAAGTTATTTGTAATCTAATTGTACACATTATGAATCTGTAAGCCATCGGTATGAACCGCATACCATATATCTCCATGTATTTTTTATTATTCTTCTACATCATTTGAACAAAGCAGCTACACTTTACATTTTGTGAAGAATGAATCAATAAAAGCCACAAAATGCTAAATAGTTTTATGTTAACCCACATTAGTGAATAATGTTTTTACCTCCTTCTATACCATTAACAGTAAAAATGCTAGTGTTTGATGGCTTGGAACTTTAGAACAAGTTCCACAATGACACAACACCTTAGTTAGGAGATACAGGCACATTTTTAAATATCCTGTGAGGTGAAAAGTTGACAATGCAAAGCAGAAGACCCTCCTTGTCAACTACCGGCAGCCTCTAAACAGGAAGAGTCAGCAAAACCGACACTTCCCATTCCCTTAATCAGTGCAAATCTGAACAACTGGTTGGAATCCCAGAGCTGGATCATCAATGTTTAAGTTTTATACTGGGATGGCCTCACATAACCACCCATAGTGTTGAACAAAGCCTCTTTGTCAACCTGCTCTGACTCTGCAGTCTAGTTATATTGGCCTCACTGACTATTGCTTAACTAGTCTAAAACCATTCCCAAATTAAACTTAAAGGTCAAAAGGTAACACTGCAAAACATTCAAAATGTACAATGTGGCATTCAAAGCTTTGCATGTGTTTCTTCAATGTATACCTTTTTTTGCATAATGTATACTCAATGTGTAATGCCACTGCTGCACGATTACAGTACAATAACAATAATCAGGCCTATTCAAATGATTCTTATGCCTATTCTCCTGTTCTCAGACTGATGGAGGTTTGTGCAGAAGAACTAACCTACCTGTTTGTAAGGTCATTAAAAAAAGGTCATAATATCTGAAGACCTCTAAATGTTCTCGTCCACAAATACAAATTGCAAATTTACTTTACGTTAAATCACATGAATTATGATCTTTTTAGGTGTTATTGTGTTATTCATTTATACCCATTTTAGTTGCAAAACATTGTTATGGAATGTTTTGCTGTACCAACATGGATTTGTTTCTTTGAAATCATTTTCCTAGGTAAAAAAGTCACTCTGAATATAATACTTTCGCCTTTGAGAGGTTTGAGTACAAACCACACATGCCAACATAATGACCTGAGCAGCTGTGGGTAGTGTCCTACATACAAGCATTTACATTTACAGCATTTATCAGACGCTTTTATCCAAAGCAACTTCCATTCCCTAACTACAGGGGACAGTCTCCCTGGAGCAACTTAGGGTTAAGGGTCTTGCTCAGGAACCCAGTGGTGGTACGCTGAAGGTAGGATTCGAACCCATGACCTCTTGGTCCAAGTATCCTACCCACTGAGCTACCACCACACGCCTAAGACAGTACTAGCCTGTTTAATTTTCTTAAACACAATCAGGTCCACAAATGTTTACTCAACAAAGTTAGTGTTATTTTAGTTATTTAAGAATGAAGAGACTGCTGGAAAAAGTAGACATGTGATTTTTGTATATATATGGCTGTACTGTTTGCTCAGCATTGTCTACCTGCGCTCAGTGAAGAGAGACAATGACCTGAAGCACATTGCGAAAACAGTCTAAGAAATTTTATGGCAAAGAAGTGGGCTGCTCTGAGCTAACCAAGTCAGCCACATGACCTCAATCCAATCAAGCATGCATTTCACTTACTGAAAGGCAAACCTGAGGGTTAAATGTCCCAAGAACAAGCAGGACCTGAAGACACGTGCAGTAAAGGCTGGGCAGAGCATCACCAGGGAAGAAACCCAGCATCAGTGCATTCCAAACTCATTGGCAGTAAATAATCTGGTCATTGGCAGTAAATAATCTGGAGTCAAGTATGAAAAAACGTTTCATTATAATTCTATAAATAGTTTACAGTCATTATTAGAAATTACATTTATAACTGTTAGTTTGTCCAGTTATTTTTTAATCTTCTTCTGGTGTGGCGGGCGAGGTGATAGTTGAAATTCCTACTCTATTCATCGGGTTTTGTGATGAATACCCTAAAATAAAAGCTGCAAGTCAGCATTCTTAACCTCAATTCCAGTATGCTGTTGTAATTTAACAATTATGTTGTCGATTTTTGATGAAGAATCACATTTATTTTGCTTAAAATGTTACATACATTCTCAAAAAAAATCAGCCACATATGCGGCCAAAGCCTAGTATTCAAATGTCTTTTTCTGTTTGCATCTACAAAATTGCAAGAAGAGAATACAGAATGCTTTATGGAATCACAACAAACCACCTTTTTTGCAGGAAAAAGCAAAAGCATCCCATTGATTAACTTTGCTGAGCTCATTTTGCATTCAGCTCTCCATTCAGAACCCCTTGGTGGTCCTCAGTGTAATCACTGCAAACACACAGAAAGGGACACCCATGGGACAAACACCCTTTGAACGTGTTCTCACAAGAGAGTACACAGCCATTTCTACACCACATAAGTCACTGTAAAATGTGTTTGAGTGAGAAAAAGTTCAAATAGTTTTTTCCTCGAGCTCTCAGGACAAATATCAAACAAGCAAAGATAGCATCAAGTACACAAACAAGTACACTAAAAAACATCTTGAAGGGCTTCCACTTCGAAAGGAAAGTGGAGCTCAAACTAGCTGGAGGGAAGTTTTTTGAAGACAAACTTTTCCCTGGGAAATAAAGGGACTTTTTTAAGTATAAAAATAGAAGAGAGAGACAGATAGTGGGAGTTTAAAATGGGCAGATGGATCAGCTTGCTCAAACTAAAATGGCCCAGTCATGTTTTCTATCAAAAAAAAAAAAAAAAAAAAAGGTAGCTGCACAGGACGCATGCGGGGCCCTTGAACTGAGCTGACTGATGCTCTCTGTCTGGGCCGAGGGGATAGTTGGCTATTTTTGGACGGTCTGTTGAGCTCATCAGCAGCTTGGTAGATGTACGATGTGGCAGGATGACGTGTCCTACACAAATATAATTAACGATGCAGTGTAATGTTCCCTGTGTTCTTGGTGTGACCAAACAGTGAGGAGCCATTTCACTCACCAGTTGCTCTTGGCTTTGATGTGGGGCTCTTCATCACTGTGCCTGATGTCACCAAGGCGCTGCAGAATATCCCTTTGAAATTTGATGTGGCAACATCCAGAGAAGATCTAAGGTCCTTTTTTAATGACTGGCAAAATATTGTACAGCCGTTATGATTCTAGTGATCAGAAACAATTGACCTGATCCTTGTCCCTCCTTGGTGATCAGGCAGCTTTGCAGGTAAAACCGTTGGAATCGTTGTACCATTAATGCTGGATACCTAGCCAGATTACTGATATGCAGGCCAGGATGCCTTTTCTTTTTCTTTTTCTGCCTCTTATGGGAACAGAACAAACAGACACATCTTTCAGGACACAGGTAGGTTTGTTGAACCTACTGAGATCAACACAACTCCAGTTTATTCTCCTGAGTTTAGTGCTGAGCTGGTTCAAGATTCAAGATTCAAGAACTTTATTTGTCACATACATAATTATCCAGGACAACATGTAGTGAAGTGACAATCTGGCCAGCTCCTACATTGTGCAAGATAATGAAATAAAATCAGAAAAAATAATGTAAAAAATAAAAATAAATAAGTAAAATAAGTAGTAATGAATAACAAATAACAATTTAGTGTAGTGCAAATACTGTTCAGTGAAACAATAAAGTGACTGAGGGACTGCAGCATAGTACTATGGTAGTTGAGGAATAAAAGATAAATGGGTGGTTCTAGATTTAACTGAACGTGCCTTAGGAGAGAGGAGAGACATTCCTCATGAATCTATATAACTGCTGTTTCAGGATCCAGACAAAGATTATGGGTTGCAAGAGGGGGTTGCTATAAAATAATGAACAGGCATTAACATGAAGCTCTGGCAATAAGATGCAGGGCTAATTTTGTATAGTGTATAGTCTGAATTTGGGTTTATCCTACTGATGGTCTGTATTTTGGTTTATTGTACTGACGGTCTGTGTTTGGGTTTATTCTGCTGGTGGTCTGTATTCGGGTTTATTGTACTGATGATCTGTGCTTGGCTTTATTCTATTGATGATCTGTATTTGGGTTTATTCCTCTGGTAGTCTGTAGTTGGGTTTATTCTGCTGATAGTCTGAATTTGGGTTAATTCTACTGATGGTCTGTATTTGGATTTATTCTACTGATGGCCTATATTTAGGTTTATTCTGCTGGCAGTCTTGGGTTTATTTTGCTGGTGGTCTGTGTTTGGGTTTATTCGGCAGGCAGTCTGTTTGGGTTTGTTTTGCTGGCAGTCTGTCTGGGTTTATTTTGCTGATGGTCTGTGATTGGGTTTATTCCATTGATGGTCTGTGTTTGGGTTTATTCTGCTGGTGGTCTGTGTTTAGATTTATTCTGTGCATCAGCCTTGCATATCAGACCCCCCCCCCCCTACGGTGCCGGAGCTGCTTTACCTTGCCTGGATCGGGGGGCTCCTCGGTTTTCTCCCTCAGTCAGCACTCCGATGTCTGAGAGGAGGACGAGCAGCGGAGATCCACCCACCATTCCAACATCACACCATGCTAGCCAAACCAAACACTTCGTGTCGGCTGCAGGGCTGAGAGTCGACCTGCTCGAGGTAAACGGTCGCTGGAGAACAACACAGCATCCCTGAAACCCTGACTAACACTCCGCTGCGAGGGTTTTCTCTCTTTCTCTCTCTCTCTCTTGTTTCCCCTGAACTGACCGTGTGTTTGCTGCTGAAACAGTCATCGCTGCCTCACAGACAGTCTGCCTCTCATAGCCCAGACCAGGAGTTGAAGAAGATGCCAGTCTCGGTTCCTTTGGAAACCTGGCCGTCTGCTTCTGACGGTAAGATTGTATTTTTGGTTTATTATTATTGTTGTTGTTTTGTTCACACATTAAAAGACAAGAGCGTCCTAAAGGTTCGTCATCAGACTCGCACCCACTCGAGATACACCTCCAGATCTTCCAGAGGAGGAAAGGAGACAAGTTCTCATCCCGTATCATCTTTCAGCCGATTCCTCCGTCTGTTTTCTTCGTGGTTTTTGCCTCTTTTCAGCCCCCAGTGCTCTATTCTTGGGCAAATTGACTCAACTCCACACTAACCCTGACAGACCCGTGCCTCATCTCTCGCCCAGAGCCACACGCAGCCTGGTTATAGTTAAGTTAATAATCAGCCTCACATCTCCAGCTGTCTCCTGCAGCCTCCAGTCTCGAGTCTTTATTTCTTTAACGGTGCAGAACTGAGCTCTGTCCGAGTGAAGCATGTTGTTGTGCCTGCAAACGTGGACATTTTGTGTTTTTTTTTTTTTTGCACTGACTGTGTTCATCTCTGTTAGTCTGCAATGTAGCCTACTGCAGGGAGGTGAAGTTTGGGATTAGCCCGAAGAAGTTTGGCAGATCATGAAGAGAGAGCTCGTGTGATCGTTAAACCACGTATTAAACTCAGCACACCTGCCCGTATTCCAGCTCAGGAAGCCGTGCTTTATGAGGTGCTTCTCCAGGACTTCGAATTAAAACCAGCATCCACGATCAAACTGCTGAAAGTTTTAACTCCGTGACTTTGTGGTGCTTCCCCGAGGACCAGCCGTGCTTCCCCCTGTGGTCACTCACTGCAGCACTAACTCAATCATGAGGCTGTTGCCTGTCGGTGCTGCTGGAACCTGTCCACGTTAGGGTTGATCACTGTTTGTATATTGTCTGTATATTCTTTTTTTTTACAGGCAGTGTAGTAAAGGACCATGAGAGGACCGCGGTGTTTAGTGTGTGCTTTGAAAATGCTGATCATTCTCAGAAAATGTGTGTGTCACTGCTGCAGTAAATTACAAAGCTCCTGGCAGTATTTGATTGTATTCAGAAATAATGTGGATTTTCTCTCTTGCAGATAGGGATGTGTATCATTAGGATGTTACTAATACTGATACTGATACTGGTACTGCATATTGATACTGATACTCATTGATTGTCATATTAATAATACTCTATAATTTGGTGCAAAAAATAAAGGCATCATATAAGATGTGAAAAGATTCAGCAGTTATATGATGCAGACAGTGTTGCTGTGCACTGTTTGGAGCATCCATCACTCAGTGGGTTGCAAGGCTCCTGGCAGATTTTGCTTACATCTAGCCTATACAGAATTAGTGAGGATCTCGCAGAGAGGGATGTGTATCGTTAGAATGTTACTGATACGGATACAAATACTGATACTGCTTATCGATACCAATATTCCTAGATTCTTATATTGATACTACTCTCATTATTTGATGCAAAAAATAAAGACATCATGTAAGAAGATGTGAAAAGATTACAGTTAAATCACTACTGTTTTTTCATTGTTTCCTGAGTTTCCTGTATATATAATAAGAGAGCAGCAGTTGCTACAAATGTCTGGTGGTGATGTTCAGAGTGCCCCCTGTCACTCCCACAGATACATCTAACTATTTGAAAATGTCAGCTATGTTAAAATGCATTAAAGCTGAATAAATCCTGACAGCAGTGCCATTTCCCCAGGAGCTTATTGATATTTTGGTATTGACCAGTCAGGAACTGGTACCAATTTAGTACCAGTTCTCTGTACCTAGACCTGCTTGTACCTGTGGACTGTTCGAAGCATCCATCACTCAGTGGTTTGAGCACCAACAGCTCAGTGTTGATGGTTCAAATGTAGTGATGCTTTAAAGCTGCTTCCGTAACAGCTAGTTCAGCAGACCTAAACGTCCTTTCCCCTCCTCTTCTGTGCTCTTGATCGAAGGTACAGTTTCACAGCACTGACTAACATTAACAGTAGGACAGAGTGATTTGTATCAGTCGTGAAATGGAGCTGAAATTTCACCAAAGCACCCCCACTAATTAGGTGGTCAGGGCCAACTGGCCTAAAGGCACACAGTGAACGCAGTAATGTTCTGGACACTGTTTGAAGTGGTGTTGACATTTAGTGATGTCCAAAACGATTTTTTTTTTCAAATATATTTTAGTCAGAGCAGCTCTGTGGAATGAAAATAGAAATATGGCATTTTGGAGTCTTTCGTCATGTCTTGTCTTGACAGCTCCAGAAGTCCAAGACATTTCATCCCATCAGGTCAAGAGGGGCCTTTTTTTGCACGTCGAGCTATTGTGACTTTGTAAATGTCACTTCACTCAAATCCTGAAAACAAGAACACGTGTAAGATGCGGCTTCAGCTCAATATTTTAATTCTATCTTACGAAAATTTGAGCAGCGTTCAAGGCATTACTATGTCGGTCGTCAGTATTGCTGTTGGACCTGGCGTACATGTTTAATGCAGGAACTATCAGACTCTTTGAGCTGAACACGTCTAATGAGAGCAGTATTTGAGATGCAGGAAAACCCCTTTTGTGAAATGAAATATTACATGTGCTGAGACTGGAAAAGAGCTAGAGGAGGGATGAATTCTCACCCATATTCCAGGTTTATTAAAGGGCCTGGCTCAGCTCTCTTCTGTCTGGGGTGCACTAAAGACCATCAGATCCACTGAGGGCAGCTTTCATTATAAGGGAAAAGGGATGTGCTTTACCCTTGATTTTGTCCTTGCCCTGTTCCAGTCGGCTGGAATTTGGATGTCAAATTAGCAAACGTGAAATAAATTCCAGTGAGCTTTTGGAATATTTTATGTCACGCTTAAAGTCAAAAAATTATAATGATTTGGACACTAAGGAAGGGTGATTTGACAAGCATCGTTTTTACTATACACACGGTATGATCATATTTGTATGTCTGAAGCTGAACAGGTTGGAATGGATGAAATGTGAAAAGTAATCTTCTTAAAGTCCCTGTAATTGGAAGTCATAATGCGTTTTTCTTCTATACCGTGAAAAATTTCCAAATGAAACGCAGATTTAGGGAGAGTCTGTGAGCTAGCCAAGCATTTGGCCTGATGATAGGTGGGGGTGGTGGAAGACGAAGATGAAACATGAAATTGTTGATTAATATTATTCTTAAAGGCATGCAACAATCACACTTTAAGAGAGGATCTGTTTGTTACTATGCGGTGTATGCAGTTAGTATGTTGCTACTGTTGAGAAAAAAACTTTTATCTGTGTTTTTGTCCTTTTTACTCATCATGAATTGAATCCAGTAGAAAGGCTACAAAAATATTTTGACATTAATTTCTTTTATAAGCTGTGAATATTTTTCCATCTCATGTAAAGTTACCATTTTGGAGAGAAGAGTTTTATTCTGGCAGCAACAAAATGCTGATAGAAACTGTTTACAGTAGGAGTGGGGAACACAAAGACAATTTAAAAACAATACTTAAAGAAATTTTTGTGAGACACAGCATGTCACAGTATGCCATTTTTGTGACATTGGACTGGACAAAAAGTGCCAGTAGAGCCATATTTAAAAATGCTATGAAAGATTATAGATAGACACTTCAGTAAATCCACATAAACTGGACGGATTCTGCTCTGTTTGTAATGATCCTTGCATTCGGAATGTGTTCTTTAAGTATGGAGGATATCGTGGTATGCTCGAAAAGGATAATATTGTGATATAATTTATGAATCTTACAGTAAATATTATCATATAGCCTATATTGGTGAAAGTCTGACATTTGTCATGCATTAAGTAGTTATGTGTTTTCATACAAACTGTCAATATCCCTGATATACTCAGAAACCCATGATATGATGTGATTTATCATGTTACAGATCTTCTGGTTGCCCGCTGTTAGAGGGACATTACTCAGCTGTGTGCAAGAGTACCGAATTGGTAAATTCCAAAAACGTAGTTGTTCAGTTAGACACTTCAAACAGGTTTAAAAAAATCTGCTTTCCTATTGCAATAAGTAGGACCTATACTGGCTCTCAGTGTTGGTGTCTCATGAATGGCTTTGATGGGGCCTCCTACTTATCTCCTTATAAGTTTCTTTTCTTGAGCAAGTGAGCGGCGTCTGACATGGAAAGCCTGGAGCTGCATGATTCGGCAGACAATTACACATGTAGACGGCTCGCATCTCAACACGCAAACCCATTTGTTCTGGGGAAAATGGTAATTAGCTGTCTTATATTAATCTACTATAGAAGTGCTCTGACATAGGAATGTCAGGATGATTGCCCCAGAGGATTAAGGCAGCGATCAATAAGTGGAGCAGGTGCACAAGGTGAGCCAACAGAAGCCTCTTTTCTCTCCCATGTATCAACATGGCTCTCAACGCTGCCTTTGCCTTTTTTTTTTTTTTTTTTTTGCTGATTTTCCGCTTCTTTGCTAAGAAGGCTCAGCCTTAGGAGCTGTTAGGCTGTGATTAACCTATACATATCACAGATGCTGGTTATTATTACTTTGCGAAGTCTAAACTTGCTCTCTGCTTAAGCATTTTTCCTTCACTCTATTCAAGGGTGTGATTTAACAAGGGCAAGGTGTTGCCTGGTTGCGTAGGAGTTCTGCTGTAGCACGGCTGGCGTGATGCTTGTGAAAGCACTAATTGTGTCTGTCTTCCTCTCTGTGAAAGGCAAAATTACCTCTTCCAGAGGGCTCTTAACGTAGGTGAATTGAATTTTCTCTGCATGAGGAAGCAGTTTAAAGAGGCCCGTTTTTTGGCAGGGGGGTTTTGATGAATGTGAGCTGAGATGGCGAGAGGAAGAGGAGGATTCACTGTGCAGTCATGAGGGAGAGGAAGGTAGGAGTGATGTGGGCCATCTGTCAGTTCTAGCAAATAATATATTTGCAGACACAGTGACATACAATTGCATAATCCAGCCTTTTTTTTAAATATGGAAAAATAAATGACTAAGCCTTGAAATATTATCCCTAGAAATGTTCACTGTATCAACATCTCAGCTGTAAGACCAAAGTTCATTCCTGATCTAAGTAATCTCTGCTCGGTCTCACTGGGATAAGCTAAGCTCTATTGAAAATGATGTGGTCTAGCAGTATTAGTTGCATGATTAGCTACACCCGAACAGCTCTCCGGCTCATGAGGTTGAAAGAGGTTCATAAGTGAGATGTGATACATTTGTACTTGCCCTCTTAAAATAGGCCGTAATCACACTAATGTTCATATTGATCATGATTCCTGGAGAGAATGACTCCAATGGGAGCAATTCATTAAATGTATGTACTAATGGCGTTTGTTTTAATAGAGTAAGTGCACTTATGTTTTAGCATACCGTGGACCTTGGGTCAGGTTGATATTTCATACTTTTCACAGTAATGCTGATATTTTTTCAGGGTGGGGGGCAGTTCCTCTTTATGGTGCTCTGTGCCCATTAACCCTAGACCTTCATTGACAGTACCACCATCTCAGCAATCAGGTACAGCAGCCTAGTCCATAAAGCATTTCACAAGTTCAAATGGGATGATTCAGGGCCATCATACTTAGAGGTGCTGTTTTTTCTGATTGAGCTACTCTTTGAAAAAATACCAGAGCAGACATTGGTTAATAAAATTTGGGGAATTAAAGCAATATGTCTGTCTGTCTGTTGCTGTGAGTTCAGTACATCTATATACAGGTAATATATGTATTTATAGCATCCTCCTCTACTCAGGTTTTTGTTTTTTACACAAAATTGTCTTTTTTTAAATGGAAGTTAACTAGCACTAACAGAATAAGTTTATGTAATTGAGGGAAACCTTGTCTCTGAAGGTTAATGTTGTTAAAAACTAAATGCTAAAATCGCTTCCTTACCAATAAGGCTGTCATAATTATTTGATTGAAGGTGATTACACAATTAAAAAAATTATAAATGAAAATTAGCTCACTGATTAGTTTGTAGTTCAGATGATAAGCAGAGATCCTCGGATCCTAATAAAGCCGTGTTCAGCAGTCTGAAAGGGGAAGGGTACGCTGTCAAGTCACTGACTGAACTTATGTTTTTAGTTACAAGTTTCATGCATGAATTAGTTACAGACTGCAATGTTAAATGTGTTTAAGGACAGTCACATGTATGGTCAGCATACTTGCAGGTTTGTTCCCAATTTTCCCTTCAAAATATGGTTACTTCATTACATAGTGATGTCCATGATGATGTGTTTGTGTGTAATTTTTTCTTGCATTAGAAAGTGCGGCACTTGTTTTTCTAATGCAACACAATGACTCTGTGGTTATAGTTCATGCCTGTTTGTGCACTCCTTTGCTTTGTAATTCATTTTTACTTTGCAAGCTGCCATTTGAAAACCTTCAAATTAGTAGTAGTAGTAACCTTGTTCACTGAGACTTTTGCTGTCTGCCTTAAAAACTTATAGCATTCAAGCCAATATTTCAAAGGATTTTTTTGTAAACACTGACCATCTTGAAACAAAGAAATCTGTTTTCCACTTTAGCTTTGTAGCACTTTCTGCAAAAGCACGTAAAAATGCTATCTGGTGAATCATCTTCCTCCTAAATCCATCTGGAAACAGTGCCAGTGCATAATCTTTAGCAAACAGGTTCTGAAACAGCAACTAATTATGCAGATTCATTTGCTTTTTTCTCTCGCCAGTTTGCAATTAGAACGTTACACCCTGATTATTTGTGGTTCTAACAGGTACAAAGAGAAGAGATCACATTACTTCACTCCTGGAATCTCTAAACTGGCCTGTGGTTCATTACAGAATCCACTAGAAGGTGGCTTCATTTGTTTTTAAAGCTTCACACAGCTGAAATCTATATATTTTATGGACATGCTCTGTCTGTACACTCCTTCAAGATCATTAAGGTGAGCTTCTCGGTTTCTTTGCAGTGTTCCGTGATCTTGACTTAAAGGAGATTGTGACTTTCCGTCTGCTGTGCCAAGAATCTGGAACAGCCTACTAGCTGACATCAAAATGCAGGATCAGTAACTGTTTTTAAGCCAACTCAAAATGCATTTTTTATCGATTGGCTCTTAGAAACTGTTGAAAGGTTTTGTGCTGGATGAGCAATGAGTGTTTTATATCTTTTGTGTAAATGAGTCCAGTGTATGTGGAGAACTGTGTCGTGGGACATGCTTTCATTTTCATTAATTGGAAAGCACTTCGGTTTTAAATGTGCTATAAAAATAAAACGGTAAGAAAAGTTAAATTTAAGTGTTATCTGTAATTACTTACAGATGCTGTGTAATGGGCATGCACATGTCCATTCTTAAGTGATTGCACATAACCAGAAAGGAAATCAGCAAGGACATGCTCGGATGACTAGATGGTATATTCAATAGTATAGCACAAATAGACTTTTATTGTTTGCTGACGTATAAAACCTTTCTCCATCTGATGCACTGTGAAATCTGACTCATCTGTGTGACTCATTTTATACACATGGACTGCTCCTTTTCACTGGGACTGGCTCTCTATCTATAGCAGTGTAATCTGATGTAGCATATGGTTTTTCCATCACATAGCATGCTTATAACCTCTTAAATGCCAAACATCTGCTTTGGCATCTATTCCTCATCTTCATGTAACTTTAACATATTGTTTTCCATGTAGTCACTCCCTACTCACTCACACTTAATTGAAGACAGAAGATTCTCCCAACACTATTAGGAGCAAAATAGCTTTTGGTGCTTCCTAACAGTGGTGCTTCTTATCAGTGATACTGTGTGTCCTTGTTCTAGGGTTACTGTAGAGCTATCGTGGTTAAATTTACTCAGTTACATTTTGGATTTTTTGTGTATTCAGTTAAGACCATTTTTGTGGTTAGGTCCTTATATATAAGTGGTTAGGTCCTTATATATATATATATATCTGGATCACTCAGTCAAAATAATATATTCATTACAATAGATTACATGATTACCAGTTTAATGGATAACATTTTTGTATTATGTTTCTGTGAATAGGTGGTATTTTTGCATTCTAGATTTGATAAATACCTTCCATCCCTTGCTAGCAGTTTCTGTAATGTAGTCTGCATGATACAAGGTGCTTTTGTTTGCATGAACTGCGTTCTCATGCATTCGGACTGCAAAAGCCTGCCCATTATGGCGCACATTAATTCCGTGCATTACACTCTCCCGCCTTCGGGGGCTTTGAGTGTTGGCAGTTACATGAAAGGAATATAGGGAGCATGCTCAGAGGAGCTTTTTCTATTCAAACTCTCCTGCATTCTCACATGTATGCCTTAAGGAATCAGAAAGCAGGAGAGAATCAGCACACCCCTGGTCAGGATTGTGTCCCTGTTGTGAGACCAACCGAAGCTAACCTCTCAAAGTCTCCAGGTTGCTACTAGTCAACTGAGGTGTAATATTATTATGATTCTAATTGAAGGTGTTATTTAGATTAGACAATAAAAAAAGAACTGCTTAGATTTCAAACTGAGGCATTACCATCTTTTCTTTTATGTAATAAAAGCAAGTTGTGCGGAGAATGTGGGGATGTGCTCCAGTTGAGTGGGAAAAAGGACTACGGAGACAGCAAGGTCTAGTAGCTAATAGGCAGCCTGTCAGCTCTGAGCA
This sequence comes from Hydrocynus forskahlii, assembly GCA_037974365.1. Lineage (NCBI taxonomy): Eukaryota > Metazoa > Chordata > Actinopteri > Characiformes > Alestidae > Hydrocynus > Hydrocynus forskahlii. The sequence continues at coordinate 13,957,063 of JBBPCX010000018.1, read as the reverse complement.
GTTTCTCCAGCTCAAAAAGAGGCACACAAAAAGTTCTCCATGAAATATGCATCAATCAGACTGAAAGGAAGAACAAAGGCAAAACTGTGTGTTTGTCGGGGAGGGTGTTCATGTAGCGGGCGGGTGGGGTTGTGGGGAAGGGGGGTGTAGGAAGCACTTACTTATTAAACAGCCTCCCCTCTTGCTCCAGATGTTTAGACTGCGGTTCTGCAGCGGGAAATAAAACACGTTATCATCTTCACTGTCGACGTGACAGATGAGTCGTGGAGCGAGCCCTACCTGTAATGGCGCTCGTTCCAATGTTTCCATTAAGACAACCCAACACGGACAAGCGTTCGCTTGCCGTTCCTTATGCCACTGTGATTCAGACGATGAGCAGTGAAGAGTAATTGGACTTGGTTTGTGTCCCCTTCTGAAGTGGTCCACGCCAGTTAATATTTTTGCTCATACATCGTCTCATTGTCTCTGGTTTTGAGTTGGAGTGCTGTTACTGTGTTATTTCAGTGTATTTATATCTTAAGCTCAGTCATGCTCTCTCTCTCTCTCTCTCTCTCTCTCTCTCTCTCTCTCTCTCTCTCTCTCTCACACACACTTTCCCCCTCTCTGTTATTTCATGCTTTGAGGCGCTTGACATGTCAATTTGGCTGCTGGCCTAAATGTTGAAGCAGACCAGAAATAAGCATTGTGTGGGTTGGTGTCACTCAGCCAGTCAGCCTAATTGACTTCTCACCACCTCCACCCCTCCAGTACACATATTTTCATTGGCTGCCTCTGGAATTGATCTTATTAATTTTTGGTTCCTGTCTCCTGACCGGTCGTTGTAATTAGTTATGTCGAGACCTCATGTCAGGATGTTGGGCTTTGTTTCAAAAGACACGTCTGAGGACTGTGTCTTTAAGAAAGGCTGCGAAGTGGCAGGGAAAGAAAACTGAAAACCAATAAGCAGCAAGGTTTGCAGGAAGAACTGGAGACTCTTTGATGAGAGACCAATATACAGAGAGTGAGAGAGGGAGAAGTAGAGAGAGAGACTCAGAGAAAGGGAGAAAGAGGAAGAAGGAGGGCTGCGTTGCTTCAGGAGTGGATGGCCATTATGATGAATGTTTACTGCACTTTTTGAGAGGCAATTATCTCTCCTGTGTGAGTCATGGTGATCATTTAGGCAGGTGAGGAGCTTCAAGCGAACGCACACACATGCAGAGGAGGACACAGCACACAAAGACCGGTAAGAGTGTTTGTGCTCTCTCACTCTCTCTCTCGCTCTTTCTCTCTCTCTCTCTCTCTCTCTCTCTCTCTCTCTCGCTCGTTCTGTTTTATTATTCTGTCTCTTTTACACTTGCACACACGACAAACCTACTCACACTTTTGCCTTTCAAGCTATCTCTCTCAGGCTCACTCAGTGCTATATAGAAATCTGGAAAGTGTGTATAATGGTATAGATATCAGCCGGTTAAGCTTCCTTCTTATAGGAAATTACTCCTTTGTATGGCTGTAATTTATTTTTCAAATTTCAGTCCCATACTCTCTCTCGCTCCTCTCTCTCTCTCTCTCGTTCTCTCTTTTAGGACGCTATATAATAATGCATTTTATTTATAGAATATCACTTCACAATCTTTACAGACAGTACTGTTCAAGCCACTTTACAGGAGGGTTAAAACATCAGATACCGAGAAAACAAGAATGATCAAAAAGACAGAATAATTCAAAGAATTTTATGATTCACTATTAAAAATTATGAAGGTGTGTATACAGTTTTATGTGAGTAAGAATGAAAAAAAAAAGTGTCTGTGTGGAATAAACATTTATGATTTGTACCAGGATGACTGATGTCTGTGCCGTGTTGGTTGGGTAGCTGTTTTAGTGTGGAAGGTGTGTCGGAGGATGTGGGGTGGTCCGGGGCCTGTATCCGGCCAGTCGGCAGCTCTCACCGTGGTGGTCTGGGGGTGGAACAGAATACAGCTAATAGCTGTTATTGGGGGGCTGGAGATTGATGACCCTCAGAGCAAAGCATTGTCTGCAGGGCAAGCCAGAACCATAAATCAGAGCGAAGTGGGTCAGACCAGGTCAGCTTTTCTCCGCTCGCTGCAGAATCACCTGAGCGTGTCACACATCTCTATTCTGCTCACTCAGAGCCACATCCTCCCAGGAGTCACAGTTAACACAGCACATGTGAATTAAAAAAGTGAAAAAGGGGAAAACCACAAATGTCAAAATTAGGCAGCGCTTCAGAATGCGCTACGGTTCAGTTCTGTGCTGTAGTGGAAATAGAAATGGGTTACACAGAAAAAGCGAAACAGTACCAGAGATATTTTCTCTTAATTGGACGGCAGCAGAAGGGCCTGGGTGAGTATGTGCTATTCCCCCGAGTGTGTGATGCCTGGTCTAGTCTCCAGTCTCGGGTGATATAGCTTAGACAGCAAAGAGCCTCTCGTTCACCTTTTAAATGGAGATATGCCGTTTGACATGTACGCACATCGGATTGCCAGTTTCTTATGAACTGACAGATGAACCCTGAAGCATGCTTATAATTTTTTTGCGGGTTTATGTTCCAAGAACAGTCATAGTATCCCTTAGAGGTAAACAGGTTGCCTCTGTTACTGTGCCTTTAAGAACTAAGTTATAAATAAGAACTCTGTGTTATACCTCATTTAAAAATGGTCCAGGTCGAAGCACTCAGTATAACACGGGAGGGTAGGCTATAGGCAGAATAGGTGGATACAGTAAACCCTGGCTTAATCGCAGTTTAGCAGTCGCGACTTCAGTCTCTCACGGATTTTTTCAGAGAACTGAACTAATGATTGTTTGCAGAAACCCCCGCACATGTGCGGAAACTGCAGATGTCTTCTGCATTTTTTTTGTTTTTGTGACGTCCAGGCCTCGTCCGTCACGCCCCCTCATCCTCGTGCTGGTTGTTCATGTTTGGTCGCGGCGCTTAGCAGGGCAATCAGGCGCCTGAACGGCTGTGCATGAATTACAGTACAGTCTATACAGGGGTAACACTGCGACAGCAGTTCCATGTAAACTGTACAGTACAAATACACGTTTACCTTTACATTGTCTTTAAGGATAATGTATTAAGCTGAGTTTAAAATTAAATTAAAGTGTTTTTCACTATGTGGGGGTTTACTGTATATGTAAACCAGTAAATGACTTTTTGAATCTTAAATAGTGTTCACTTACTATATTCAGCTCCTTCAGTTAAAAAAGAGACACAAGGCAGATCGGGGTTCCTGTGATATTAGCCATATAAAATCTGGCCCGAAGTTTAAAAACTCCAATAAGGCAACATAAGTATTTGAATTCAGTGCATTGTTCTCATTGCAGCATTTTTTAATGGGAGAGAACAATGTACTTGTTAGAATGATCTTGAGCTAAGTCACCTCCTGTGAAATAAAGCCTTGGTGTATGTGACTGTAAGCCGTTAAGTTTCAAAAAGAAAAAAAAAAAGTGCATATTCAGTGTTGATATTGTTACTCGCTTGGCAGATTATCATAACGGAGCCTTAGCTCTCACAGTATGTTCTTTGACCTTCTACAGCAGTGCAAATATTTAGCTGGGTAACTTGTACCTCATTGCAATTCATAGATTTGCAAATCCATCTTAATCAAGCTCACTCTCTAACTGTATACACAGCACTTCCTTTAAAGTCTGCGCTGCAATTTCACACGTCACTGACCATCCATTAGACGCCTTTTTTTTTTTTTTAGGTACCCTACCCTTTTTTCCTCCGTTATGTACTAATAAGCACCAGCCAAATGTGTATTTTCCACACTGCAAACATCTATAGCGAAGTGTTGTCTCTTTGCAGCAAGGGGATTTCTCAGATGGCTCATGAATACTGGTTTGTATTTGAAAAGTGGCAACAGTGCAGAGAGCGAGAGGAGCAATGACCTTTTGGAGTGAAATGTTAATTTAACTGCTGTACGAAAAGAGCGTGCGTGGCTACCGAATACTGAACATGTAAATGTTACCAGTCCCCACAGATTTCTCCTGTTTACATGTGGATTAGGTACAGTTCAGTGGTCGCTAAGTGCATATAAGCTTCGCCCTCTGGTGTTATTATGTTTATTGGTGGGTTCAGAATACAAAATTGCAAGCAAGGTCCCCCAAGTGCAAGAGACCACCATACAGTACAGCTGCATGATTTCATAAGTGATGATTTATGTGAAGTGAAGCGATGGTAGTCTTACGCTCAGAAAGTATTATAAAGAGCCGAAATACTAGTATTGTTATTATATTGTGATTGCAGTTCACATTTCTAATATATTAGAGATACATTGGTGAAATATAATTAGTTAGGTGGAATATAATTATAATTAGTCCAATATTTTAGAAATACTTGTTTGACATGGTTAAGGACGGCTCTGCGTTATATAAAATGCAAATATACTTTTGATTAATTAAAACAATCAAACTCTTAATTGTGATTCCAGATAAAAAGCTTTGTGACTGGTTAGGGGGCTCATTAGCATTTTGCAATTTTATCACAATATCACCATTGGTCAGTTTTAATATCACAGTAAAGGTTAACAAGTGGTATACTGTCCAGTAGGGGTACATGATTAGAATCTGCCAAATCAGAATGAGCAGTGAATAACGTGAGCCAAGTTTGTGTTCCTCGCTGCGTTTGAATTCTGCTTCTAGATCTGTACCAAAATGTTGAAGCATAATTATACATTATCCATTATGCTAAATATCCAGCTGCCTCTTGCTTTCAGTGTGCACTTTATTTGTTTCACATTACTTAAATAGACAACTCATTTCAGTTAATGAATATAAAATGGTAGTTTAGCCCACTAAGGACCAATTAGTGTTATTTATATTATTTTGGCTAATAGAAAGCGCTGGAAATGTTGTAATGTGTTCCGTGTGTTCATTCAGTTCATTTAGAGTTTGGAGTTATAGAATAAAGGTTACAAAGCAAATTGTTATTGAGTGTGGGGGTGCGGCTATAGTTTAAAACAAGAGAAGATACATTTTATATAAGATAGTCAATTAAACTATTTCGTTTTTTATGGTTTAGTGACTTTTCTAATATTTGAAACTCATCACCCATCACTGTTTTTTTCAGTATCACACTGTAGTACAGTCCAGAATAGATTAGCACACTGTATACACTGTAAAAGATTTTACAGAATACTCAAAATGTAACCATTATGATAGATGTCATGTGAAAAGTCAACACTACTGACTAAGTCAATACTACTGAATTCAGTTTTACTTCATCGGACCACAGCACTTCCCGAATTCCTCTAGATTATGTTTTTTGCAGACTTTTGTGATGAGGTCTCATATAAAGTTTCTTTCTAATGACTTTCATCATGCAAATCCTGTGAACGCACAACTGCACAGTAGAACAGTGCTCCACTAGTTCTTTCTCAACTAAACTGTTCGCTGGCTAACATGAAAAATTGTCTGTGCCTTTCAGGTAAGGACAGAGGCGGTTCTATCTTGATCTTCCCAATCTTGCCTTGATTTGCACAGCTTGCCTTAACTGCCATTTCTTAATGACATTTGCGCCGTCAAAGTTGGGCTGAAAGTGCTTTGATACCTTTTATGGCCTTCCCCTGCTTTGTAGGCATCAGTAAGTTTCATTTTCAGATACTCAGCCAGATGCTCAGAGAAGCTTGTGCTGTTGAGGGTCAAAAAAAGTTTGAACAGAATTCAATAAGCTTTAGAACTGTCACCAGGCGAGAATTTGCAATTACAAATTTGACTTATTTAGTCAATGCCGACAAGTTAATTAAGAGCTGACACTTATAGCTGTAAGGGTGTTCAAACTTTACATGAACTCAACAGGAGCCACATGTCCATGTGTTTTTGTGCGTGGGTTCAAAGTCTGTCTGCGCGTTTATGTAAGAGAAATAAACAAGATGGAAATGAATAAATCTTGTATTTGCAATGCTCCCTGGCAAGCTTGCTGGTCAATAGATACTGAGTACAGTATGCCTGACTTGGTGCTGTAACAACTGGCTGGTTTAATTCTGAGCACACACAGTCTTCAGCAGTGAAATATTATACTGGATAAATATTGATCCTTGTTTTGCAGCCATTTGTGGCAAAAAAGTAGCTTTTTTATGTATTGATCTGTTTGCAGTTGGTGGGGTTTTAAGATTCATGTCTGGTTGACAGTGTAGATAAAATATTAGGAGATAAGGTTCTGTTCCTGCAGATGTAGATATTATGTTGCCTTAAGATTAAAAGTATTTTTCGGGAGGCACAATGATAACTGAATCATTTCTGTGCTGACAGATAATGGTTTAAAGGTCCCATGTCCTAAATTTTTCTTGCATTTATGAATTTTCTTTACTGAGGTACATGTATGACACCCATTATTCACTATAAACTGTCATAGGTAGTTTTACAAATCCAGCCTCTCGTGATCCCTTAGAAATAAGCAGGCTCTTGTTACTGTGCCTTTAGGTATGATATATGTTAATGATCTCTGTTCCGATTGGCTGCCCTGTATCACACTCAAAAAGCAATCTAGGCCGAAACACTTTATTTCTTATAATTTGACTGTTTAAGGATGGGGCTGATGCGCTGGAAGTGGTATGTGAATAGACGTATTTGTGTAAATGCACTTTTTGTGACATCATGAAAACAGTGAGGATGCTTTTGCAGTTTTTGGAGAAGTTTATAGATGGTTCATACACCTATCAGCAATAACATTAAACTACCTGCCAAATATAGTGTAGGTCCCTGGGACTCCAAAACAGCTCTGACCCATCGAGGCACAAAAAAGGCGTGCTCTATCTGGCACCAAGACGTTAACCGCAGATCCTTTTTTGTTCTGTAAGCTGAGAGGTAAGGCCTCAATAAATCTGACAAGTTTGTCCAGCACATCCCACAGATGCTTCATTCGACTGAGACCTGCGGAACTTGGAAGCAATGTCAGCACCTTGTACTCTGTTTTGCAGTGTTAACGATGTTTGCAGTGTTGCAGGGTGCATTACTCTGCACTACAAGTAACACTGTTGCCAGGAAGGGGAATACATGACCTGCGGTAATGTTTAAGTAGGTGGTTTGTGTCAAAGTAACATCCACATCAATGCCAGGCCCCAAAGTTTCCGAGCAGAACATTTCCCAGAGTATCACCCTGCCTCTGCCAGGTGGCCTTCTTTCCATGCTGCATCCTGGTGCCCCAGTTAAGCAACAGCAATGCACCCGGCCCTCCACATGATGAAAAGAAAACATAAATTCATCAGACCAGGCCATCTCCTTCTATTGTTCCATTGTTCCAGTTCTGATGCTCACTTGCCCATTGTTGGTGCTTCGGCGGTGACCATGGGTCAGCATGGGACTTCGATTTTAGTCTTAGATTTAATTTTATTCAAAAACTGTGATACATTTGTATTATCACAAGCTAAAATTTGGCCATTTTAATACTTTTATTGCATTTATAACTTGCACAAATATTGTTATATTTCTCCCTAATGGCAGTCTAGGTGTATTTATAAATGCATATTTGTCAGCATCATTGACATTGACAGACATGCTGATGAGAAGTATAAGATATCACCATCTACCCCATATTAAGAGTTCCAATATTGCTTAACTGTTCTAACCCAATTGACAATGTAAAAGGTGAGGTGTTTGCTAAACAGCGTAGGAGTTCTAACACTGATAGTACAGTGTAATATGTTGGTTGAGGTTCCTACTACAGCACCGCTTATAGACCGTCTTGATATCACAGCAGTCGCTCATTCCATCTCTCCATTGGTCTCGGTTTCTCTCTGTGTGTCTCTATCTGGGGTATAAGGCTGTACAGAATTAATGGGCGGTAGATGGGAGGGTTGAGGTGGACCAGAGAGATTAGCTGTAAAATTGACACTGACAAATCTCATACATTATGGCTTCATGGGATGCACTCATCGCCACAGGAAGTTGAAGGGGAGGAGGGGGAAAAGGTAATGCTCTCTATAAAAGGCACAACGCTTTCTTATTAACTGCCAGTTTCATAAGGTTGCCTTACTGAAAACATTCCCCTCCGAATTCCCTTCAGTCACACGAGGGCCATATGTTTTCCATTGATTTAAAACCACTAAACCACTGATAGTATGTAGACATGTTGGGATAATATACTAAATAAGACTGAGATGTGACTTAGAATACAGTCATTGCCAGTTCAGTATAATGTCTGGCTGATCACAGCCTTGGTCGTCTACAGCCATACCATTCTTATTGTATGAGTCATCTATTTACCTCACAAAGAATGTATAGTGTTTGTAAAGAAGGAGGAAACAAATTTAGATTTCATCATCACTGCAAAATAACAAAGCAAATACTGGCAAAACTGTTTTATTTCCCCACAGAGTTGTGCTTTCTCTCCTGTCTGTCCTTGTTATTCAAAACCGACTTGTTTTGGATATGAATCTTACTTATTGTGTTCTCTAAATTAGTCTTTGGTTTTTGATGTTTACCGAGCCTGTCTGAATGCTCACTCCATTAAATAACGGAGATTAATGGAGAAAAAATGAGAGCAGATTTGTAAAATGCATGCCTAAAGCATATTGTGATAGCGCTCACTGCAGTATTCAGAGCTTCATTTAAACGTACTTGCTTTCAATTCCACTCATGAATAGTAAATGTTTATGTACATTTTTAATAATAGATGAAGTGCAAATGAACAAACTGAAATGAATCTTAATCTACACTGCAATCCTAAAGTGAAACAGAGAGAGGATCGACTTTCAGGGTCAGGGAATGAAGTGTACATTTTCACTTTAATGCAAACTTCACAATTTTAGCATGGGTAAGCCCATCCCATTTGACATTTTAGCCGATGATATGCAAATAATTGCGATTAACAATTTAGTTGTTTTTTTTCTTGAATGAAAGCACAAGCACATACATATGCTTATACAGGTTTAGATCTACATGTATTGACATGCACACAAACTTCTATATTTGTATTTTTGTATTATTTATAGTGTACTTTTTATATTATACTGTTGTGTTGTATAGATTTTATTGTATTGTTTATGCTGCTCTTACTTTTGTACTGTCCACTTGAAGCCATAACAATGCAAATTTCCCACATAAGGGACATATAAAAAATTATCATATCTATTCCTATTTTATAAGCCCAAATTGACCTCTAAACTGTCAGTACTAGCTGTCAGTGCCAGGCCTGAGCTAATGTCTCACACAGACTTGACCCCTCATGCATCTCAGAAAACCCAGTAAATGTGTTTCTGCTTTCTTATTAGAGTTAAGAAGCGTTTCGTGAAAAGTTACAGTTTAGATCACATTTCTGTTTGATTTATTGAGTCTTCACTTTGTGATTTGTTCGGCTATATCCTGTAATGAGAATTTAAAAATGTTTATGATTTCCTGCTTGGAGCCCAGCATGAAAGCTACCATAATAGTGTTATTGTAGACTGCGTGAAATGTAATGAATGTAGATTATTGCTTCATCGCCGTGATACGTTTGAGATAAATTATACAATGCAGATGACAAAGCATCCAAATAAATATAATGAGTGCGTGTCTCATTCCGATGCAGTTTCACTCTCCTTATGCTGGATTGATGAGAAAAACAATATTTAAATACGGATCCGAAGATAAGCACAAAACAAATATGTTTTCTCAGTGTTCCACTTATTCATTTACATTGATCATTTGATTTATATGATATACCCTCATGTACATATATGCTGTGTTCCTATATGTTAGTTCCTAAATTACTGTAAACTGTATGGAATGTGGTAGTTTGGTTAAAGTGAGTGACATCACCCTTCATCTCAGACTATTAAATGAATAACAGCCTTATTTTTGGTGGTTGAGTGGTGCTCGTTAAATATTCATGGCCAAGTCATGTTCTTAAAATATAACTCATTATCGCTCCCAGCATCTCTGAAGTTCTGTTTTCACACTCAGCCTGAGATTCACAGCCGTGTTCCAAAACAAATAAAATGATCTTCTCTGCGTGAACCATGACTAACTATAATACACAGTGGAATGTATAAGTCTTGCTTGTATCTTTTGGAGTGAACCCTGGATTGTTCTTCTATCTAGTAATGAACAATATAAATATGTTTTGTTTTGGTAACATACATCAAGATCTGTTTTTGTTTTTCTGGATATACTATGGAATATCACCAATACCTCTATAACACTGAACAACTACAACTCATAAGCAAGTGTCACTGATGTGAGGCACCAGCCATTAATAAGTCAAAAGAAATGTATTGCCCTTATCAAATATTTAGCTGTTCCAATATTTTGTCTATTCCAACAATGAATGAAGCATAGTATAAGGAAACTATTATCACGAGATGTTTTGCATTATCACCCTTTAGGTTTGCTTGGATCTCAACATTTTTATATGTGGTTTTGGGTAGGTGTGTGAAATATGAGTATATATTTTCTTTATTGTGATAAATTTTGTCATACCAAGCTTTTTGGAGCATGTTGTGAACACCATCAGTATTTCAAGAACACTGAACAACTGCTTCCTAAAATGTGAACATAATTAGGTCTGATTTAGTGCACCCCAGTTTGAAAAATGTAGAATAAAAGTAATTGCAGGCCTATTTAGTGATGGACAGTGGCTTTGCATGATGCAGCACTTGTGACTGCTCCAGCTTAAATTACAAAAAAAGTATTCTGATGTGTATATTTTACAGTATCATGACATTGCTTTGTACCTTTATTCTGGTAAATAGTGGGCTGTCAGCACACAATCATGAAAGACTGGCATTTAATGTATGATCATTTACATGCAAATTTCTGAAAATGAGCACATCTTGGCTAGATCTTACCCAGTGTGCTGAGCTATTTCCACCTCCTCAGGAAAGAAATCAAGCTCAGTGCTGTCATGTAAGAAGTTTGTTAAATGACAGACAATGTGGCGATTCCTCAGTGGCAGCAATCGTCTGCTCTGACAACCTTCGCCTTTCTCTGTATATTTAAGAGCTGAATATAAAGGTACACCACAGGATCCTCATGAGGCTCCCTCTTCCAGAGCACTGTGGGGAGAGTCTGCGTTAACTATTGATGACATGGATGATTAAAATTTGAAAGGCATTTTAAAGCGTACATTAATGGTCCTGAAGACAGGGTCAGTGCAGGGATTGCGAGAGGCCTGGGACTTTAAACTTTGATGATACCGATGAAAATGTGCATTTAACACATGAATGGTTAGAATGGCTAATATGAGATGCGGGACTAGCTGCTGCTGACACCAGTTTTGACATCAAAAAACCAATGTATGTGATTTTTCATTTTCTTACTGTATTTTCAATAGCACTGTTTTGTGCTGGGCTGTAAAATCTAAAATCGAAGAAGCAGAGTTATGGTTGAAATGATGTGGACATGGTCTGTGTGCAGGCTGCCGAGCTCTGTGTGGTGGGATATGAAAAGATGGCAGGCTCGAGTCTGCTCCCATCTCTGGCTGGAAAGATTAACTGAGGGAGGTGGTGGTGGTGGGGCAGACAGACAGTGACAGAAAAAGCTAACTCCTGCCTTCCAAATATTACCCAGTGGAACAGGACACAGTGTTCAGGTAGAGACTGGATTTTTTTTCATTTATAGCTCCTCATATATATATACTGTAACCCCCCACTTTCACACGGAGCAGCAGTCGCGGTTTCAGACCATTGCGGATTTTCGAACCTCCTGCCTCTGAGTACAGCTGACTGTGAGTCCGGGCCTCGTGCGCCATGCCGCGGTTACAAAGGCAATCAGACACCTGAGTGGAATGAAGCTCCGCTGCTCAGCGCCGCCCCAAACATAAACAACCAGCACAACGACAAGGGGGCGTGG
>JBBPCX010000018.1:13898739-13934994 GCA_037974365.1 Hydrocynus forskahlii | reverse complement strand
TTAAACAGTATATGTGTGTGTGTGTCTGTGTGGTGGGTTGTGCTGTCAGTGAATCGATAGGAATGATGAGACAGCGTACAAAGAGGAGGTACAAAGGTTTAAGATCTAGTGAAGAACCAACAACCTGTCTTTTAATGTGGACAAGACAAAAGAGATAGTTGCTGTCTTCAGCAGAGGACAGAGTGATCATTCTCAATGGCTCCTCTGTGGAGACAAGAGCAGAGCACCAACTTCATATGGACACCAGGAAGCCCAGCAGCATCTCTGCTACCTGTGGAGACTGAGAAGATGTCACCCCCCACATTCTCACCAAGTTCTGGAGAGGGACTATAGAGCGTACTCTAAGCAGCTGCATCATGGCCTTATATGGGAACTGCACTGTGTTGGACCACTACAATGGGTGGTGAGAACACCCTCTGTCATGGACGTTTACATTACATCCTGCATCTGTAAAGCCATTAGCATTGTGGGTGATCCCACTTACCCCTCCCGCACTTTCGTCTCTCTGCTCTCCATCTGTCAAATACCTGCCTAGCATACAGGCCGTCAGACTTCTAAATCAGAACCATACTTCTCACACATAAACACACTCCCAAACTGCACTGCACTCTCCCCTAACATACACACACTTAAACTGTTGCCCCATAAACAAGAATCACTCCCATACTACGCCTCCCCTCCTTTTACATGCTCACAATGTACCATTCCCTTTATTTATATACTGTTCCAATTTCTCCTGGGTGCTGATAATTGTATGGGTGTTTTAAACCTTTAAATCTGACACAAGACTGTATTCATTCTCACTTGGTACTGTTTCATGTTTTCGTCGGTAGCACTGTATACTGCCTGTCTTGTGTTGCTGTATTGTTGTATTGCTCACCGCTGTGTTTTAAAGTCTTGCACATTTTCTTTCCTCCACTCCTGTGTACCGTGTAGATGGTTCAGTTGACTTCGAAAATCTTCTTGGCTTGGCTTGTTTTGGCTTGGTGTTTGCAATAACTGTGCTTTTTAGCAGTGCAGAAGTGAGCCCATGAATGACTGGAGGTCCTCAAGAATGCATTTGGCAATGTTCTCATTGAGAGGAAAAAGTAGGAGCCTTTTCACCTGTTGCTAGGGGATACACCAGCCAAATGGACGTCAACTCTTTTGTCTGATGGAGCCAAGCTGTTAGCATTTTCTTCTGTGTGCATTTACGGCCTCTTCACTTCTATATGGCTGCCAGTTTGAGAAGATGAGTGGCGGTTTTCAAGGCAAATTGATAAAAGCGGGTATCAGATTTTTAATATTTCTGCATGATAGCAGAAGGAGGGCATTGTGAACTAATAATTACCAAATCAGGGGAAAATACCTAAAATATGGTTTTAAAGTTGCTCAGTTGAAATTAATTTTTTGCTTAGTTCATAATACTTTCCAACCATTAAACAGGTCCAATTATAGATAATTAGTACCAATTTTAGAAGATGCTGCTCAGTGTTGTGAATACACATGGAGCGAGGAGGGACCACATTTTGGCAGAATTTTTGGTAAAAAAGCATAGGTATAGGGAGTTGTCAGACTAGCTAGCATGCAGAGGCTGACTTTAGTGGTGCCTCTGGGGATTTAGGTTAAGCCTCTCTTGCTCTCCATTACATAGCCTTTAGTGTTTTCACAGTGCTGCAGAGTACCATGTGTTCTTCTCCTAAGAGCACCTCAAGCTGTCCAAGACAGGCCGAGGTAAATTTGAAGAGCTGTAAATATTCACCTTAACAGGAGAAAGACTGGCACTGATATTGTGCTAAAATGAAAGGCCCTGGAATTGCAGCAAAGTAGGAGAGAGGACAGATGTCTCCTCTAGTTCTCTGAGTTTGATGTAAACCCTTTCCTTGTTCCCAGACTGCTTAGTGATACATTGCTTTGATCACCCTCAGTCTGCAACAGAGCCTGTTTTCACTTATGTGTGTGACTTGCTAAATATAGTATTTTAAATAACTACAGTTAAAAGCCACCTACTATTTTTCAACTGACCTTCAACTGAGCTCTGGAGTGACAAGAGGACATGAGATTACACTGTTAATCAGTGTTAATCTGAGCTGTATCAAGTGCCTCCCTCTAAACACCACCACATGCCCAAGGTGGTAGTGGTTTTGGAGTGTTGAAGAACTAAGGAACACCTGAAAAGACACATAATGCATCAATCAATGGCTTTTTTAAATGGCTTAAATAAGAGAAACGGACATGTAATGATATATTGCTGCAGAACAGCCACCCAAGGTTGACTGCAACACGATGGGTCTAGTTTAATTGAAAATGAGACATGATTTGACTGAACAATTTCTTTTACTGCATTAACAACAATGAATGAATATGTCTGAGAAGAGTCATTCAGTAGTTGAAACTTCATCCAGGGAACATCCAGGGTAAGGGCACACCCCACTCAAACCAAACATATTGAATGCAAAAAACCTGTATGTGCTGCTCAGCGGTTAAGTGAAAGTGACCATTCTGTCATACGTGAACAATCACAGCACACGGTGTGAACTGCACAAAATTATTCCTCTGTATTTAATCCATTCACCAAGTGAAGCAGCGTGCAGCCAGGAACACAGCGCCCGGGGAGCAGTGTGTGGGGACGGTACCTTGCTCAGGGTAGCTCAGAGGTGCTTAGCAGTCTTGGGAATCGAACCCACGACTTCCTGATTGCAGGGAAAATACCCTAACCACTAGATTTGGTGTTTCCGATTTTAAGTGCCCCTAGAATTTGATCATTTTAGGGTGACTATCTTTAGTGAAATCAAAAAAGTTCTTCTGTGGCACTAAGAAAAGAAACCCTTCTGACATGTGTATTTCCAGAGAGTAGCTGGAAACATGGAGTCCCTCTTTATTATAATGATTATTTATTTATGAGCTCCCCCCCCCAAAAAAAAAAAAAAAAAAAGGATTGATTGGCTCTCCAGGCGGTCTCACCGGTTATATCCCTCTTATTGCTCTTTTTTTAAAGGTTACAAGCTTACAAGAGGTCAAAGGTATCGACTACGTGTGGAAAATGGAAATGAATCCATGAAGCAGCTAATTACACTGCATCTTCTCATTAGGGGTCCTGGTGATTGATTTGTGAAACACATTGCACAATAAATTTCCAGCCTTTTAATCCAGAGGGGAAACATGCAGCCATACAGGCATGAAATGCCTTCAGGTGAGCTTTGTAAGTATGGCTTGAAAAGGGAAGCATATTTCTATGTTCTTAATTAATTCGTCTTGGCCTCAGTATGTATTATTATTCAAAACATAATACTGCATGTAACGTATCTAATTGTAGCGTGCTCCATGTGAAAAACATTGTTTTGTGGTCTAATTTCATTTCCCATGTTGTCAGACCAGGCAGGTTAAATCTGTTTTGCTGCACTAAGCTAATTAGAACAGATCAGGTTTCCATGGTCATAGTGAAAACCTAATGGCGTGGGGGAGCACAAAGAGCCTGCTGCACACACTCCCCTGGCACCCAGCATGACCAGTCACACACGGGTTCATTTGAGAGAACAAAAGACATTTTTATTTATCTCTCTCATTTTAATGAGGCCATTCTTTAGAAACAGATGGTACATTAGTGGAGACAAACTCTTGCTGACATCAGTGGAATCCGAACAAACACTACAACGATGTGGGAAGCTTTACTTGCTCTCTACTCAGATTGGGTGAGGCCCACGGTGTATCACGAGGAACACTGAATTCACTTTGCGCTGTCTTTTTGTTGGAAAGCAGACAGTGTTTTATCACCTCGGAAGAGGAGTGGAATATTGATGTGGCAAACAGAATCTCCGGTTAGCTCTGACCCCTTTGTTCGCGGCGCCAGCATTAAAGTTGCTGAGTGAGTTGTTTGCATTTAGCTCTCCTTTACTGTAACCCTCAGCAGAACTCTCTCCTAACACGCGTACCTACACGCCGTCCCACGTTAAGTGCCTCAGCACTAAACTACACTGGGTCATAAACCTTCGTTCTGCCTAAGTCAGACACATTTGCTGCCATTCTTCAATAGCCCAAGTATAATATTAGTGTCTGATTCCACTATAGGCAGCACAATATACAGGTTTTTTTTTTCTGTAGCCTTGAATTCAGGTGGTCTCCTGGATGAATATTCCTCCACAACTGAGGAATAAGCCGTCCTCTGAAGCGAATTCCCTCTTTCTAGCAAATCACAGCCACAGAGCCAACTCAGC
Organism: Hydrocynus forskahlii; assembly: GCA_037974365.1. Classification (NCBI taxonomy): domain Eukaryota; kingdom Metazoa; phylum Chordata; class Actinopteri; order Characiformes; family Alestidae; genus Hydrocynus; species Hydrocynus forskahlii. Next base: position 13,930,801 of record JBBPCX010000018.1, on the reverse strand, counting down.
TGGAGTTTATTGAAAAAATCTGAACCTTGAACCAGCCAACTTTGGACCAATCTTTAACATCCATCTGATTCCTAAGTTCAAACTCTCAGTCAGAGGAGGAATCTATGGCATCCAATATCTGATATTACACAAATCCAGGTTTGGAACAGTGCGCTAGTACAGTCACATTTTAAATATAGCTTTTGTATTCAGTATCACATACTGTGCAGCACTACATCAAATTTAGCAGACCCAAATGCATTTTATTATTCCAGCTTGTGATCTCCCGGCAGTAGGGTAAAAACTTTGACAGCTGTGCCACTTGGGAGCATCCTCGAAATCTCCTTTCAGTGAGGAATGCTTTTGTTCAGTTGTAGCTACACTTTTATGAAAAGCCCCGGATCTCAAAAACGACTGAAACGTGGTGATGTGGTCAGGGCACACGGCAGTGGTAAAAGCTACGCTGCAGCCAAACCCACCACTCTTCCACCCAACGGTGCCAAATCGAAAAGTGGACCCCTCCCCAACCCTGGCAATGAACCAAAACTGTAGCCACAAATGTTTCAAGATCCTAACTACACCTCTGGTGTTCCTCCACTATACACCCAAATGGAGGTTGACAGGTGCATTCAGTTAGCCAGGCAGGAGTGTAGCCATGTTCATGGCTAATGAAGGTAATTAGTTAGATGAGTGGTGACATGTTTAGTGGATGCCCGGTGGTAGGTGTGTACACTCGAATGTGCAGTTACAGCACTATGGCCTCAGCTGCAGCACGGGGAGCTCCATCAGCAAAATAACCCTTGTGCTTTTTCACTCATTTCCAGTGAGTCAAAAGCATCTAATTCCATCCAGTATGAATGGTCCACCTGCTTGCACAGTGCATATACAGCTCTATTAAGCCAATTCAAGCATAACTGGAAAATTTCCTCAGCTACAAATTGATTGTTCTTTGTACCAAATGACCATGTGATCACCACAGGCCACCAAGGACTTGGAGAACTGGACAAAGCTGACCTTGAGTGTGTGTGTGTGTGTGAGTGTGTGTGAGTGTGTGTGTGTGTGTGTGAGTGCGTGTGCACAGGTGTTTTTGTACATTCTGACAAAAACTTCCTTGCTCTTTGGAAAACCAAGGGTAGTCTTCCCTTTTTCAACCAACAAAGTGCTCCTGACTTTGTAAAATGCATTCAACAAAAGCTGTGTTTCTTTTTTTTTTTAACTGAAAAGGCAATACTCCAGCGTTTTTCAATCTAATCTCGATCAGCTCCATCTGTAGAAGATGGCTGATTCTCACAGAATCATTTCAATGGCAAACAGAGGGAAAAAAAATACAGAAAAAGAAAAAAAAACTTGCTGACTCAAACCAGCTTCAGCACCTGCCCAGTTCCTTCTGTTCTAAATGCATTTGAGTCAGTTTGTTTTTCATTCTTGTTTAAGTACAGGGCATAATTATGATCACATTAATGATACACGTGTAACTCATTAGACTGAGAGAGTGTTCCTTTTAAGATTAGAGTTAAGTTTACAAAAACTCCTACTTCATACTTCACTTGGTTTGTATGAGACGCTACTGTAAAAAAATGCATGACAACCTTGTGCTATTACATTGGAAAAACTTGATAGGGTTCTTTGTGTAGCTGTGACAATGCATCAGCGTTCTTTTAATGGTAAAATCTAATCCAGTTGCGTTGTTTGCATATGACAACACCAATCAGCAGCCCGCTCTAGCACCTTCATGTCATGCACACACTCCTCCTGCCTCCGAGCTGTAGTCTCATTAGCAGATTCCACATCAACATCATCATTTTTCTTCCTTTAGTTGTGTAAAATATTGTGAGAATATTGAAATGTGAACCCAGTATTGTGATCCAAATGAAATCATGGCTGAGTGTATTGTTATGCCCCTCGTAGTAGCATGTGTGCATGTGTGTCTGTGTGCATGCTACATATGGCTGAACTGGAGTGTACTGGACCATAATTGTGATTCCTTGTAGCATCTGCTGCGTGCTCTGCTGGTTATGTGTGATGGAGTCGCTGTATGCAGTGGCCACACACCACCTCACGCAGGTGCACATGGCACGTCAGAAACTGATGAGCTGAGCTGGCCACTAATCTGTGTATACGTGCGTGTATGTTGCATTCAGTTCATTCAGCCTGTTTCACTTTGAATCGAGCCAGATTTGCCAGTCCAGGTGCTCGAAGAGAACTAGTCTCGAAAAAGGTGGAGAATCAGAGCCCGTTTTGCCTGGGGAGGGAAACAAAGTCCAAGAGTATTAGGTCACTGGAAAGTTACTTAGAGGAATGAATGAATAAATTTAAGGTGATGGTGCTGCTGTTTTGTGCTCTGTGCTCCACTGAGACCTTATTGATTTTCAAAGAGCATTTTTTATGTGTTTGAGGCTGGCTCCACTCGAATCACTCGCTCATGTCCTCTACCCTCATGTATTCTGCAGCGAATCAGTTTCCCCCTCAGTATGGCCCTGGTGCTGAACACCACCGGGCTGTGGATCAAATAAACAGAATGCATTTGGTGGTCGGCATGTCCACAGTAACCAACAAACCACAGTGGAGACTGTGGCCTATCACAGGTTTAGCATTTCTTACAGTATTACAGACATATGTGGCAGAATTTTTTTGTGTTGGCATCTTTTGCATACACCCAATCTGCATACACCAGGAGAAACAACTGATGCAGGGTCATTACTAGCTTTGTTAAGTTTTGTCTTTTTTGATGCTGTTGAGTGAGCAGAAATACAGTGGCTACGCCGTCAACTACGCAAAACATTGCATGGCTGTAATGCACAGGTACCATGCCTTTAATTCCATAAACATCAAAGCACAGCTTGAGCTTGAAGTGGCTGTAAGTTGCATTTCATGCTTTGTCCTGGCCATTTACAACCCTACTGATAGCCAGTAAGCGATGTCTCCATTACCATAGGTGTAGAGCTTGCTTACAAAAATATGAAGAGAACCGATGAAGAACACAAAAAATCAAAACACTTAACGAAAGCCATCAAACATTTTGGAAGCTCCACTCCCTGTGCTACAATATTTCCATCACTTCAGACTTGAAGACTTAAAGGCTCTTGTCTAAATTAAAAAATATCTGTCGGTCATTCAAACTCTTACCTTAGGTTTCAAACAAATCAACAAGTGTCTTTTTTATTTTTATTTTTTAAATGTATTTGTTTATCACTGGTTATCCACATTTTTATCTTCTTAAAATTTGTATCTGTCACAAAAGGGTTGTTGTGCCTTCTCAACCAATATGAAAATTTGTGTTCAGTACTGAAACTGATTTTAACAAGCTGATAACTAATAATATTAGCGGGTATAATTGTATATTTTTATGTTCTGTTATAGTCTAATCATTTTAACTAAACTACTTGATATGACTGTCAGTTCTGTCTTGTCATAGGTACTTGTCAAATTAGTGCAAGTTAACAACAGAACTTGTGACAGTTTCATCTATAAACATACATGTCGTGCATGTGGTGGTTCGTGTTCCTTCCCAGACTCCGAGGTGAAGCTGAAGTCGTGATCAGAGATCAGTGCTGGGGCTGGGTGATGATGATGAAGGTGTAGGGATAGAGGCTTTTCTCCTTCCGCCTCCTCTGTGCCACACAGTGTGAGGGATGTAGAGGTGCGGTGGCCTGCGTTGGATTAAAGATCATATCAGTAGCAGCGCGGCAGCTGCAGAGGCAGTGCTGGAGGAGTGATGGGCCTGCCGGCAGATGAAGCCTTTGCAGCAGGAGATAGCAGGAGAGCAGGATGCTGTTTATAAAAGAGCAGGGGGATATGAGTGAGCCTGATCGAGGTGGCTGACTCATAGCTACCTGCGCGCTTCTGTTTGAGGTGGGGAAGGAATTCAAATGCCATAACCAGTCTTGTGGCCTTTTAGGACTTCAAAGAACTATTTTTTAGATCATTTTTATTCAAAAGAATAACATCTGTATTTAAAATGGGCAATTACTGTAGTATGATAGGGCTAACCTCTTCAGATCATTTTTTACTGTCCATGGTGTTTAGGTCAATATAACTGATCAGTATCTAAGATCCAGATCAGTATAACTGCAGCTGGGTTACTGGTTAGGCCTACAGGTTCCGGATTGAAGAAGGCTTAACAGATTAACACAGCTGTAGTTATACTGACCTCAACATCATATATCTGAAAAGTTTAACCTTATCATACCATGGTATTATATTGTCCATGGTGTTTAGGTCAATATAACTGATCAGTGTCTAGTATCTAGGTCAGTATAACAGCTGTGTTATTGGTTAGTGCTGGATTGAAGAAGGCCTGACAGCTGAACCACTGACAGAGTTAGGAAGTGGAATTCCTTTTGATTTACAATGACTTAAACCGGACTGGTAGATGGAAACATCACTCTAGGGTCTTTGGAAGTCAATATTGTTCTTATACAATAATCCCATAGGGACACTAGCAGAAATTAGCTTTATTGCTTGAAGAAGTTATTAAAACAGGTACATGTCAGGCTTGGCTAATGGAGCAGCCATGAACATGGAGGGAAAAGGGCAAGCAGGCCAGCCTTTATTCACAGCGAGACAAGGAGGGTTGTAAACAGGAAAAGACAGACTAACTAGGCAAAAGCACACAAAATTTTCTTTGACAACAAATGAATGGCTCGGTGTATGAGTGTGTCACATATCTAGAGAATGATGTCACCAGGAGGCACTGTAGGAAGAATCAAGCTAGAAGAGGTGGAGTGATGCTCTGGGCAATGTTCTGCTGGGAAACCTGGGGTGCTGGAATTCATTTGGATGTTACTTTGACACATAAAACCTACCTAAACATGCTGGAGACCAAGAAAACACTTTCGTGGCAACAATGAGTGGGAGTGGGAGGTGTGGTTTCCCGCTGAAGATTCTGGGAGTTAATGACTTAAAAGTAGTTTTAGGAACTTGTGCCCCACCTTAATGTAGCACACAGTTTAATGCTTAATGATTTGATAAAAAAGGAACAAAATAATATGTTAGACATCGGTGATCAATAAATAATGTATTATTAATATCACTGACAATAAATATATCTTCTACTAAACAGTTTTATATGGTTAAAGAAATGGTTCAGTGTTTAAATTTACAGTTTTCCACAATTTTCCACTCAGCCCAGATGTAGTCAGGCAGCCAAAATATGAGGCTTATCTTGAACATTGAATGTTAGAACTCAATAGTCATCCAAATTGTCCAAATAATTTCAGAAACATGCATCCCGAGAACTCTTAACTTTCTCAGACCACATCCAGACCTTCATTTAGGTGGCCCTGATGTGGTTTGAAACACAGCATTACTTACATACTGCAAGAAATTACTGCGAGGTCATCAGTTTCAGGCACCATCAGGGTTGGTATTTACAAAGGTGTTGGGATTTAGAATCAAAATGTTTGGTCACGTCAGTTTAAAAAATGGCTCATCCAATCAGAATTTTAGAACTGCACTAGTTACTACACCCCCAGTTGTGACTATAGCAGGTCTTCATTCCTTCTTATTAGGACTGTAGTTGTTCTGAAGGCACTAATTGCCGGGACTTATTTTATGAAGACCTCAGGGCAGGGCATAATTGGGCAATGTCAAAAAGCTGATAGGGGCGTAACAGGCAGAGAAATGTGAGACATGATCGAGAGCATGAAACGCGAGCATGTCCCAAAGGAGGCAGCAGAGGCTAACTGCCAGCCAGAACCTCTCAGTCTGACTCTTTCCCCTCTGCTGAACCATCACTAGTGTCATGACTGATTGAGGACACCACCCGCACACCCAATGGGAAGCGTGTGTGTGCGTGTGTGTGCGTATGTGTGCGCGTGTGAAATAGGGTGAGAGAGGGAGTATGAGAGCATACCTTTGTGTGTGTGTGTATGTGTGTGTGTGTGTTAAGAGTGGGCAATATGGCAAAGAGTATTACATCATGACACTTTCATTTTCAGGATTCAAGTACAACAGGCAGAAAGCACTCCCAAAGCAATAATGTCACATTTTAGAAAAGGTTCTGAAAAGCAAATTACCATGTTTCTTTTATTTTATGTTTGCTACTATTGAAGAAGAAACATGAGAAAAATATATAAAACAGTTCAAAATGAATAAAATAATAGTTGACATCTAATCAGCTAATTCTTGCTGTGCTTTTTATGCATTCACTAGACAGTAGATTTTACAGAGTCTCTCTAATTGGTCTAAGATCTTTTTTAATAAAGCATGCAGTTGTCCAGTGTTAAAGACCAAACAGTACAAGACCAGAGAATTTGCGGCCAGGGTTCTTTGTGTATGGAGTTTGTCTGTTTTGACTGGGTTTCTGCTGGGAGCTCTGGTTTCCTCCAGAGACTTGAAGATTGAAGATGCGAAATTGCCCTTAGCTGTGACGGGGAGTGTGTTTGTTGGTGCCTCTGCCGTGCTAAGGACTTCCGCCCTGTGTGGGCCGTTTCTCCTTTTTTTGTCCTATGATCACTGAGATGGGCTCCAGGACCCCCACCATCCTGCTTAGAAAAACCGGCTCAGTTGAGGGCTGGATGGAGTGTCACTACATCTAGATGAACTTTGGCAGAAGCCTGAGCCAGTTGAAGAGGGTGAACTGTTATCTCTTCATTCAGAAAAAATGGGGAACCGCTCCTCAGTCAAATTATGTGACTCCACTGCCACATAATTTACTGACAAATTAGTTAACTAGCTACCGTTAGCCTGTACTGTAACTATACGTTCCCTCCAAATTCACAGCACATCAGGATCACCCATTTTTGGAAGATTTTTGCTGCACATAGGTGAAGAATACAGAGAAAGTGACAATGGCTTAAGGCCAGTTGCTTCTGTTGCATTTCCACACTGGGTTCAAAACCACAGGGCTACACGCAGGCAGTCGAGAAAAGATATTCAGGTCACTTTTCACTTCTTATGCTGTGAGAACCTTAAAAAATTAAAAAAGCAGGAGTGTGTGAAAGCAAAACAGCTTGCAAAAAAAACTTTTTTCTTTTACTAAATTATATTGTTCACAGTAAAAAAACACAATACATTATGCCAAATTTCACCTCTTGTCTAGAACTTCTGTTGATAGCCACAATAAAAAAAGTGCATTGTGATATTGTTTATCATGCTATTTATAACATATTGTCATTTTGCCCAACCCTAGTGTGTGTGTGTGTGCGTGTGTGCCAGACATCTTTTTTTAATCTACAAAATAGCTGCAGTGAGAAGCATAATAACAATAGCCCCCTATTCCCATCCATTATATTTGTCAATTAGAGATTGATCCTCACTCCTCCCAAATCAAAGCTCATCCAGGAAGAGGCTCATTTGCTGTAATAGTTAGCTTTATGATTAGTAATTTTACCACCCAGCAATTTTCCACTGCATTCACTTCAGCTAGTGGAGAGAAGGCTGCATGCCGAAGACAGCTCAATTCAGAGTGGCTGGGAGATGTTAAGAATAAGTGAACACATTAATCCAGAAGTCATTGCAATCTTGTAATCCACTCGCTATGTTAATTGCCTGCTATTTTCTCTGGGAAGGAGGCTTATGGGAAAGGTCATTAAATGTCTCAAAGCAATTGACCAGCGTTAGCCAGCCAGTGTGTGAGCAGCTTCAGTCTCTGTCATTCTCACTGTGAGGTCATACCTATCTAAACTGTAATGTGTGTGTGTGTGTGTGTGTATGTGTGTGTGTGTGAGTGTGAAAGTCTCTTTGGGCCTATCTTGCCCCGAAAGTAAGCTGATGACTTATGTCCCTGTCTTCAGCCTAATGGCTAATTTATCCTTTTGTGTTTATTCCTTAAAGACATAATAGTTGGATTCACAGTGCTTGTTCTCCTCAGCCACCCTCCTCACATGACTTTACATATACTTTCAACCCTTTATCTGCAAAGAATTAATATAATTTCTTACAGTATCTTCTTGGTTTGCATTTCAAATATTGATTGTGCTCAGTTTCTGTAAGAAGGCAATGCATATAAAATAGAGTCTGTCCAGTATATTGACTGAGTTTAACGTTCTGTGGATTTATCAGTGTCTGTGAAAATCTTGTTGATGGCTGGTTTTATATAAAAATTTGTGTTAAAATTTACAGAATTTTCACATACGCACATGTCTTTAATACACACCAATCAGCCAGATCATTAAAATTACCTGCCTAATATCGTGTAGGTCCCACTTGTGCCACCAAAACAGCTCTGACCCATCAATTCGTGGACTCCAAGACCTCTGAAGGTGAGCAGCGGTGTCCGGCCCCAAGATGTTAACAGTCAATTTTGCAAATTGTGAGGTGGGCCTATATGGATCCACAGTTATCACAGTTTGTCCAGCACATGCCACAGATGCTCAATTGGATTGAGATCTTGGAAAACTGAAGGCCACATCAATACATTGAATTCTTTGTCATTTTCCTCAAACCATTCCTGAGCAATGTTCACAGTCTGGCAGGGCACACTACCCTACTGGAAAAGGCCACTACCATTAGGGAGTTCTGTCCACATGAAGGAGTGTACTTGGTCTGCAGCAATGTTTAGGTAGATGGTAACATCAGAATGAATGTCAGGGTACAATTTTCCCGGCAGAACATTGCCCAGAACATCACATTACCTCTGCAGGCTTGCCTTCTTCTCATAGTGCATCCCTGTGCCATCTCTTCCCTAGGTAAGCGATGCACTCTTACCTCAGCGGAAAACATGGGATGCAGAGTGGATTTTGGTCAATTGCACTCGAAGTGCATTGATGGATTTAAATGTGCACCTGCATTCTTCACAAGACAAGGTACCATCCCCACACACTGCTCCCCAGGCACTGCATTGTCAGCTGCCCACTACTTCACTCGGGTGAATGGGTTAAATGCAGAGGACAAATTTCACATGGTTCACACCTTGTGCTGTGCTGTGCTGTGGAGTGTTCACGTGTAACAAATGGCTTGACACTTAAGGAAAAGGGACAGTTTTGGTGTAGACCCCATGTTTTAAACAGTAACGTCTTACCAACTGTTCTCTTTTGTTAGTATTGAAACAACAGTACTAAACACATGCACTTGCAACCTGCAATTTAAAAACATAAATTAATTAGTTTATCAAGAGCACATTGTTCATTTTTTTTTTTTTAAATGTGGTAAAAATAAAACTATATAAGACACAAATGCATACTAAATATGGCCAAATACTCATGTTTAACGTGAACATTAGTTTCACCTCAATATAAAATGACTGCTCACTTACTCTCTAATATACCTCATGCTTTGACAGATGCCATTGTAACATTGTATTGTTAATGTTAATGTTAAAGTCAATTATATTCACCTCACCTGTCAGTGGTTTTAATATTGTGGCTGATTATAAAATGCATTTTTGTGGTAGCTGCTGCATAATGACCTGTTACAGTTTGGAAGAGAAACTAAATTTGATGGGTGAGCTAGTTTTTGTAGTTTAAACATGTGAATACTGTTTGTTGCGTTTATGTTGATCATTTTAGCGCCTAGAATCTGGACATTTCAGCGGAAGCTGCTGCAACCATCTGTTTTAAATTATTCAAAGCACATCACGCATGGTGTTTTCTGATAAGGCCTTTTATGTCTCTTTATAGCAGCTTTGTCTTGGAACAGCATTTTCAGAGTTCTGTCTCATTCATCCTTTGCTTCTATGTGCTTCTTGTTCTCATACACATTTCATGGTGTTTAACTGTACTACAGATTGAGGTGGTGTAAAATGCTTTACTTAATTCAGCTGCGTAACATCATGCTTATCCATACCTAAGGCTTTCTTGTATGTATTGAATAGGGAAAAAAGCATGCAGCTGTGTCACAGCATCCTCGTGTGAAGGGGAAAGAACACTGATTTTGCTCCAGATTTGGATTTGTTGCTTGCATTAGCATTTGACTCCATGCAGAGCAAATAGGAAATAGACAGACGACACACACTGCGTGTGAAGGCGTGAGACCCAACAGCAAATGGAGCTCATAATGGCCAAAGCATGTTTGGGAGGGCAGCTAATGAGGGAGCCCATTAGGCATTAATAGTGTTTTAAAGACCTGGGGAGAGGCAGAGGAAGGCACAGGCAAGTGTTTGTTATTGGATGCAGGCAAGCTCTGTTGAACGTTACTTGTTGGATGAAGTTGGCAGTATGTAGCTGCAGCCCCGCAGACTGATGATGTGAAGCTGTGGGCTCAGTGGAGAAGCCCCAGTCTGGAGGAAAGATGCCCCGATTATGCGGATTTTGGTTGTTACTGTGGTATAGAAGAGATACGATTAAGGTTAAAGTTAAGGGTTCGTTTTCTTTCCCAGCCATGTTAGATAGAATACAGCATAACATATGTTTAAAAAAATGTGTATTTACACACATATAAATGAACTAGTATGACTGGTATAAATGATTCCTTCAGAATAAAAGGGGTTAATGCAAAGTCCAGTGGATATTTTAAGCAATGCCACTGGCAGTTATTTCCTGTCCTACAAGATCAACTTAAATGGTGGACAGAATTTGAACCCGAACAGACAGCCAAGCTAATGTTTCAAAATGATTGGACATCACAGGTATAATATGACTAAAAATAAAATTCATTTCAGAACTAAAATAAGTTTTCAGCTGTTCCAGCTACTACATGTGTCCGTAGCAAGGGGGCTATTTTACACCTTTCCTGACATGTGATGACCTCTTTTTCTTAAAGGGTGGGACTTACAGGCACTATGCTGAGTATTATGAGGTAACAATGATTGTACAGTTATATAGGGTTATAAGAGAAACCAGGACAATACAAAAAAAGTGTTATGGTTAGTCTCTGCTCAACTCTTGGGTCATCTACTTTACCTGTCTGTGCAACAACAACCGACTGTGCAGTGTATCTCAGCAACCAGCTGAAAGGACCTAGAACAAGACTGTTTTTGCTTTCAGATATGTTTAGAATAATCATGTAGTTTCTAAAGTTTAGTGACATGGTCAAGATTTCTTGCTGATGCGAATGCAACAAGGACTCTGTTGTGTGCATATTTGAGAAAATTGTCATTTTTATGTAACTACGGCATGTTTCGTGTTTTGTGGTCCTCACCAGGGCACACTAAAATGCAGAGTATGGGTCATATAAAAACACCTCAGCAAATCAGTGTCTTTATTTTTTTGTATTACATGATTTATCAAAACACCGAGTAACACTCACCTGGAACTGTGATTGGTCACCCTGTCAAAAACACTGTGTTTGGGTAGAGGCATATTTGTATATCATCCTGAGACCTGGCCCATTCATTTATGTCCTTTATAGTGGACATTTTGTTCACCTGTATCTTCCTTAAGTATTTGGAGTTACCCCCATCAAGCCCTATAGTGTTCTGTAGAGGACATCCTGGGCTTTCCAGTGACGTGTCATGGGATGGGTTTGCATGCTGGGAACAAGGACTGCAATGGCAAGACATACATGAGGTGCAGCAAATGCAAGATGTTCCTCTGCAGAACCAAAAAGAAAACATGCCTCCAGGACTATCACAGCTAAAATATCCAGAGGAAGAAGAAATGCAGAACTACTTATGTTCTATGACTTATAATTCACTGTTGAACTAAATACATGTTTTGTTGTCCTTGCAAGCAACAAGCAACAGAAGGGTGATACAGAATTTTATTGTTTTGATCAAACTGAATGTGTTTTTGGGTTAATATCACTTTAGAACACTTTTTTAAATTCAGTTCTATTTTCACACGGAATCGTCCTTTTGTCCTCTACAGTGGACATGCTGGGAAATTAAAATAAAAAATATATTCAAAGAAATATAAATTGTAAGGTGTTTTTAGGCCCAAATAGGTAGGAAATCACACAAAAAAAGACATTGTGAGACACTTTTTTTCGTTGGATCTCGGGAGGATATTATAGCATTCTTGAGTATCAATATTGCAGAGACTACAATTGCAATAATGATTAACAAACGATATATGGTCCTAATCTACTCTACATCGCATAGCCTCACCAGCTTCCACCCAAGTCATGGTTTTGCAAGCCTGAGTCTTGGTCTGCAGGGCTGTGAATGGATCCTTTTTTATTTACATGGATTTGCCTCCATGTAAATAATGATGAAAAGGCACCCATTCTGTTTGTTGTGGCATAAACATGACTGTGGAACTAAAAATAAGTAAAACAGTAAAAGTAATTGCGATCAGCAAAAATCACCCTAAATAACTGTGAACAGGTGTTTATGTAATAATTGTGACAGGCCTACAGACTTGCTTATGTGGTTTCTGAAAAAACTGAGGAAAATATTGTACACAAACGCTTGTCTTGGTTTTGTAACTGCATCTGAGTTACGCTGGAAGCTGCACATTTTTTTGACAAACTGTTCCTTTAACTTTGTCCCATGTGGAGACTTGCACAGTCAGATTAAAGGCCTGTGAAGGGTTTTTTTTTTATTAAAACACTGTGTTTTACTTTTAAATCCTGCCTTGTGTGTGTGCATCTCCCAAACCACAGTGCTTCTCGCTACTCACTGTACACACTCTAACCTTCTGGCACTGCTTTTCAGAACAGAATGCCAAAGCGCATGATTCATGTCCGACCCAGCTATCTCCAGCGCCGTTTAGTGTGAAAGCTTTCTACGCATTGTTCACCTACAGTTCACAAATCAGTGTACAGTTTGATTCCTATGAACGCACACTAATCACAGAGCAGCAGGCATGTTTCTCTCAGACAGATAACCAAAGGGAGATTAGGGGTAACAATCAGCCGCCAGCGCTTTTCTCTTCCCGCCCCAAACGGAGCACATGCTTCTGAAGCTGCATTAGTTTCGATGCAAGATGACTGGAGGCTCTTTTTTTAGCAGCCGAAAAGGTGGGCCGAGGTCACGCGCTCATCTCTCTCAGTCCCTCCCTTTCATGGGAGAAGAAGACAGAGAAAAGGAGGAGGTTTCCAGAGTACATTCCCCTCTGTGACTCTTCAGCAGCCACAAAGGATGCTGGGAAATGATTAAAGGGATGGACTGAGATGAAAGTGGCTGTTGAAAGCAGCAGAATCTTTGCTTTCTCACCCATTAGAGGTGTGTATGTGTGTGTGTGTGCGAGTGAGGGGTGGGGGGCGTGCAAGGGGTTTGTTTTTAGTATAGGTAGATGCTAGGATTTGGTTTTGAGTAAGAAGAAGGAGTTGATATCCCTCCCACTTAAATTGATCTTAACCGTGAGGATGCTTGTGCATAGTCACTCTCGACTGGGCGTTTATTCTTTATGTACCGGTACTTTATTTCGGCGCGGCGTTGAGAGTGTGACTTTTCCGTTTAAGTCTGCCCGAGGCTGAACATCGACTGAGTCAAAATAAAATCCTTTGAAAATGAGGTCATCTGCACTTATCCTTTGATCTGGTCATTCCTCATCTCAGAGACATGTGGCATGAAGAGGGATTTATCATAGCAACCGGCTTTGAACTAACAAACTCACAAACAAACGAAAGGAGGAATCGATCGCAAGTGTCTCTCAGAATGATGAACTGGCACTTCTGTGGAAAATCAATGGCTTCTCTCTCTCTCTCTCCAGCTCCTGGACTGCGTTTTCATGACTTGGTTCAAGCTCTCTCTCTTTCTTTCTCTCCTTTTCACGCTCTTTCTTTCTCACCCACTCCCCGCTCCCCTCCAGTTTGTTTGCAGTCTAAATTTTAACCACAGTGTTTTTCTTCTTCTGTTTTTTTCTTCTCTGCCCCCAGTCTTGAAAATGCCTGGGAGTTTGATCTGTGGAAAAAACCCTGACCAATAATGGCCCATAGGATAAACAATATAAGTAAGTGCATCTGGATGTATTTACAGTCATATTGACTTTCCCTTCCTTTTATCTGTCCTGTGCTTTGTGGTGCATGCTTATTGGCTGCATGTCTTAAAACTGTATCGACCGGCTATACTTTTAGTCTGTGTGGGAGGCTCTTGATTAACAGAAGCATAAAAAAGAAACAAGATGCTCCCACTAGGATTAGATCTTCACCCTTTCTTTCTGGGTCACACTTTATTTATTTTACAAACCATTACTGTGATGTTCTCTAATTTATTGGGATGACCGCAGGATCGACTTGGAGGTAAATATTGCATGAGCTAATGATTTTGGTTGATGCGTCCAGTTTGATGCACCTGCACACAGCGACAGTAATGACACTAGATAGATGTTAGTCACTCCAGCACAGGTGCTTTGTGATGTAGCTGGCATATATTGAGCCATATAACTTAGTACAGTGTATAGAATTATACTTTGTGATATCTTGCAACCAGTAAATCATTATTTGTACCAGTGAACAAGAATTTCTTACATCTTTAGTGGCCACAGCAATCAAATAACAAAATGGGTTTCATTTTCATTTTTCATCTTATGTGTTTCCACATTCTGATATACCCTAGACCACATAACTGCCTATTTGTGTATGTATGTCAAGTTACACATATTTTGTACATTATTCATATCAGAAGTTTTGAAAAAACAGAATTTGAAGACAGAATATTGTGCTCGACTCAATAATAACTTAGTATTAAAGGTGGTTCATTTGAACCGCTGTCTTGACAATAGATCAGATATTTGGCAGACCTAAATAATACGTAGTTTCCTCTACTAAAGATGGTCTTTAGGATGACGAAGTAACTGACTAAATAAATAAAGAAAGAACATTTAATTCCTACATGATATATGAGTCTTGCCATTTTGCTGGGACTTACATAAACCACATATGCAAATAATTTAACAAAATGTGAATTCAAAATTCAGGAACAGGAGACAAAAACAGGAGAATAAAAGAAAATAGAACATAAGAGAGCTGGAAGACTGCAGAAGGGCATAATATGCTATAGTTACTGTATACTAACAGAAATACAGTGAAATGAACTACAGTATACACAAATCAGCCTCATTATTAAAACCATCTGCCTAATATTATGTAGGCCTCCTTGTGTCATCAAAACAGCTCTGACTTGTGAAGGCATTAACTCCACAAGGTGTGCTATGGTATCAGTCACCAAGATCACCACAAGACCTTTGCGGTGGACCTCCATGGACCAGATCAGTTTGTTCAGGTCATCCCATGGCTGTTCTGGGATGTAAGGAATTAGGAGGCCAAGTCAACATCTTAGCTTCTGGGTCTTGTTCCACCAAAAATGTTTGCGGCGTGGCAGGGTGCATTATCCTGCTGTCACAGTTTCCCAGCAGAATACTGCCCACAGCATCACACTGCCTGTGCAGGTTTGCCTTGATCCCATAGAACATCCTGGTGCCTTCTTTTCCTGAGGTAAGGTACACACACCCTACACTTTCGGCAGTGGACAGTGGTCAGCATGAACACTCTGAACACTCAAAGACTATGCAGCTCTGCACACAACAAGCTGTGGTGAACTGTATGTTTTGACACCTTAATATTTTCAAGCAGTAGCTCTTCTGTGTGATCAGACCAGACAAGCTAACCCTCACTAACCCTCAGTGTGTCAATGAGCCTTGTGCACCAGTGGTCCTGTAGTTGGTTCACCCCACAAGACCTGTCGTTTTGGAGACACTCTGACCCATCACAACTTATGCTTTCCCATTTTCCTCATTCCAGCACTTGTACTTTATCGTCCATTACTACTGATTTTCTTATAGTAGAACAACTTATTCCAAACTACCATTTGTGTCTATAGTTTTTCCACTCAGCTGTGTTACTTACTTATAGATATATATTATACCAAGCATTTCTGTATGTAGCATAGTCTATTCATATTGTGGTGGTTTTCTTTCTACAGATTTCATTTAGACTTATTGTCTTTTATTTTACATTATTCTTGTGTCTCTCTGTGTCTTTGTGTGTTGTGGCACTCATCACATAAGCAGTTTCCTCCGGGATCAAAAAAGTTTTCTGATTCTGTTTCTGATTCTGTTTACACCTATAACTGCTTTTAATGTTGTGGCTGATACGTGTATATACAGAATGTAAAAATAGAAATAATCATACAAAGGCTTAAAGCACAAATACTTTGACACAGACTTTGAACACAGGGGAGTGAGAGAGAGACATGGAGTTAAGGAGAGAGAAAGAATAATTCCATGTCTGTTTGCATGTGTGAAAGAGAAAGGATTATTTGAATTAGTGTGTTTTTATGGGTGTTAGACTGAGAGAGAGAGAAACAGTGAGAGAAAAAAGGGGGTTTGTATGTGTGTATGTGTATAAAAAATAGAAGAGAGAGAGCGGGTAGTAAATCTCTGACAGCTTGAGGAAATTCCTTCAGTCACTTGAGCGGTGGAGAGAGTGCTGTCATATACACTGAGAGAAACTCACATTCTCTCTCTCACACACACACACACACACACACACACACATGCACGCGTGCACACACACACACACACACACACACACACACACACACATACACAGAGATACAGAGAGAGAGAGAGATGCTGGGAAATCTCTGACAGCTTGAGGAAATTTCTTCAGTCTTTTGTGGAGAGGGTGCTGTTACGTACACTGAGAGAAACTCACATTTTCACACACACACACACACACACACACAAACACAAGCACTCAGAGAGACACAGAGAAAAGAGAGAGAGAGAGGGGTAAGGAAGTCAAATAAAAGAGACTGAACAGGATGGTTTCTATAGGAACAGAATTCAAGTGACAATGATATCAGTGAAATTCAGCATCTTTTTCTCTGAAAAAAGCTATTAGCCTTTTTATGGTCCTTCCCATTGTGTTCATTCTTGCCCTAATGTGAGCATATGTGAAACAATTACTGTGCACTTCACTAGAGAAGAGGAAACAGACTCAAAGATTTAAAGAGACCAGTTCCTGGGAACACTGTAATGTTGTAGGTGTAGGGGATGTTTTATCAACTGCAGTGTTTCAGTGTGTCCACCCTGTTTGCATAAACAAAATAGACATAAAAAGACATAATTCTTTTTTTTCGTAAAGCAGTGCTGTTTCACATTCAGGGCGCTGGCACTAGTATCACCATGGATTTATGAGCAGTGGAGTGTGATACTGGTGGATCATACTGGTGAAGTGTGGTCATTATGGACAGCTAGGGAAGTGCTAGTGAATTATGGGGTAATTAGGTAGCCATGCTGAAGCCATAAATATGTTTGTAGCGACTGTTGCCAGATTGGACATGCTTTACAGAATGCTGACAAAAATGAGAAATTCGGAAACTGTAGTGTTTAGAGAAGTACAGTAGTGAGCTTTATGCTTTACAGTGCTGTACTACTGAGCTGGACTGCACTGTTGTAGCTAGAAACGATCACATTGAATTTGTAACCATCACAACGTTACCTCAATTACATGACAAACTGCACTTCCTCTATCCTAATAGTGTGTTTCTGACCTATTTCAGTGTTTGATCGTTTGAACTGATTTATAAGGACAGATATGACCTATGCACAGTATTTCTACACCCTATAGTACCTTGCACAAAATGCATGCATCATTTTCTGTTAAATGCAAACAGAACCAGTAGAATCATTGAAACACAACACAGTACTGACTCCTACATTCGCCAGCAATAAAAATTTGGGAACACACTATGTTAAATCAAGGTGATATTGTTTTACAAAATCCTTCTATCATAGAATGATGGGAGGACGATATGAAAAAGTCACAAATAGGAGTACTTATACATGCTCATTGGAATTGTTAGCGAGCATCAGAGAAAAGTTTGGGAGACGCCCAGTATATTCACAGAAATTGTGGTCATAAGGATGGTTTTAGGAAGGACTGTTGACAAATACGTTCATTTAAAGCAGAGCTGGAAGAGCCCGGGCCATCATGCTTGGGTGATCCCAGCAGACACAGGAGAGGTTCACACAGCAGGGCGCTCATGCATTACGTGACATGGGAGGTCATGCGGCCACGCTGCAGCTGTTTTGGATCTTAAAAAAATAATACAAAATAATAAACCCATATACGACTTTATCTAGATGACACACGCCTAGATATTACGAAGATTTTTGACCTAATTATGGTTGTGGGTAAATATCATATCCACATTTGTTTGATATGCCTTCTTTATGAACAATTTTGTTTTCTATATAGCAAAAGAATGGATAATGAAGAATATGTCCCAATTGATGTTCTTGTTCTCTTATTTCTCACATGTTGTGCCAATTATAAAAGAGAGAGAATAATATTTTGATGAAGCGATCTCGGAAAAAAAAAGATAACAAGAAAGCTGGATCTATTTAGTAGAAGGTTAGAAGGTTAAATGGCTCCTGGAGTGAGACTGAATAAGTTTCTGATGATTCCATGTCATGTTTATTGATAGAAAAGGAGTATTAGTGACCATCTGGGACAGGAACACTGTGCTATCTTGAGTGGTTTGTGATCGAAACACTTCATCTCTAGCTATAAATGTGGCTCTAGTGATGGCCACAAATCGCATATGTAGTCCCAGAGCTTGTCAAAGACATTCAAGCTAAAACCGGTGGTTTTACAAGCTGGCCTCGCAGCACTGGCTCCCTCAGAACAATGTTTAATGCATACCACTTTACAATAAGAGTTACCAACTTGATTATAAATCACTTATAAATCCTTTATATGGGTAGTCTTATTGTAAAAATAGTAACGTACACAATATCGCCAAAAGTATTCGCTCACCTGCCTTTATACTCATATGAACTTAAGTGACATCCCATTCTTAATCCATAGGGTTTAATATGACATCAGCCCAACCTTTGCTGCTATAACAGCTTCAACTCTTCTGGGCAAGCTCTCCACGAGGTTTAGGAGTGTGTTTATGGGAATTTTTGACCATTCTGCCAGAAGCACATCTCTGAAGTCAGACACTGATGTTGGACGGGAAGGCCTGGCTCACAGTCTCCGCTCTAATTCATCCCAAAGGTGTTCTATCGGGTTGAAGTCAAGTTCTTCCACACCAAACTCGCTCATCCAGGTCTTTAAGGACCTGCTTTGTGCACTGGTGCACAGTCTTGTTGGAACCGGAAGGGGCCATCCCCAAACTGTTTCCACAAAGTTGGGAGCATGAAATTGTCCAAAATCTCTTGGTATGCTGAAGCCTTCAGAGTTCCTTTCAGCTCCTGAAAAACAACCCCACACCATAATCCCCCCTCCACCAAACTTTACACTTGGCACAATGCAGTCAGACAAGTACCGTTCTCCTGGCAACCGCCAAACCCAGATTCGCTCATCAGATTGCCAGATGGAGAAGCGTGATTCATCACTCCAGAGAACGCGCCTCCACTGCTCTAGAGTCCAGTGCCGGCGTGCTTTACATCACTGCATCCGACGCTTTGCATTGCATTGTGATGTATTGCTTGGATGCAGCTGCCTGGCCATGGAAACTCATTCCATGAAGCTCTCTGCGCTGTTCTTGAGCTAATCTGAAGGCCACGTGAAGTTTAGAGGTCTGTAACGATTGACTCTGCACACTATGCACCTCAGCATCCGCTGACAACGCTCCATCAGTTTATGTGGCCTACCACTTCGTGGCTGAGCTGCTGTCATTCCCAATCGCTTCCACTTTGTTGTAATACCACTGACAGTTGACTAGTGGAATATGTAGTAGCGAGGAAATTTCACGACTGGACTTGTTGCACAGGTGGCATCTTATCACGGTACCACGCTGGAATTCACTGAGCTCCTGAGAGCGACCCATTCTTTCACAAATGTTTGTAGAAGCGGTCTGCATGCCTAGGTGCTTGAAGTTACACACCTGTGGCCATGGAAGTGATTGGAACACCTGAATTTAATTATTTCGATGGGTGAGTGAATACTTTTGGCCATATAGTGTATATAGATATGATTGTAATGAGTAATGTCAGTATAATATGCCATTAGTTTATAAAGTATTCTGTTATTTTTCCCATTCACATTATTTTTTCCCATTCCCAGATCTCTCTCACATAAATGTTACACTAAAACAATGATTTTAGTAATAGTTTTTAAAGCCTTTCATAAATGTTATACTCCTGTTTAGCTGGTGCTTTTTGTACGTTCCAACTTATGTGCAAACTTCAGGAAAGTGTTATGAAACAAATCATGTATTGTGAAGATGTCTTTAGGTATTGTGATATTACATTTTCTTGTTGTCTCACTGTATTTTTCTCTAAAGACTGTCATTGAATGAAAAGCACTCTTGATTTGTAGTGTCGGACATTATCACATAAATTATTGTACATAGAGTTATGATATTTATGACATTTTTATGCAGAAAGAAGTGCTGAAGGTGAGAAAGGGTGCCTGTGTGAGAGTTCTTTAATGTTTTCTTTACCTGTTCAGGAAAGTAGATGTGTATTGAACCAGTGCTAGTCTAGGGAGTAAATATTCCCACTGTACTGTAAAATCAAATTTGACATCTGCATCATTACTAGAATATCTTAACACCATATCTCACAGATGCAATAATTAATGCAATAAAAGCAATGTTTTTTCTTAAAAAATACTTAATTCCCTGCTTCTGATTAAAAAAGATACAGATATTGCCTCGGGGGAGGCATGTAAACAAGGTGCATGTAGTTGCATATTTGTTATTTGTGGCTCAAACTTTCCTGCTCCACGGTCAGGGGCAGATATAAAGATGTTACACTCGCAACACATTTTGCAAATATTAGTATGGATTTATAAGTCTCCCCTGCAGCAGGGTCCTCAGCTAATTAAAACTGTGATCAGTCAGCAGTGTAAAAACAGATCAGGGGGGGTTGCATGTATAAAAGGCACTCAGTAAACAAGGTGTTATTTGGGTCAAGATCGTTCTCATAATAAAACACACACACACACACTTGCTGTTAAAGCCAGTCACTTTTTGTTGGCTGGGAGTGGAGGAAGGTGTTTGTTCTGTTTTTTTTCTTTAATCTAAAGTGTTGCAGTAATTGGATTCTCAGCGTATTTTTTGAATCCGCTTTCAGTTTGAATGATTAAATGGAAATCCACGGCTTTTCAAATACGCCTTTCATTTGTTCTACCATGCTTTCATCACGTACCCATCCATAAGACACAGTACGTTTCACAGCTTTTTGCATGCAAGCATTTTCCCCTCATAGAGACATGGTGTACATTAAGTTCCAGCACCACGGACAGCTCCATGAATCTCTGTCACAGAGCTAAGCAGTAGATTCTGCCTACCCCAGTGGGAAAATGAACATTAATGTGCAAACAATATTCTGGTAATATAATAAACAACATAATACGGTCAACATGTTGTCAATGGTAGCTGTTTGTAGACAGCTGCAGTAAAATTGTATTGATTACAGTTTTCCTCCTTAGTGAATTATCAGTTTTTAGTTGGTACCCTGCAATATTTTTTAATGTCCTCCAGGACTCTTTTACAGGTTTCAGTCTGATACATTCACCCATTAATATGTATTTTCCCATTATTTTAGAAAGTATTTATTTCTTTCTTTTTTAAGACCAGTATTTTTATATAGAACATGTTTTAAAAAATCAACACACAGTATCAGTATCTATAGTAGTAAAAAAAAATTTATGAAGTGGAGATCATGGTAAACATCATTAAAACATCCAAAACTACACATTATAAACATAATGACGATAGAAGTATTAATCAATAATAAATGTATGTTTAAAAAAATCAGTTACTACAAAAACAGAATGAAAAGAGAGTTTCCCCACATACTCCAAAACCTGGAAGTAATTATCCAGTTGGCATGTATATTGGTCTTTCATTACATTCGACACTTCTCTTGCAGTGTTTGACCCAGATATCTTGTTCTAGCTATTTATCCTAGTCGTATTGTATACCAAGACAGTGATGTCATGAAAGGAGACAAGCCTTATAGGAGCAGAAGGAGCAGAGAACTCAAACCATTTTCCGCCCAATTTAGTCATCTCTAATTCCATTCCTTTGCTTCGATTCCCTCCATTTAATGATTCCACCAACACTGGAAGGCTAATATATGGTTCCTTCACATCACATGAGGCGCCACTGTAATTTTTTGGTCTGTCATCACTGTGCAGCATAATAGCGCTTGAAGGAGAACACAAACCACCAATTCTGTTATGTGATCTAACTGACACCTGTGCTGGCTATCACTGGGCTGCATGAGAGGGGAGAGGGAGAGCCCCCTGCCCCCCCAGAGAGAGAGCCAAGCTTGGACTCCAGGCCACAGACGGCGGCACCACCACTGGGGATTGAACTTGTGATCCCCTCATGGTTGGACCAATGCTTAAACAGTTGCAACAGTTGGTTTTGGGAGCCCCAAACCATATTGTTAAAATTGCCTTTTTGGCCACAGTGAGGCTAGCCAAAAATGTTTGGCCGTGTAAGTCCATTTTTATTCTTAGGTCCATCAAACAGTACAAGAATTAAAGCCCTAGTAACTAATAGCTCCTGTGTGTTTGCAGTACTGATTGCTTCTTCCTCCCAGTGTTCTCTGCTCACTGTGTGTTTGGAGCAGAGTGCAGTAAGAATGTGCAGTTCAGATGAGGACCTCTGACCACAGAGCGCAGGGTTATCTGTGCCTCCCAGGAATCAAGACTCTGACCCCCGCCAGGCGCTTCCTTAAAAGACTGCTTCTGCTTCAGTGCTATAAAAGGCAACATATGCTGTTGTTTTTTTTTCCTTTTTTAATGCATGTTAGCGTGCACTTACTCTTTTGAGGGTCAGGCTTCAGAGGGATACACAGCTCCAGTTCTGCAGGGTTATGGGTTTTTTAACCCTTGAAAGTAGAAAAGGAGAAATTTAATTATGATTTTTATATATTTAGTTAGTTATTTTCGAAAGGGGGGAGTCTCCCCATTTTTAGTTTTGTCTAGCATTACTGGGTTTTGGCACAGAGGGAAATTTTTGGTGTCAAATGCCGTGGAGCAGTGTGTACTGAAGCGGTGGATGACAGACACAGTGACAGTATCTCCTCTAACGAGTCGCTGCAGCTCTAAATTTGCTTGTGTCAGTCCTGGCTTTGGTTGTGAAAGAAGCTGCCGAGCCGTTGCTCTGTCATTACAATTACTGTAATTGGGAATGTGTGTGAATGATGAGAGGGGACTGAAAATTTTCAGCACATTTGCACCAAACAACATAATATCAGTCCTGCAGGGCACTCACTATTGATTATATTAGCAATCAAGTCATCTACTGATTATTCTGAAGATTAATGATGATGTTAAGAAAGACAGCAAAATGTATAATATAAGACATGTTAGTGCAAATATTCCAAAATATTTAAGATCACACATTTGTCCTGCATTTTAGTTTTTGTGGAGGTCTACCTGTGATGTTTGCATGGGTTTGTGTGTAAATCATTTTTACATGGGCATCTCCTACCTCTCTTTATTCCATATAATTAAGGAGTTTTAGTTGCTGTGCCTGCAAAAGAGAGGTATGTAAATGAACCCTGTTCTGTATTATGTCTTATTAAACAAGCAGCCCAGGCAAAAAAAAAACCTTTTATAGGAAGTATATAAGGCTTGATAGGGTGATGTGTAAATGTACTGGTTTTTAATACATCACTACATCACCAAAAATAAATATAAAGACTCTTTGAGGCCAAAATGAATGTGTCTATATGCGAAGCACTATTTTTTACTGCAAGAGAGACCAGTAAACTAATAACTGTCAATTTATTATACAATCTCTGGTTATAATATAACCCTGGTTATATTATAATGGATATTATGTGCTTATTCTATATTTAATTGGTATATTTCTACATTTTAATGGATATTTTAATCGATTACTTGGTTTTAATTGAGCAATTCGTCAGCCCTACAGCCATGCATTAGCAACCCCCACCTTCCATAACCCCAAAATGCCATTCATGACCTCCACCCTACCACAGAAACATAATCTCATAATGCATTGCTTAACACAGTAATATAACCCAACTGGGGTTTAGGACATATCTTATGCTCTTGGGCAGCATATGCTGTCTCATTCACTAGAGATATATGTAATATTGGTGATGTAGCGTAGCGTAGCATGATGTCATGTCCTGTGCCATTTCAGCAGGACTATGAAGCCCCAGCTGCTCTGCTTATTAACTTCATGAATTCCTTTAACCGGGAGACAAACAGCATGCGGGAGATTGCACAGCTCATCTTATGAGATGGCCTAGCTCAGTGTTAACACATGGCTATTTCAGCTCTGCTGGTCAGCCACCTGATCCTACTCAAACTACTAGTCTCAGCCAGCAGTGATTAAATATTTGGAAGTAAAATAAATTGGAGTGGGACATATGCTGGTCAATATATTGTCTATAATAGAATGCTGTGATACAGACATACACTATTTGCACAAAAGTATTGGGACACACCTGTTTTTCAGGGTTTTGACAAGGTCCCTAACTTCCAGTAAAGAACAGTCTTAATGCATCAGCATACCAAGACAATGCCATTCTTCCAACTTTGTGGACACAGTTTGGGGAAGACCCTTTTCTATTCCAACATGACTGTGGCCCCAGTGCACAAAGCAAGCTCCATAAAGACATGGCTGGATGAATTCAGTGTGGAAAAACTTGACTGGCTCACACAGACCCCTGACCTCAACCCCATCCAACACCTTTGGGATGAACTGGAACGGAGATTGCGAGCCAGGCCCTCTCGTCCAACATCAGTGCCTGAACTCATAAATGCTCTCCAGAACGAATGGGCACAAATTCCCACAGAAAGTCCAAAATCTTGAGGAAACCCTTCCAAGAGGAGTGGGAGCTGTTATAGCTGCAAAAGGGGGAACTAACTCCATATTAAAGTCAATGTATTTGAATGCAATGTTACTATTACCCAAAAGTATTGTTCCCAATACTTTTGTCCATATAGAGTAGCTTGACATTGATTTTCAGTGTTAAAAATATTGATAGATAATAAACATTATATGCGATTTAGTGTCATAATTCATGAAATATTGGGTATTCCTGTTACCAAGCAGGTTTATTTTGTGCGTTTTACACATGGTATCTGGGACCTGACAGTTAACAGCCATTTGCCGGGTGTTTCAGATTGTTTTGAAAGAACCCTTCACATAAAAAAAAAAATCAATAGTAAGTCTATAAAATGAGCTGTGTCAGGTTTGAAAGACATTCAGACTACCAATGCTCAGGAAGCATGGGGCCATTACATTTCTTTTATATAATGATTTTATTAGTCATTATTTACAATGACATAGAAACTTTTGCAATATTAAATTTATTACTATTACTATTTATTACTATGATTGAAAATATAAACAGCTCCTCAGAATTATGATTTGATGCTGATGTGCCCATCTCTCTCTTCCTAGGTTCTCATTTGCGGAAATCACTGGAACTGATCAAAACTAGACATTCGGTTGTGTCCTGTCAGAGGAGGTCTGAACATGGAGGGTCTTGTGTGACCCTCATACACTCAAATGACTAAGCTTTTTTCCTGAAGTGTCTCACGGATTATGGTTTGTGATTTTGGGGCCTTATTTTGTTACTGAAAACCCAGCCTTGACCTTAGAATCAAAAATCTTAGCTAACCTGAACATTTTTGTATGATGACACTCATTGCAATAAATAATCAAAAATGCAGAGTTTCCATTCAATTACGCTGTGAAGATCTTGTAAGGTTACATTTCCTGTCCTTTAAAAGGGCAGCAGTACACTGTATTGTAGAGGCTACAGCATGTAAATTTGAGAAAAATAAACCTGCTGGCCTACAGGTGTTTCCGCTGAACAGTAACTGCTCAGGTGGCCTGAAGTGAGTGGATGATGGCAAGGAGGGGTAACAGTCATTAGAAAGGGTCTCTTCTGCTTATCGTGTCTCGGTATATGCTTGGAGCAGGCCAAAGCCAGCCTTGTGTCTCGCCACTGACTGAGAACACACCATTAATGGAGCTGCATTTTGACAAGAAAAATGAAGAGAGCTATTTCCTGTGGCCTCGAGTGCCTGGGCAGAATAATGAGCGGCAACTAGCTCTCTCCTTCCCCAGTGAAGATCCAGATGGAGGACTTTCTCTCTCTTTTCTCTCTCTCTCTCTCTCTCTCTCTCTCTCTCTTTCTCTCATTCTCTTTTTCTCGCTGTAAACACAGAAACAGGGTCAGGCACATACACTGTCTACTGCTGTCAAGGTTAGGTTTTCAGAGACATGAATTAGGTAAAATATGTCTACTTCTGTCATCACATACCTGATGCAGTTCTCATATCTTGAGGAAATCTTGTTCGATTAGAGAATCATATGTGAATTTCAAGTTTAGCCTGTTTATTATTTCTAAGCTTAGTATGTTTTAGTTTATCTCGAACAGATTTGTATCTAACAGAGGTTCTTGGAAGTGGCAAATAAAAAAAAACAACAACATGTTTTAGGGCTGCCAATTACATTAATATTATTCTATATTCTATATTATTACTATATATATATATATATATATATATATATAAATGTGGGCATGTGTGTGTGTATATTTTTTTCTGTAGTCTTTCAAGTCAGAAATTAGGAGGCTTTATTCCTCCTCTTTACTGTGTTCAAATCACATTTAGGGGCAATTTCCAAAACTACAACAAAACCAGACCTGACTGAAACAAAGCAAGGGCTGTTTCAGCAAACATGCAAGAATACCTCTTTTACTATTGATTTAATTCTTCAAAGAAAATCTCTAACCTATTAAGTAAAGTTTATGCTTCCGACGCCTAAAGGAAAAAATGCTAACTAAAATGATCATTGAAATTTGTTACACCCTTATCATCTACAGTAGATTCATAACTTGTATGTTCTGTTGAATTGATTCAGCTAGCTCATAAAAGCTGTATTTGAGATATAAATTAATTTATTTTAAATTGAATTTGGATATGGTGTACTTCTCCTTTTAATAGGAAAACCAAGTGAATGCACACATAACTAGAAGCATGTGGACCCATAAAGGGATAGGTGCTTATTATGTGGCCTTTCCAGGTCTGTGCTCTGAGTGGTAGGATAATTATGTGAAGACCCATCTGTTGTGCAGGCAGTGTGAACTCCCATCCAGAGCACTGCCTATCACCCATTTGTGTATATGTGTATGTGTGTTTTATATGTACCAGGCATACCTTTCAACTCTAATAAAACTAGGGAAATAATTATAGAAAAACCTCTAGTATCACTGGCACTAGAAAGGCAGGGAGAACTAAAATGACACAAAATAAAAGTGCTTAAAATTATGGTTTATGGTTAAATCGTGGTTAATGGCAGTTAAATTCAAAGACCAAGTAAAGTTCAATATTTGAAGGCCAGCCCTAGTCGCCTTCTGCTTCAATTAAAAATCATCTGTAGTTGTTTTTAATGCTGGGGAATGATAAAAAAAAAATTTAATCACAATGAATTGCATGGTTTTCTGCGATTAATCGCATTGTTATATGCAAAATTCAACAATGAATTCAAACGTAATGTATCGCGCACTTTTATTTCAAAAGTAATGTAATAAAATTTGGTGTGCAAACACTTTAAACAAATAAGGACCTTTTTAACAGAAGTAGTCCCTTTACACAGTTGCAGTGAAAAATCAAATCAAATATAAAACCAAAGCTGTTTGCCACTGCCAGGGCATTGTCGTTTTATATGAAACACGTTAGCCTCAAAGTCCAGAGCCACGATCAGAACCGTATATCAGGCACCTTCTGAGCAACAGCAAGTCAGCATTTATAAATCTGTTGGTTGAGACGTGTGATGACACCTATCCCAAGCCAGTACTGATCAACATCCCAACCCTCCTGCGACCCACGGTTTGTCTGTGTGTGTAAATAAATAAATAATGCGTTGCCATGATAATAACGCATTAACTTTCGCAGCCCTAGTTATTTCATAATGAAAGAAAGCGTGAATATGTTTGTAAGGGCTGGACAGGAGAGGCGGCGGCTCAGCTGGCTGTGGGCAGGGTGTTTCACGAGCGGTGTGATGTATGGTTATGGCCTTTCATCGCCAGCCAATTACACCTCCTCTGTGTGTGAGCACTAAGGGATTGCGCTCTGCACTGCTGTCCACACACAGAGATATCCTGGGGGTTCTCCAGCAAAGACCCCCCCCATACAGACACACACATACACATACACTCACACACACACACACACACACACACACACACACTTGCACGCTTCCCTAGGGCTTTCACTGTTTCCTCCTCCATTGCAGACATAATAAAAAACGGAATTTCCAATTGTTTTGGCCGATTGGGCAGCTCACACTAACATACAGACACACACATAATGCACAGCTCGTTTTCGCCTGTGGCTTTTGACTTCTGCGCTTTCACAGGATTGCACTCCTGTGTGTGCCTGTAAATGAACAATGCCCTTTTTTTCTTTCAGAGGTGACAAATGATCCATTGTTTCTGGGTGTTCTGGGTGCGCTGCATGTCATCTCCTACAACCTTCACAAACTCTTCTGCAAACACATCTGAGCACTGCAAACAGGTAAAGACAGCTCTCTTGTTTCTTTACTCATATGTTTCTGCTTGAATGTGGAGTGAATGTGACTCCTAAACATGCATTCTGGTTCCTGCCTTTAGGAATTGTACATTTACTTGTATTTAATTTAAGGAACTGTGGAAATGGGCCGTATTACGTTAGCGTTATTGTGATAAGTTGCGCCACATGAGTGAATGCTGAGTAAGGTCAGTCATTAATTATTAGATTTTTCTCCTGTTCCATCTTAAATAAGTAATTGGTTTAATCTCATAAAAAAGGCAAACCGTGCTGGGTGCTTCTCCTAGTTATTTTTTATCATTTTAAAGATGGTATATTTTCCCCAAACAGACCTTGGAAATATAAAATTTTGTAGTGTTTATTAAGTCTTCAGGTAATGCTTATAAATGTCTTTTGGTGATGTATTTTTGTCAACACACGTTCTCATGCACAGTTTTTTGAAAGTGCATGGGAAATAAAAGTAAATGAGCTTGTAAGCTTTTCTCCACACAAAATTCTACCAAGATTCACAAAACCAAGATTCACAAACTGTCCGTTTTTCTCTTTTTTAAAAGTACTTTTGTCTTCAGCCTGCTATTTGTGTAGACATTAAATGTGGAACTGCAGTGCTAAAAGAGGACACACTGTGACCAGAATCTCAGATATTTGCTGTTTTTTTCACTTCTTGAACCCTTTAGTACAGTTACATGTTTGACCCACAAATATGCAAGAGACCTGCTAAAAATGATGCAAAGGCAGGCCTATCTATAGCATTTAAAAACTCCCCTCCAAGCACAGGTTTGAGAACCATCCATCGCTCTAAAGACGCTGGATTACTCCAACATAGGGTGCTTTATTTAAATGCAGACTCCTTAGAAGAAGCAGCAAGCTGTTCAGTAGATGCCGTAAGACCTTAATCACACCTCTGTTGATATAGTCTGTATTTTCCGGGGGATTGGGAGGGAGCAATAATCCTGTTAATGCTTTTTCTCCTGTTCACATAAGATGTTGTGATGCATACTCACAGTTTGCCTTTATGGTTGAAATGTTATGTGCTTTCATTTAGATTCCTTTCCATTTGCATACATAAAAAACATTTTTTGCTGATTTGTCTCCCCATCAGAGGTGAGTAATAATTTAAAAAGGGGCCAAGACCTATTCATTATATATAATGTATAGGTCCTTTTTTTTTTTTAAATAACATGTTGCTATTATCATGCGGTCACATTGGATTCTCTCCTTCATGCTCCAGGACTTCTGAGCATCACACCATTCATAGGCAGAAGGTCAGACTTTATGACTTTAGCGGCTTTAATTACAGAATAAATGATTGATGTTAATCACATGGTCCAATGCACAGATTTCAAATGACCATTCTCTTTGGCTCCATCATCCCTCCACAATGACACTGTAGCCATCAGTGGCCTGGTGGTGGTGACACATGCTATAATGAATAGGGAAGAGTGCAGGTCTGATGGATGATGGACAGTTGAAACAGTGCAGAGTGGAGGTACAGCTGTACAGTGGCAGAGGGAAACAGTGATGTGAACGAGCATTAAAGATTCATCCAAACAGCTGTTCCTAGCCCAGGACTCTATCACACGCAGCCATGTGCTCTGATTTCCCAATCATATGGAGCACAGGAAGCAGGGGTAAGGTTTTACATGACCTGGGAGTATTGCAGCAGCTGTGTGCCCATCTGAACGATCTGCCTCATCTTCATGAGTGTGAGTGGAACCCATGTTTGTCACTGTCGGTCCTGCAGTTTGTGAAGCAACTCAGCTTTTGTCATCTTTGTAAAAATATTCACTGTTAGAACCCGTTAGAAAACTGTTAGAATCAAGTGGCAGGTGGAACATGTTTTCACTGTCCTTTTGCATTGTTTGTCCATTGTTTGACCTCAAAACAAAACATTATCCAGTCAACAATGGTTTCAGTCACACAGTCTAAATGGTTGATAAGTAGTCTGTCCCTCTTCTTAGGTCTGGTAGCAGTACATTTACGTTTACAGCATTTGGCAGACACTCTTATCCAGACCGACATCAAGAAAACATGTCCCTCACATGAGTAAGCCTAGACTTAAAATTAATAGCTGCTAATAGACTAAGATTCTACTAGAGATTAAGTTAATACTCCACCAGGGCCCTGTCAGATCACACACAGAAGTTATTTGTGAAGTTTATGTTAGTTAAGGTACTTTACGACATGAACATGTAGTTGTTATCCGAAGTGCTTTGTGAGGAGGTAGTTCTTCAGTTGCTGTTTGAAGACAGCAAGGGTCTTAGAAGTTCTGACAGCCAGAGGAAGTTAGTTCCACTACTTTGGTGCCAAAGCTGAGAAAAGTCTTGATGCATGTCTTCGACCTTTGAGAAGAGATTGGCCAAGTTGGGCTGTGCTTGATGTTCTAAGACGGCGAGCAATGGTCTGATCGGTGCTGATAAGTAAGATGGAGCTGGACCATATCTGGCTTTGTAGGTGAATATTAGAGTTATAAATATAATGTGAGCAGCCAGAGGAATCAGATGTGCTGCTGTATTCTGGTCCTGTGGTCTTTACAGGAAGGACAGCTAGGAATGGGTTACAATTATCCAGTCTTGAGATGACAAGTGACTGGACAAGTGTCTGTGTGGTGTCAGTGGTGAGGAATGGATAAAGTCTCCTGATGTTGGAAAGAAGGTACATGCCAGTTCAGGAGAGATTGTTAATGTAAGATGAAAATTAGAACTTTTAATGGAAGAGAACACCTGGAGTTCATACTTTTGATGTGGGAGTGATGACAGCATTTCCAAAAGTGATCACCGTATTGGGTCTAGGGATGCATCTTCTGTGAAGTACACCATCGTACCAGACAGAGTCTCCACCTCTTCTCCCGCTGCCACTGCTGACCCTGACACCAATAAACCATCCATCACCATCACCGAGGACCAAGTGCAGAGAGAACTATGCAGACTCCATCCTGCTAAAGCGCCGGGCCCAGATGGCTTAAGCACACAAGTGCTGAAGCTGTGCAGCTCTCAGCTAAGTAGAGTACTGCTGAGGATCTTCAACCTGAGCCTCAGTACCAAGAAAGTATCCATGCTGTGAAAAACATGTCTGGTTCTTGTTCCAAAGAAGGTGAGACCCAGTGCCCCATCGGACTACAGGCCAGTAACACTCACCTCACACAGCATGAAGGTCTTCGAGAGACTGGTCCTGGACACTCTCCGCCCCCTGGTGAGGTGCAAGATGCCCTCCAGTTCGCCTACCAGGCCAAGATTGGAGTGGACGATGCCATCATCTACCTGCTACACCGTGCCTACAGCCATCTCAACAAGCCAAGTGCATCCCTGAGGATTACGTTCTTCGACTTCTCCAGTACCTTCAACACCATGCAGCCAGCCCAGCGAGCAAACTGTCTGCTATGCAGGTACATGCCCCCCTAGTTGCATGGATTTTGGACTACCTGAGTGGTGGGCCACAGTACGTGCGACTACTGGGATGTAAGTCTGACACGGTGTTGTGTAGCACGGGAGCTCCTCAGGAAACTGTTCTGTCACCGTTCCTCTTCACCCTGTACACAGACGACTTCCAGTACAACACAGAGAGCTGCCATCTGCAGAAATTCTCAGAGGACTCTGCAATAGTTGGATGTATCAAGGGTGGGGACGACTCAGAATACAGGATGGGTGTGGACAGTTTTGTGGACTGGTGTGAGCTGAATCAGCTGCAGCTGAACATCCAAAAGACAAAAGAACTGGTGGTGGACCTGAGAAGATCATGATCTCCTGTCCCTCCCCTGTCCATTAGAGGGGTGGATGTGGAGATTGTTCAGGACTACAAATACCTGGTGTACACACTGACAATAAGC
>JBBPCX010000018.1:13880083-13898639 GCA_037974365.1 Hydrocynus forskahlii | reverse complement strand
ATCCTTCCTTCCCACTGCCATTAGACTCTACAACTCCTCCCTCAGTCACACACCCACACAATAATCTGTGCAATAGCTTGCTGCTCCTTTCTTATTATGGGTTTAAAAAGCTATCATTATGTGGAAGACTATGTGTATTATTTTGCTGTGATGTGCAACAGTCTATGTGCAATACTATGCAATGTTCTTACCAGGTACCAAAAATTATGTGCAATATCGTATGCTGTCCTCTATATGGCACTAAATCACTTACCTACTGCAATATCCTATGTGCAGTATTACTACTTACATTCACATTGTGGTTGTTTTCTTTCCACAGACTTTTATTCAGATTTTACTTTATTTTATTTTGATTTATATTAGATTCTATTTTGACTTATATTAGACTTATTTATTTTATTATTGGATTTTATCTTACTTTTTTATTTTTACGTTATTCCGATGTCATGTGTCTCTCTGTGCCTTTGTTTTGTGGCAGTCACCACATAAGCAATTTCCTCCGGGATAAATAAAGTTTTCTGATTCTGATTCTGATTCTGAGCTCTGTTTTGCTGGGATTTAGCTTCAGGTGATGCCCTGTCATCCAGGAGGAATGACATTCAGACATGCAGACATCCGGGCCAAGATCTGAGAGTCACCAGGAGGAAAGGAGAAGATGTGCTGAGTGTTGTCAGCATAACAGTGGTAGGAGAAACCATGTAAAGATACAATATTCCAAGATGGAGAGTGTATAAGGAAAAGAGAAGGGGGCCAATCATTGAGCCTTGGGGAACACCAGTGGTCTTTCTGGGGCAGACATATATCCTTTCCATGATAATTGGTAACTGCAACCCTAAAGGTAGGACCCAGTCCATTGCCAAGCAGAACCAGTGATTCCAAGTTTCCAAAGATCTGGAAGAATAAGATTTTAGAACAAGCTAGACTCACCAGTTGAATTGGACCAAATATTTAGTTTGTTATATTGATATTTGACAACATTTTCATCAGCAACTATACATTTAATCAGCAAAGTATTTAAAAAAAACACTGTGATTGTTGCTATATATTATTAAAAAAAACTAATAAATAAACATACCTGGAGGCATCTGTGTCACCAGAGGATGCTTAGAGGAAAAAGAAAAGAGATGCCTGAGAGAACATTATCAAATGACAAGATAAATGCTCAGTTCAACATTTTTAAAAAAGGGATTAGTATGAAGGCACAAGTTTGATGAACCATCTCAAATACTACTGAGGGCAATGCTAAAACTCACATCCTGAAACTGTTGTGAGTTTGAGGTGAATTCTGGCAGTAAACGAAACTTCGACTGGTGCTTCCTTTGTGTCCCTCCTCAGATTCAAACCTAGAGCACTGAAAACTTCCAATGAAATCTACATGAAGCAATAATTATAATTCTTTACACCTTTAATGCCTTCTTAGCTCATAAAAGCTAGGTACTAGAGACTACAATCATAGCCTCTATGGTAACATACAACACATGAGCAGCTGGGCTTTAGGTGCTACATTGTTGATATGTTGTTGTCCCTTTTGAACTTTAAACTACAGTAATGGAAATATTTAAAAGTATGATCAAAATGTAATAAAAGCATAAATATTTTTTTAAGGGTGATTTTGACAAATGTAGTTGTTAGGAAATGCCAACGATTATTTGAAGGCTATAAAATGCCAGTCCTAGGTAACACCACACTTTTTCATCATACTTGTTGCATTCCGTTCACCACCTATTGCTTGGTAACAAGAATGCAGGAACAGAGGCATTTTATTTATATATTTATTTTTGCTTTATGTTTTCTTTTACTTTGTAAATCAAATAAAATCAACAGAATACTTGAAGTCAAATAACTTGCTGACTGTGATCTATGGATCAAAATAACAATAATGAAGGCCATTGAAAGTGAAGATTTTAGGATTTTAGTTTTATATGTGTGTATGCATTTGTAAGGTGTAATTTATGGACAGTCCCACACTGGGAACTGAATGATCATATCCTGGGTGGGGCATCACGTGATGTCAGCTAGGGCCTGAAGCTGGCAGGATCTGTGTCCTCTTTTCCTAGCCAGTGCTATTGTTCTCTTGATCAAAGTGTTCAACCCCAGCCCACTCTGGCACGCCAGTCTCTCCTCTCCTGCCCATTTCCCCAGTGGTAACAGCTCAACAGCTGTACCATAATAAAAATGATTCTGTGTTATTGTGTAAGATGTACAGTGTTTAGAGTATAAAACCCCTTTTTTTGTCACGGTCCTGAACTATCTAGGGAGAGCAATATTACAGATCTTACAGAGAAATACAACCATTTACTCCTGAGAACACAAACAGTGCCTCGCAAAATCTCATGAAGGATTCACCAGCGAAGATCAGCCATGGCAATGCATTCACTCCGGGCGGCGTGAAAATACACACAGGCCTCTTTCAGATTTTGCGCGCAATAACGATTTTCAGTCAACATGAAGAATAAATATTTTGTCCTTCCCGCTCAGACCTTGATGAAAGGAAAATGCAGTTATCTGTCAGAGACACAAGAACTCGCACCTCCCCTGCAGCAGCACTGCCACGCAAAAATAATCAGCAGATCAGGGGAGCTGCTCCCACTGGAAATCACAGTAATAAGCCCGCCGTCCCCTTTAGAAATAACAGCTGGTTATGTTTTTCTAATGGAGAAGCACCATCACAAGCCGTCACTCCTCGTTCATCAGCAGCTGTTAGCCGCGGCTGGGAGAATGCGGTGAAATCAGCATAATGCCGGCCCTGTGGGCCACTCGGGCTTGTCCACACAGCAGCGCTGCTCTTATTCATTGTGATGGTCCCTGTCCAGCCAGCTCTTCCCCCGACAGTCCTCACACCTGGGCATTAGAGGTAGGGGACAGAGAGGGCGGAGGCAACTAGTCTTAACATGTATTTATTCTTGTAGTTTGATCCTGACCAAATTGGAAAGTCATGCAGGTAAATATTCATAAATGATTAGTTCGATTTAATCACGTTTTTCAATGATAACCTGTGATAACATCCTCCAAACTTTCCGTATTGTGCTGTTTTCTGCTCCGTCTGGGCTTCGTGGTTTATTCTTGTCCTGTTTCATCTGCTTTGTGGTGTATTATATATATATATAATATACCAAACTATTCTATAGCTTGATTTTTTTATGGAATAAAAAGCAGTGATAAATCACTAAATTCACTGAAAACCAGAATTAATCACCTCTTATGCTAGCTGTAAGTATTGTTGTGGCATAACAAAATATTTTCTAATGTAGATGTTTGGAAATATTGTTTAAAAATGCTGATATTACAAAAATGGTTCAAATGTCCATCCCTGGTGTCTGCAAAGGTATCTTATCCCTCTAGCAATGAGAGGATGCAGAGACTCGCTTCATCTTTCCACAATGATGTGCGTCATTAGAGTCCCAGGGGTTTGGTCAAGGTTACCTTTGAAAGTGTCTGTGTGTTTGTATGTGTTTGTGCCTCAAATGACAGCTATTGAAATCTGCCAGTGACATTAGTCTGTTCTTGCAAGACCGTTGATAGAAATGATTGCTGGAGTTGAATGTGAAAACTATGCACACTTTATTTCTCTGAGAAAATAAAACCTGAAAAAAGAGCTGTGTCATTCTACATTTTGACTATCTGCTCGCAATTAAGTCTGCACACTCTATCTCCCTGACAGCTCTGCTACCCATTCAACGATGACGAGAAACAAAGGCCAAAAATACAATGGCTCAAGCCCAACTGTGTGTTTGAGGCGCTCTGTATTTCTCTGTTAATTTGCAAAACAGCAGGGTATCTGTCTTATCACAATTAAAATTGGTACAGAAGGCGATAAGCCGGTTTACTTTGTCGCTTTCCATGTGGAAAGCTAATTATAAAGACCCGAAGTCAAAACAGCTCGCAACCGGAAGATGTGGTGACATCGTTTTGTAGATTGGGTTTTTAAGGCTGATGTTCAGAGAGCCATTTAATCTCCCACTGAACGGGGGACACACTGTATGTTGCCCCCTTTTACTGTGGTCCCTTCCTTCCATGTGTACAACATCAAGAGGACCACCAGACCTTGTTCCCGACAATATTATTCGGCGCTTCTGATTTGCCTCTGCTGATGTAACACAGGAGTCCTCGTGGAGTACGGCGGTGTGGAGCCAGCAGGAAAGAAAGTAAGAAGTGAAATAAAGCAATCCCTTTTGGTGCTGCCTTGCTTTGTGAGCTGATGAGCTGCGCTTGCCTCCCCGTGCTCAGCAGGCAAAGAGAGTGATAGAGGGAAGTAGAGAGGGGAAGAGATTAATGCAGATCATCTGTCATCACTTGACACCTGATCAAAAGATCTCATTGCCACTCTGCACTGTAGAATCGACTGGAGCTGTTGTTTTGTTTGTTTGGGTTTTTTTGGGTTGAGGAGCTGAAGCAGAGGCACCTGCTTCAGCTCCTCACATTGGGCCCTGGCTTTAAGAAGAGAATGAGAGTTAGCGGGGGATGGAGGAAGGGAGGAAGGGAAAAGATGGGGGCCTGGAGGTTCTCTCAAGGCAGTCAGGCTTTGAAATGGTACTAGCATTCCTGAAAAAATAAAAGGCAGAAAAAGAGAAAGAAATGTGACAGTGAGACACATTCGTGCTTTGAGACATGAGGGAATGAGGGGCCATGCTCTTAGGATTCTTATGTGTACTCGATTGGTGCAGAGCATGCGAGATTGACTTCTGTAATTTGTTACGTAAGACTAGTGAGGTTTATAGTTTTGTATAGTATTTGTTCTCTTTGTTATTTTGCGCTGTGTTCAGAATTCAAGGGTATTCAGGCTCCATACTAAGGTTTTGAAATCTAGAACATTTTAAGTGCAACATTTATTTAGCATTACCTAAGCAGGTTCTCAAACAAGTGCGAATGAGCCTACCTGTTTTCAGCCTCCAAGGAAATCTAGTCAACCTTGAGGTGAGATATGGTGAGACTGTGTCATTATTTCAACCTTCTTGTAGTATCCGTGAGGTTCATATCATTGGGTTTAATTGTTGAAAAACATGCTCAATAGAAGTAGAGCAACTGTTGTCTGGTATCTGACAGTACACAAGATTCAAGATTCTTTATTGGTCACATACATAGTTATACAAGCACAAGATGCAGTGAAAGGTTCCCCTGCATTGTCCCATGAGACTGTGCAATAAAGTTACCAGATAATTCAAATTAAAGTAAATAAAAATGTGAAGAGGCTAAACTAAGGTAATAAACTATACAGAAAAAAATAGAATATCTGTGCAGTATAGTGCAGTGTGTTAGTTTGATGTATGACAGATGACAAGTGAGAAAAGTGAGGTAGGGAGTTCAGTTAAAGTTGTGGTGTTGTGTCCTGATTAAGGGTCTGAGGATTTCAGCAGGTCAAACAGACAGTTACTGGGATGAGATGAGTTTCTGATGACACTGGTTGCTCTGGCCCTTCATCTCCTGGCGTTCCCGTGCCCAGATCTCTGTAGTCCCTTAAGGTCCTGCGCAGAGCTGTTCCCAAACCAGGAGGTGATGTTCTGAGCCAGGATTCTTTCTATAGCACCAGAGTAACAAGTCTTTAGGACCACTGGAGAGACTCCAAAACTTCCTCAGCTGTCTCAGGTGCTAAAGATGCTACCTTGCATTTTTGTACTGAGTCCATGTCAGATCCTCAGGGATGTGAGCGCCTAGATATTTGAAGTTTCCACATAATAGTGGTTTTTAGAGAACACTGATGCAGTTTTTCTCACTTCAGTTAATTCAGTTGACAGTTTCTTATCATCTGCCAATTTTATTGACTGATAGCAATCCAGTTTTTGGTGGGAAACAAGTGAGCTGAACTCTAATGAATATACTTTGTTCTCAGTGTTGGGAATTTGTCTTGGACTGTGACTGAGCAAATACTGTCTTGCATATATAGAATGCCTTCCTGAATCATTGTACAATAATGAAAAGCAATATTTCCTCTACACAAAATGCATTTTTTGAAATGTATTAATTTTTAATAAATATTTGTGAAAAAGCTAAGAGGTTACTCATTCAGTAACCAAATTTAGATGGTTATTCATGATAATTTAATTCAACATTGGTTCAGCATTCCCAAAATAATTACTATCGCTTTATTAGCTCTGTTAAATCTGCACATCACCTAGAACCCTTATAGTAATCTCACCAACAGTACAGTATGCCCTGAACACTTCTGAAAGAGATGAGAAAGTAAGTTAGGAAAGGGTTACAAAGATATTTCTAAAGCTCTGGTCCTAATTATTAGAACGCTAATACAGAATTCCACAATAAGAACAACATACCAACAGTGGTAAAACATGGTGGTGGTAGTGTGATGGTGTTGGGATGCTTCACAGGGCAACTCACCATAATTGATGTTATGCAGTAAGACAGTGATCCAAAACACAAGAGCAAGTCCACCTTAAAAGCAATAAAAGCAATTAAAGCACTTCTGCGAAGAAGTGTGGGCCAAAAGTACCCCACCGTGATGAGAAAGACACAGTTGGTTATAAGTTATAAGAAGCCTTTGGTTGAATATGTTGCTGTTAAAGGTGACACAACCGTTTTTTAAGCTTTCATATAGGTTATATAGGTGTTCATAAATCGAAAAAAAACATCTTTGTTTTGTGTTTCCTCATGGATTTTTTACATTTCATTTTGTATGATGGTCTGAAACGATTTAGAGTGACAAATGTGCAAAAAGGAGGCACTGTACAGATGTACATTTTAACAGCCATACACCACTCATTCTTAGATATTTGATAAGCGTATTGAGAATTTTTGCTTTTGTCCACCAGTTGTGTTTAAAATATTAAGACAGAAAATGCCTGATTCACTGAGCGCTTTGTAACTATTAAAGTCTATAAATGGACAAGATTATAAAAGAAAACAATATACAGCATTTGGCAAACTAATGTTGGATCAGGTACATCAAAACCTATTGTTTTTAAAGATTAAGGGCTTATTAGACTACAGATGGTCTAAAGTGTTATGACCTAGTGCCCTGCCAAAGTTCAACTTACTATAGTTCAGTATTTAAACTTGTATTCAAGATCTACATAAAATGCTTGTGGCCTTTGATGGAAAAAAATGACTGTCGGTCCGCTATAGACTATAGAGGTTTTAAAGAAACCCCTTTCAGTAAAATCATGACCTGGGCAATGACTGTTAACTTCGTGTTTGTGCTTATTGAACCACATTTTTTATTTTATTTATACCCTGGCTCAGACTTTACACAGGTTTGACGAGTCTTGTGTTGACAGTCTTTAGTGAGTAGGATAACAGTAGGCCTGCTCCTTTGTGGCAATGCTGGAACACAGCTAGGCAGGTGGGTTGAATGTGGAACTTGATCCAGCGTTATGCAGTACAGAGCCTGGCAACAGAAACAGCCAGTAGTGGCACTAGAGTACATTTTATTTTTAGAAATCATCTCAATCCTGAAGTTATTTCTTTATGTAATATGTTTCTATCCTTTTTCCATTTTACTGCAACTTTTTGCCTCTCGACAAAGACTCCTTTCATCTTTAACCTCTTTCTAACGCTATGCTTTCACAGGTAAGGTTGCTGTATCTGACCAATCAGCATTCTAGATTGACCTACTTTGCTCTTGTGTATTCCTTCTTTTTCTTCCTTATACACACACTTACACTCGTCTTTATACCTGGCATAACAGTTTGAAAATTAAAAGGTGCTAAAGTTTCTTTTGAATGATCCAACAGAAAGAACTTCTGTTGGTTCCCAAGAGGACCTTTCAACAGGTGTTCTTTTTGTAAATGTAAAATTCTGTACTCCATATAGTGATCTAAAACTCCAGTCCTAGCTTTGCTTTGTTTACTCACACAGCATTGGGCAGCTGTATCAGAGGCTGTGACAGGCTACACATAAAAAGTTTCATCCCGATAAGCATTTTTATTCTTAGCATACGTTTAATATGTAGACATCCTCAGGCCTTTTCACACAGAGGTGATCTTCCTGGATAGACCACAAGCGATAATGAGCTCTGATGTAAAAGAAAAGGATAGGATTAGGTTAGGATTAATGCACGTGTGTAAAATGATCAGAATGGGATGATCTGCACATCAACTTCTATACCTATATATTTAATTATAAATAAATCAAAGACAGCATATCAGATTTTGAAACTGAATGGTCATAAATTATTAGGGAATCTATCTGATGAGGTTCTGACTGGGTTCTGACTGTAGAGGGACTGAACTTGAAACTCTTCACGCTGATCCAATCACAGCAGCTGCACAGTAAGGAATTAGTGTTCTCCTCCAGGCGTGTTGAGGCTTCCAGCGATGCTGCTTGTATTTGGTTTGGTGCAGTGCGATGGGCGTCAACTACTTATATGCATGGTGGTATGGTCATAGCTTTAAATGAAAGGAATTGGAGCTGGCAGTGACTAAACCAGAAGACAACAAACTGAATAGAAGATTGCTCAGAAAAAGAAACATCAGACAGCAAGGACTAACCTTCTGAGATTACTGTGACATTCAAATCTCTGTGCTGGGGAATATAGAGACCTGACCAATGTGGATCCCTCTTCCCATGCTTCTGCACTCTCTTTCACCTCTATCTGCAAAAGTAATTACTGCAATCCACTGGGTGGCTATGTGCTGGATTGAAGCTGAATGCCTAATAAAGGTCATGAAAATAAACTCTTCTCTCTGGGTAAGGAGGATACAATTATCATTTTCAGTGGAGTAGTTTCGTGCAGGGATGAGGCCAAGAACTCACTCCTTTCCTTCGCCGGTCCTTCAGCCGGCTTGGTTCTTTTAAGGAGAGTGATGATAAACAGGAAATCTGCTAATGACATGCTTGATTTAAGAGAGGGCCTTTTATACAAAGCAATCGAACAAATAGCCCCTCTACATATAATGAATGTACAATCAAGAAAACGACCAGTACTGATTTTTGATAGGTTCCGAGAGTGGGTTTCACTCTATTGTGATGCCTCTTTAAGAGAAGCGACAATTCAGTACAATAGGTTTTGATTAATATGATTGGTGCTTCCAGACAAGTGTGGGTAGGCATGCACTTTTCTTCATTATTAGTCTTTTTGCATCTTAAATTCATATTCCTCTCACAACGTCACACGTTATGAGAAGTCTTTCAGCAGAGTAGGCTTTGCCTACAGCCTCAACAGCACAAACTCAGTCTGACTTGGCCAGGCCCATTCAGTCACATTGAGTCAGTCTTTCTCCTGTCCTCTGGCAGCGGCTGGACGTTGACCTCCAAAGCAGGCAAACTGACCAGGCCTTGTGCCCGACCCTGCCGAGCTGCTGGCTGCCCGTGCCCCTGTAGGCCTGATCCAACAGATTATCCACCCAAGTTCTGGCGCTGCCTGCGACTCCGGAGTCACTGAGTGGAAAAACACAGTGGCATTTCTCTGTGGGCTAGTCTAGGGGGACTGATTGTTTAAATGTACTGTTCACAGGGGAAAGCCTAGACTTTGGTCCTCTCTGACTGATGGGAGAATTAGATTTAGCCCCTAGCTTTAGTTACTAGCTCTGGGTGGCCATTTTAGCCGTGTCAACCAAAGTATTGTGTTACATTCTTAAAAACAAAGAGACCAGAAAGGCGTTTTCGGAGCAATGTTATGGTAGAAACACTTTTGACTGCCTAAAGAAATCTTTAAAATATCAGTTTTTCAATATAAATTGTTCAATTGTAAACTTTAATAGACTTTCTATACCAATTTACCACATGAATCTGATGGACCCAGAACAAAAAACCAAGCAAACAAACAAAAATCTACCGCCAGTGGAGTTATGTCATGTGCATGTCTCCATTGTCCAAAGTGAAATTATTTTATAAAATTATTGTGTTTCTGTACCTTACTGAAGGTGCACAGGGATTCCTGTTCTGTTGGTTATGCCGAGAATAGAGGAGATTGATATTGCTCTTATCCTTGTCCTGTTTCATCAGAGTCTGATGTGTTACTTAGATTCCCGTTCATGTGTTCGCTCAATCAGAATGGTAGTTTGTGAGTCAAACAAAATAAAAATCCATTAAATTTTTCCTGTGTTGGATCACATTTTTACATGTTAAAAATAAACACAACGCCACCGAGAAATCTTGTATTTGATGAAGAATAGCACATTAAATTACCAAAAAAAAAACACTTTTTGGCATCAGGCCAAAGGTTAAAGGCTTTTCTTAATCAAGTACTCCCAAGCCTGTACCTTTATTTTTAAAAGCGCATTTTCCAGAGTGACAGTAAAGCTAAATAATTTATTTGTACACATACTAAAATTTGATATAACGATCCCAGCTATGATTTGGCCGATCCATCAAGGTTTAATGGTTTGTGAAAGCTTTTTGTGTTGTTGTTGGTGTTGTTTTTGATGTTGTTGTTGTCCATGCTCATAATGGATTATCATCATTACTTGTTGGACAGA
This sequence comes from Hydrocynus forskahlii, assembly GCA_037974365.1. Lineage (NCBI taxonomy): Eukaryota > Metazoa > Chordata > Actinopteri > Characiformes > Alestidae > Hydrocynus > Hydrocynus forskahlii. The sequence continues at coordinate 13,888,269 of JBBPCX010000018.1, read as the reverse complement.
AATAGCAACATTATGTTTGAGATTTCAGCTCTTCAATTTTACAGAGAGATGGAACAAGAGCTGCTCATTAAGCATCAGCCTGAGACACCATGAGGAGAATTCTAATAAGATGCACTCTCAGACAACGCTGAGATTTATCAATATGTCACTTACAAATTCTAAACTTTGCATTAAAAATCTGTTTGTCACAAACACTGTCGGATCTGTCTTAGATGTGCAAAGTGGCCGACCGCTAATAGATTTTGAAGTATGTGTAATTAAGATAATGAATGCTTTGATGTCCCACATAAAATGGGCAGTGCTGCAGCTGAGTAAATACAAAAAAAGGAGATAAAAAATGTGTTCGCCCATGTTTTGATATAAAACATCCTCTTCACACTAAAGCTAGCAGTATGGCCTGCAGGGAGATGGAGACAGGAGTGCTTTTTTTTTTCATTTTCTTCCAGTTTCACAGAAAGAGGTCACAACTGCAGGCTGCTCTCCATATTCATTTGACCTCTCTCTCTTTATTTCCCCAAGAGTGTGTTGGGCTGGAGAGCAGGGCTACTGTGCTATGAATATGCAGCAGTGTTTTCACACACACTCGCTCTGTCCTTCATGGATGGTAAACAGCTTGCAAATTCCATTTACATGTGTATCGACAAGAGATTCTTCCAATGTAACCAACTTCTTTTTGTCTTTTTTTTTGGTGCTTCCTTTAAAGTCAACCCACTTTCATTTTTTTCTTTTTTTTCACCCACCCTTGCTCAGGCCTCAGCTGTACGGCCCATTTCCATTTAAATTAATAGGACACACGTCTTAATATGACAGATAGTTTTGAAAATGAGAGTGAAGTCAAGAGCAAATCTCATTGCTATACTCGGCTCAACGGAGGCGCACACATGACATTTTACGTGTTTGCTTTCTAATCCAGGCAGGTTAATGTGGTTCAGATGGGCAAAACTGACATAGGCCTCTGACTTCCTCACATGGGTGTTTCTCATAAATGTCATTGCAGATCTTTTTTGACCAAGTGTTCATAGCAATTCCTCTGCTTTGTCAATGCTAGTGTTTTTAATGGACGATAGATGGGTTCAACACTGATCTGAAAAATGTAGGTTCTCAAATGGTTTTGATTTAGGTGTATGGTTCTAGGTAAAACTTTTAATTGGCATGGAACCTTCACATGATGTGGAAATGCAGCACATTTCCACAATCTTATTAAAATGATTTCTTAAAATACTATCCAGTTTTCTTTAGGAAGCCAAAGCGGTTCTTCAGTTGCGCTGCTCCACAGATTTTTCCTTTTTTTTTTTTGGTACCACTCAGCACTTTTATTTTGAAGAGTGCTCAAATGGAGCTTTACTGTTCCTCAATTATTTATTTTCACTTTAATGCAATATTGAATAGTGTTAAAGATATAGTCTGAACGTAATTATTCCTCCCATTTATGTGAAAGTGAGAACACATGCAGCCCCATGCAAATATATTCTGAAGAAATAGCTAACATTAGCGTGCAAATAAACAGCCATGTAAAATACGTTTTAATCGTATGTGAGCGTGTTGGATTAACCATTTCCAAGCATAAGTAACCGCCACGCTTAAGTAAATCAATATTTCATTAAGTTCAATCTTGCTGGTGGAACTGAACAAATCCTGCAGTGGCTGGACTGTTTCAAAGAAAATTCCAAAGGTTAAACTGTATGGCTTTAATCAGCTCACAAAATAACAAGTTTTTGAAAAACAAGACAGTCAGTTCATATTTTTTTGTACAGTTCAAGTTCAGTACAGTTTATATTCATGTTTATATTCAAGTCTGCATATATTGTCATTTTTTTGTACAGTTTATGTTTTTCGTACAGTTCATGTTTTTTGTACAGTTCAAGTCTACATATTGTGCTAACAAGCACAAAGTAGTGCGCCCAGTAGTGTCATATAAGCGAAGGCAGAAGACTGGGAAAGAAACTGATGCACTGCAGTATAATACAATTTTGAGTGAAAAATCTGTATTGATCAGGGACGTGCAAAGGTGTTTTTAATCGTTGCTGTTGTTAAGTGACATATGCTGTGACATCATGCAAAGTTTGTGCAATAATCTGCTGTAATATGGAAAAAGTTAATGATATACACTGATAATTAATGCACACAGTAATTGTTACATCTGTCGAGGCATAATCTGTTCTCTTGTTCTAAATTCACTTTATGCAAATGAGTTGAGTGGTGACCAGTTAGACTGCACTTTAACTGATTGTGTCATGACCACAGTGGCATGCTGAGATTCATTATTGTCACATGCTGTACTGTGTTATTCATTTTTTAAAACAATTTCTGGCTGACTCTGGGTACAGAACTAGCTTAACTCTGCATGTACCTTTATCTGCTTGTGCTTTAGCAGCATACTCCCAAAGCAGCGTATGGTTGGTGTAGGAAGATGATTCAGCTTACTGTAAAAAATTGCCTTTGAGAAATTTTAGCCCAGAACATCTTCAGATCCAGGATGTTGGTGGGTTTCTTGACATAAACTGCTCAATTTATACACATACATTTTATTCTTCTTTAGCCATTGTGTTCTGGTGTTCTTCCGTTAGTTGTCTTGCCACATGACCCACTTTCTCCGCAGATTTAATTTATGGATAAAGCTTTCAAATTCACAATAGAATCATTTTGTGGCTTAATATATTTTAACCTGTAGTGGCCTGTAGCGATCCTAGCCCTTCATCTTAATAGTTAATTGATGTATATTCATTGTATATATCTTTATACTTATTTGTATGATTTATGTGATTTATATCATGATTTATGTGTGACATCATATTTGATTTGCCTTATTGACATTTTTAAAAAAATCTTTCTGTGATACCTTGCTTAAAATAGACTGGCAAAGAGCAGCTCAAACCGAAGTGGACTTTCAGTTCATTTGCGTGCGTTTGAGGTTGACAGAGCTTTTATCGTTCTTAAATGTGCCAAAATTAGTCTGGGGAAAAAAAGGAAGCTGCCTGGCTTTTGAAGAATTAATAAGGCTGTCTCATTTGAATGTGGGGAGCATCTCAGACAGCCCCTGCAAGTCCCAGTTTTACATTTTCTTGACAGTGTCTTTGATGAGGGCTGATAACATACAGCCACTCCTAGGGAGCCTGTGCCTTATAAGAAAGAGTTTGTCTGCTAAGACGAAGCCCATGCATTAGTGTGTGTCCTCTCTTTAGCTGAAAAAGATACTTCTGTTTATACCTCCCTATGACTATTTTTGCACACCCACGTCTTTTTCAAAACAACCTGGGCTAGACTGTGTACAAAGTGGCTTTGTACTTCTAAGTCGTGTGTGCAGTTGACTATTTAAGTAGTACTTGCTATTCAGCTTGTTATGCATTTGAGACTCTGCAATTCCTTCTCCCTTATGGCATTTTAGCAGAAAGCCTGGATTCATACTTCATCATATTTGATTTACTTAAAAGTACTCTTTATGTTAGCCTGTTTTGCTTCTGGAGGAGCCAGAAATACAGTTATTAATAGCAGACAAGTGCAAAAACTTCAAAACTTTGAATAACACTTATACTTTAAAACCCCAGAACATCTCCTATATTTATGACATTGAGAGGGCACGTGTTATATGGCTGTATGCAGGTGTTGATAACCTGCGACCTGGTTCTATAATATTGCCCAAGGGAATGTTTAAATGTGCATTTATAACATACGTGCTTTCACTTAGGCCATTACTGTCTTGATAGAAATGAGGGGAAGGAGAAAAAAAGCACAGACTGCAGTCAAAGAAGCAGTTAAAGGCCGTGTAGCAGGGAATAGAACATGAGAGAAGGGGCTGCTTACAGTCGAGTCAGCAAAACGCAATCAAGTGTATCCCTGCAAGCACCATGGCAAATGGTTAGCTGCCCATAGAGAGCTATGTTAAATTACTCTGATCCTAAAGGGTTGCTTCTCTATTACTGAGTCTGAGCTAGAACTGCTTAAGCACTATTGGCAGGCCCTGGAGGGTGTACCTGGTGAAAAGGTACTCTGCTTAGAAGTGTAAGGTTTGAATCAGATGTGCCATGTGCTGGCTGTAAGGAGGGTTGTCATGATACAAGTATCTTGACTTTGATACTGATGCCAAGTGAAAATTTATACTGCTTCGCCCTAATGACTTCCTTTAGCTCTAGCTAATTGTGGTAACATACCATACCGTATAGCTAAATTACACTGAAATGTGCAATACATTCTAGATATTAACAAACAAAAGACACTGTAAATACCAAATGTACATATAATTACAAATACATTTGCAATCATTATTTGGAGTAACAAGGTGGCACATACAAATAATACTAAATGTTATTGTGATGCCCCATGTTTAAGCTGGAACATAAATCAGTAAAAGACAGTATAGGGGTTACGTCATACAAAAAAGACATAAAAAAAAGTCTAATATAATGTGTACTTGCCGTGTGCAACATCACTACTTATGTTAGTATTCCTCACATATGACTGATCTCTACTACATGCAGTAACATACTCCAAACCATTTGTGTTATTAGTAATTGACTTAACTGTTAGTTAATATTAATACCCAGCATTTGTGTAGGTTACAAAACATTATTTCATATTGAGCATATTTTCATATTTCATACAGGTTTTTTAATTGGATTTATATAGACTTTATATTGATCTTGTCTATTGTGTGTCCATGCAATTATAACATAAGCAAATTCCCCTGGAATCAATAAAGTCTAGTAAAGTCTAATTCTGATTCTTACACTTGAGTGTGTACTTGGATCTGGACAGTGAAAGAAAACAAGATTTCTTACTGTGATATTACATGGACTTTATTTTCCTAAAACAGGTGATGTAACAGTAAGGTCCAGTAAGGAGTGTGTTTCTGGTGACCAATTATGATATATTTTATAATATCTTTTATCTGTTTAATAGATATAATGTGACATTTTTAGTGTAATTGTCACGCCGTGGCTCGTTTTAAAAAAACCCTCCGCCATTATTTCAGCTCTGGTTTCTTCTGCTGTCGTTACTTGTTTCACCTGTTTCTGAATTCCTTTCGCTCTATTGAAACCCAGCCTGACCCAAAATGCTTTGTCTGTTCACCATCATGCTTAGCGTGACTGGCAATCGGCACTGCTCTCCCCCCCACCCCCCACCCCACCCCCTCAGCCTGCATGTAGTAGAGATCAGTCTCTCCCACCTGGAGGACTGACGTAACAAGCATCTGGCTGTGCATTGATGGTTGGAGCTAGAAACAACACACACACAAGCTCAGAGACTCTTCTGTCTTGATGGTAGATTTTATTGTGAACCAGTGAGGACAAGCCAGAGTGAAGCGTGACCTTCTCACTCCTGTTCTCCTGTTCATGTACAATAAATATATGTGATTTGCTCCAGCAACAGCGTCTCCACTTCTGTGTGCCTGCCACCAGTCATGACAATAATTTAGTTAGACTGTCTTGGTATTTACCCAGCTATTCTCAAAATAATTATACAGTACTCTGGGGTTTCTATTTCACACATATCCATTTATTATCTAGAACAGGGGTGGCAAACTCCGGTCCTCCGGTCCAGCACAGTTTGATGGACACATTCACTAAATCTGACAATTAACTGGCGAGATGAAACTGTTGGGCATTTCAGTGTAGTTTAGTTCAACTGCCTTGGAACTCAAAATACTTGCCTACTTCACAATTACCCTGTTGAGACATACAGTTGAAATCAGAAATGTACATACACTGTATAAAAGGACACATAACTCTTTTTTCTCACTGTCTGACATTAAATCAGACTAAACTTCTCCTATTTTAGCTCAGTTAGGATTACTAAAACTATTTCTATTTGCTACATGCTAATGAGAGAGAGAATGTTTTCAGAGATTTTTTAATTATTTTCGTCAATGTCAGATGTTTACAAACACTAAGAATGCTATGCCTTTTTAGCAATTTGGGAAAGCCCAACTTATGATGTCATGGCTTTGGAAGTTTCTGATAGGTTAATATACAACATTTGAGTTAACTGGAGGCACATCTGTGGATGTATTCAAAGCCACACCTCAAACACGTCGCTTCTTTGTGTGACGGCATGGGAAAATCATAAGACATCAGCCAAGATATCAGGAAGAGAAATGTGGACCTTCACAAGTCTGGTTCATCCTTGGGTACAGTTTTAAGATGCCTGAAGGTGTCACGTTAATCTGTTCAAACAATTATACGCAAGTATAAACACCATGGGAATGTCCAGCCCTCATGCCACTCAGGAAGGAGACAGGTTCTGTGTCCCAGAGATGAACATGTTTCGGTGAAACCGTGCATATCAACCCCAGAACCAATGCAAAACACCTTGTGAAGATACTGTCTGAAGCTAGTAAGAGAGTGTCATTATCTACAGTGAAACCCACAAGTTTAAAGGCAATTCTGTGATGTAATTATACAGTTTAAAGGCAAATAGTAATGAAATGTATTCATTACTATTATATAAAATTCTCAAATTCTGTCACATTATTCTGACATGTAGTTAATAGAAATAAGTTTGGTTATCCTAACTGACCTAAAATAGAAGCTGAGTATGATTTAATGTCAGTTAGAAAAGTTGCTTTTTTGATAGTGTATGTAAACTTCTGATTTCAACTGTAGAACTTAAGGGACTGTAAAAAGTGCTATCATACTAGCGTAGTGAGAGTAAAATATTTGGGGTTCCTAAAACAAATTTTAAAGGATGCACACACAGGTTCGTGATATAAGGGTTGGATGGAGTCTGTTTTTTCCTAGTTAACTACAATTCAAATGTAGTATTTAGATTTTAAAAAATATCACTTTGTTACATTGGAAGCTGGAAAACACACAGACAAATGAGTAAAAATTTGTAAAGGTCGGCTTGCCAGTGTTGGTCCTAGAGTCCGCTGTGCCTGGTACAAACTATGGCAGCTTGGCAACTAGCATCAAACTGCATACAGCCTAAACCCAAAAACACAGTAGTGTTTGCATTATACAGTCCTGCTCAATTGTTTTACCAAAAGAAGTACCATCATTTTAAGGCGCAGTACAGTTCATATTCTTCCCAGGCGGGAGCCTAAAAATAAATGTGAGACGGTGTGAAGTGTAGGAGTCAGAAATGAACGCTTAATGCCGCAGTGGTGGGAGAAGTTCATACGTATGTGAGAATGTGTGTGTGTGTGTGTATGTGTGTGTCTGCTGGTTCTATTGTTTCTTTCTCAGTCAGGGATGTAGCTGGTAAGATTTGACTCCATCTTTTCTGTACTCAGCAGTATATTGAATTTTGCACTGTCTGCAAATTCTAGCCAACAGACGATCTTTCCTTCAAATAGCAACCCATCTTTCCATACAGTGGGTGTCAAGCTAGACAAATTAGGTAATGCTAGATATTATCATGATTCAGATCGATTGTCTGGTTAAGAGGTAGAGTTTTTCTCAAAAGTGCATTATAGGTCATTTCTGTGTCTTCTTCATTAGTCTTGGTACCAAACAGGGAGACTGGTGGCCTGGTGGTTAGGGAGTTGCTCCTGTACTTGGAGGGGTGTGGGTTTGAATCTCAGGACTGCCAGTGGCACAGCTGAGGTACCCTTGGGCAAGGTACCTTGCCCAAACACTGCTCCCCGGGCACTCTACTTTCCACAATAACAGGTGATAGCAGAAGAATTGGAATTGCTGCTTTTGAATTATGTCCATTTATAGCAAAACCTTTAAAACAAGCATACATTATGACTGGTAGTATCTTTAGTATACCTTGCTAGCTTACTAAGTTTTTCAGAAATAAAATGATTAGAACAATAGAATGGAAGAAAAATAATATTGTCCTTTCCCAGTGTACTTATACAGTAACCCCCCGCTTTTCGCGCGGGTTACGTTCCAAGAGTATCCGCGTATAGTGAAAAACCACGTTATTGTGTTGTGGATGGAAAACGCGACTGCTGATGCACGTATAAGTAGGAGGTTACTGTACATGTATGTATTTTGAACCATTTTTGTCATGGCATTGATCCCAGTTGAATTCCCATCTCCTTTTTTGACCTTTTTTGTGGCTGTGATGTGCTGATTATAAAACAGCAAACTGAATCCAAACGATATTTTAATCACCAAGAATCTGAGGCTATTTTGCTGTTAAAGAAAGTAGCTGGTTTTGCATTGTTACACCCTAATGTTGACTCCTGTTACACCCTAATGTTGACTCCTGTTACACCCTATTGTTGACTCCTGTTACAC
>JBBPCX010000018.1:13865178-13879983 GCA_037974365.1 Hydrocynus forskahlii | reverse complement strand
ACACCCTAATGTTGACTCCTGTTACACCCTATTGTTGACTCCTGTTACACCCTAATGTTGACTCCTGTTACACCCTATTGTTGACTCTTGTGAGCACCAGAACTGGACCATGGAGCAGTGTAAGACGATGGCCAGGTCTAATGAATCACTTTTTTACATCATGTGGATGGCTGGGTTTGTGGAGAGGTTTTGTGGAGTCCATGCCTCGATGGGTCAGTGCTTTTCTTGCAGCACGGGGGGGAGCCTCAGCATACTTCCATCACACAAATTCTAACCGTGTCATAAATTGACAGAATCAGTCTGCCAGAGTAACGTTCGATGTGTTCAAACAATCATCTCAGCACTCCTCCAATGAGGTTAAAGGGACCCGTGGTTTCGTGCGAAGATGCTTTAAAAACGAGTCTTCTCTGGATGGCTAATGAAACAGCAGGATCCCTTGGTCCGGCAGAACTCTCGGTGGGAGCTCTTTTGTGAGGTTCTGAGTGTGTGGTGAAATCTAAACTGAAGTGACACTTATAGGCAGGGGTGAGTGCTGAGAGAAAGAAACAGGCTCTCCCAGGGAGATGGAGACCTTTTGAATAGGCAGATTGACAGGCGGCGCGCTCACAAGAGATGGAAATCGCTTGTACCTCTTTTGTGCCGACGATGGTCAGGATTAGATCGTGGCAGCAGTGGCAAGTGGCAGCAGTTAGTTGTGACACTCTGTCAAGCATTTCACTGCACTTCCACTACCACAGTAAACACAGCTGGTTCCTCACACGGAGCACCAGTCCCTGGAAATATGTTCGAAGTGTTTGTTTTCATTTGAATGCCTTATTTGTATCCAAGAGTGAGCAGAAAAGTTGTTCACTTTTAAAAACAAGCAAAATGAAGAACTTTTAAGATGGTGAATATCATATCTTTCTCTCTTGTCCATAAGATGTTAGAGAAAAATGACTGCTTCAGTAATCACTTGGCTAACAATGGACTTCACACAGCAGGACAGCAAATCCAATCCATTGCTCTATCACTCATACTAAATTCTCCTTTGGGATTAATTACTGTGATGGATGTTCTTATAAATGAAGCATGGATAAGAATGTTTGTTTTCAAGCAACAATTCAAGGTCAATTATGTGAGATGATTGCACCGTAGATGACCTAATGATCATTAGGGGAGCCACTGGTGATATATGAGAGAGATAAATGAAGTCCGTTTCATGTGAGCCAAATAAATATCTTAATAGTAAACAACTATAATCATATCAGTGCATTAGAGGAGACATTGCTGAATGCCTGCAGAGTTTCACACCCCTAGGAATATGTTTCATACCTTGTGCATTTTGTGCCATATTGCAGATTGATCATTCATAAAACTCAGAATATTGTGAGGTTCTCAATAGGGATGGGTATGTTTTAAAAATAGCATTCAGTGCAATGTCATGTGTATTGTACAAAGCAACACTGTGCATGTTTGCCATTTTTTATGAATATTTCTTTAAATTCTTTGTTTCCACTTAGAAATCACCATTACACTTATAATATGAGATGCAACTGCTTGCATCTTGATGTTCTGCTGTACAAAATTACAAAATAATTCTCAATTTGTTAATGTTTTTTTATTTTTTATCCAATTTTATTCCAGTTACCTCATTCAGATGTCCAACTGCTATATAAGAACTAATTTGCTTCCATCATTCTTTATTGCACTGCCTTGCAGTTTGTTTCTCTTTGAATGATGAGTCATTTAGATTAATAGACCTTGGTCACATATAATTATTCTTTTTGGCAAGTGTATATGCCTGATCTTGGGTCCATTGTCTCTCCTGCTGAAGCCAGTGAGTGTTAGGGCATTGTAGTCTAAGCAGTTTTATCAGTCCTGCAGCCACCAAATAATATTTTCATTCAAATGGTAACATCCATTACCAAACCCAGGGCTCTGGTGTGAGCATTTAATTGCACAATTAAACTCCAACAGCCTGGTATCTATTGAGCAATTAACCTTTGATAAACCAATTACTGTTTAGGGTTTGATGACAGAAGTTGGGCCCTGGAGGAGTCATATTCTGGTTTAATAGAATGGCCCCTCAGTCCTAGATTAGCTTAGCAGCACTATAAAATTGTCAGCATTCCTTGTTTTCTGGGGTATTGATTTCTTCGCGCTGAGCCATCGCGCAGCTTCCCAAATGGAAAAGAAAGGAAATTGCCGGAAAATCAGAGGGAGATGAGGGAGAATGGAGTAACTGTCATTTATTATCAAGCTGAACGTGATGAATTATAGAAAAGAGTGTGAATGGGTCTCTAGACGGTGCTTGATAATTTTTTTACATGAAGTAGGAACTCCAGTTGCTTTTGATGTTCCGGGCTCCGGTGTTTATGCTGGCTTTCATTAATGGTGGCATCTCACAGGGCACTATGGAGACCATCATCAAACCAACATCCGCGGGCCTGCTGAAATGCTGCCTCAGATGCTGCCATGCTGCCATTCTTTATTGCAGTTGTTGTGGCGTTAAAATACGTATAAACGTGTCAGGAAGATTTACAACATGTCAGGGCAACTACGTTTAATGTGTGCTCAGTTAGATCCAAGGGGAATTCGATGGGGACATATTGTTTGAAATCTGTAATCTTGTAAGAGAAATATATGTGTCCCTGACCATCACTGTTGCGGGTTGTCATGCGAGGGCCATCAAAAGTGACATGTGATGTACCTGAGGTCACTGTTGACATATCACAGAGAGGTCATCCGTCATCAGTAATGTGACTCACACGAACTGGACGGCACCCAATTCCATTTGCCATTGCAAATGCTGCGCACATAAATTTGTCTTCGGCTAGTCTCCAGCAATATCATTTTCCTGCAGCCTGACAGCCCTCAAGCCTCCCGAATGCAATAATAGAGAATTGATTATATTCTTTATGGAGCGCAGAAGGCCCAAATGTGTTTTGTGTTCTTCCTCTCATCAACTGTAATGAAAAAGGGGGGAAAATAGTGCGGTGTTGATGGATGTGCCTGCTGTTCAGATGAATAAAGGATGTCCGTACCTTCTCACTTCTACACCTTAAAGCCTGAAATGACGATTTTTAGTGCTCATTTCTAACATCAGTTTTGTGATGTGTGTGTGTGTGTGTGTATGCAAACACAAAACCTTTTTTTTGTGTTTTAAGAGGCAACGTCGAACTATATAAATAAAAATGAAGCACAGCAACATGTACATATCCTGGCTTATCTGTGTAAAGTTACAGTTAACATTGTAAATCTAGCAATAAAATGTTTTGTTTTTTTTTTGCTCCATGCCTGCATCACTCCAGCTTTGTCTTGACAGGTTATTTCTTTCACCTGTTTCCTGTTCATTTGGCCTGCTTGAATAACGCTTTGAGTCATGTAGACGTTTATGCACATGCTCGTGTGCACAGCAAGCCATTGTTTCTCAGGTCCTTGTTTTGATGTGTGAGAAAATAGATTACCAAGCATATACGCCTCCAGCCAGTGATTTGCCTTTTGTTAATGTTAATGACCTGGACTTCTGGAGAGATGCAATATACAAAACTCGACACATACACCCAACCATGTCACACTCCACTGTTACAGCTGAACATAAACAAGCTACATGGTGTGCAGGAATAAGAAAGCCCAACCTGCAGGCTGCTGGTCCCTTTGCCCCACTCCTCAACGATACAAAGAAGTTGTGGCAGCATACAGCCCTCTAGTTTTGCACTGTAGCATGGAAAGGATAGAGGCTAGCAGAAATGCATTTTGTGCGGAAAGCCTCTCACATATTGATGTGACTTTTAATTTCCTGCTCTTTCCTCATTTGCTATTAGCATCTGAAGTGATAGGAGCGTTAAATGAACACCCCTCCCCCACACCCACCCCCCCACCCCACACACACACACAAGCGTGCTCCACGCTTCATCGTCATGGCAGAATAATAAAGCAGAAAGAGCTCAGAAACTAATAAACCTCATATTTCATTTGACTTCCACATAAAATCAGATGAAAACACACATCGGTAAAGCACAATATTATATTCCATACCATATTTTAGATAAGTAGTGCCAAGGTGACAGTGTGATGAGCCATGTATGGTCCATTTTGTACCAAATCAGTTTAACGCCGCCTCAGTGTTGGGGATATTTTATCAGACTAATGAACAATTGCTGTTGTACGAGTCACCGTGATGGTTCACGATGACATTTCATCACTTAATGCGTTAGTGCAGAGATTTGAAGAGGTGGTGTGAGTTATGATATTTTGTCAGTTTGTCATAATTATCACACACTCAGGAGAGACAAGAACATTTGTCACGAATGCCTGCCTTATGACACAAAGAACTGGCTGTATAATTCATGCCCATTCATTTTTAATAAATCTCCGCAGAACAAATTGAGAGACTTGATTTGGATTTAAAGAGAGAACAATAAATCCAGCTGGAGAGGAGAATGACATATAGCGTGAAATAAAAAACCATTAGACTTGCACTCGCCCAGTGGAGCACTGTGTATTACAACAAAGCACTACAGAGGTTTAGAGCGAGACTTTTGATGCACATGAAGGCAAAATACATGCCAGATGAGAGATGGGAGAATAATTATTCGTATATTCGTTTGCTGCAGAAACAAGATCATACTGGTTTGCTGTGGATCAAGGTAGAACTCTTACATGTGTATTATTTACACTGCCACTGCTTTTGTGAAAATGCAAATTTCCACCAGACTGGTATTGAGTTGCTGAGTGCTCCCACTCACCATCTTTATGATCTGGCTAGCTGGGCTGCTTAGAGAATGAATCTCAGAGCTGTTTGGATTTGCCATGTCCTGTTTGGCCAGAAACTCATTATGGACTACCATCTGCACACAGTGAACACTGTCCAACTTCTCATCATCACCCACTCTCTACAGGTTGAGGGAGAGACAGAGAGAGAGAGAGAGAAAATCAGTCTTAGCCTGCTCCTCTCAGGTTTTCAATGATGTGTAGAATGCGTTACAGGAACCAAAACCAGCTGAAACCACATACATAAAAATAGTGTCCCAAAGATTTTTCAAATGATGAAAAAGAACCATTTTAGTTCTCTTCAGAGTCATTTTTGTTAATGAGTATGAGTATGAAGATCCTCATAATGTATTGTACTGACAAAACCTTTACAAAAATGTATTTACAAAATCCAAAAATGCTTCTTCTTTGCCTCCACACAAAGAACCTTTTCTAGCATCCATATTTTTACAAGTGCCGCTGTGCACTTATCATGAATTTTATATGGTCAGCACTGATTTCTTAACAGCTAAATTGTCGGTTGGATTTATGATTTTAGCCCAGTATTTTTCTAAGCCTGAAGTTTGCTCTTTTACTTAGTGTGAGATACTCTCACATGCACAGAGGAGCAACCATCGTAAAATCACAGCACATATTGGCCAGAATATAAAAAATTCTGAGTAAATATGTAATTCTGATTTGGCCAAATCTGTTCATGGACCCACCACTGACACCTTCAAAAAAGTCTTCACAAGTTTTTGGGTTTTCTTATTTCGAAATAGTTGTAAGTCTGTTTAATCTATAAATGTGTCCCCAGAGCCTTTTTTAAAGAGCTTTCCTGGGAAATTCTGGAAGCAAAGGAAGAAAAAAAATATGTTCCAGATAGGAGTGCAACTTTGCAATGCACACATCATCCATGTTGAGGAGAGGAAAAGTCTAATCCATTTTCCTGGCCTCTACTGAATCACTGCAGTCTTTGAAATGTATCTTTTTGGTGCCAGTGAAACTAAGAATTCTTAACTTGGTAACAAGGTTTTTCCATCACTTGAGAAGTTTTGGCCTATGACTTGCAGAAATTACATATGTGTGTGTGTGTATGTGTGTGTGTGTGTGTGGGTGTGTCAGTGAGAGAGAGAGAATGTGTGTGTGTGTGCGTGTGTGTGCGTGTGTGTGTGTGTGTGAATGTGTGTGTGTGTGTGTGTGTGTGTGTGAGTGTGTGTGTGTGTGTGTGTGTGAATGTGTGTGTGTGTGTGTGTGTGTGTGTGTGTGTGTGTGTGTGTGTGAATGTGTGTGTGTGTGTGTTAGATAACTGGAGAACTGTAGTGGAGGATTCCCCATAGCAGATGAGCAGGATTTGTTCCTGGAAAGCTGAGGATTGGGGGACAATCTCTCTGAGAATTACATCAGCCACCGTACTGGCCCTGCTTTGGTTCAAGCATGGATCTGATCTTCAACAGTTGGGCCTTGCTCTGTCGCATGCGTTCCTCAGGTCAGCTAGATTTCGCTCTGAGAGAATGAGAAACTTGTTGTTTTTGCGAACAATGTTTCTCATTTAAATGCACAGATGGAACAGATCAAGATTGAACTGGCAGCACCTGGCTGATAGAGTTTTCGGCTGAAATGCCCCAACACTAAAGGAATGATATTAACCAAAAGCTGAAATCTAATTTTATTTATCCTGCGTGGAAATCAAATGGTATTTGTGAATCCGAAAAATAAAAAAAATCTCAGCATGCTGATGATTCTTTTCTTTCGAAAAGCCATTAGTGATTTCCATGGAGGAAAACTCCTCTGCATGATAATAACCCTGGCTTATCAGAAGCAGAGATGTATACTACGTGATAGGCAAGTGACTTCATTATGTCAGCCACAACAAATCTACTGGTTTTGTGTAATCATCCAAATGGCCAATGATGTGAAACTGACTGGTAATGAAACTGTGTGTTCAAATTTTACTGGATTAACACTGAAACCAATTTCTGTCTAGCCATGAATAAAATTCTACCCACTCCTCTTCAAGCTGGCTAGAAGACTTGACAAAGGCCCTTTAGGCCTAACCTTTAGTCTTATTTCTGGTTCTAATGAATTCTAGTTATCCATGTAGCTACTTTTGGCAAAAGAAGGAAACCTTTGAAAGAGTTCCTGTGGTCATGGTTAAGGTGCAAGGGGTCAGTGAAGGTTATTCTGAAGGCAAGGAGTGAATTCTTCAGTTGGAAAGCACTTCCCCTTAACTGTGTGTTAGTCTGAATATGTTAACTAGCCTGATAAGCAAACTTTGAAGGCAAATGATTATTTGCAATGTTGCCGATATTGCAATGTTGCCGATATTGCAAAGTTTGTATAAACCGTAAGTCACAGCATCCAGATAGATTCTCATCATTGTTCACTGATACATTATATGGACAAAAGTATTGGGACACGTATGTTTTTCAGGGTTTGGGCTAGGTCCCTTACTTCCAGTGATGGGCAATCCCAATGCTTTAGTATACCAAGATATTTTGGACAACGCCATGCTTCCAACTTTGTGTACATGGTTTTAGGAAGACCCTTTTCTATTCCAGCATGACTGTGCCCTAGTACAGAACGCAAGGTCCATAAAGACATGGTTGGATGAGTTCAGTGTGGAAGAATTTGACTTGCCCGCACAGAGCCCTGACCTCAATCCCATCCAACACCTTTGGGATGAGCATCAATGCCTGACCTCATAAACGCTCTACAGAATGAATGGGCACAAATTCACACAGAAACTCTCCCAAATCTTGTGGAAAGTCCTCCAATAAGAGTGGAAGCTGTTATAGCTGAAAAGGGGGGACCAACTCCATATTAACGTCTATGTACTTGAATGCAATGTCATTAAAGTCCATGTTGGTGTAACGGTCAGACATCCCAATACTTTTGTTCATATAGTGTATGTACATCCAGGATGGTGAAGGAAACAAGGGAATCTATTTGGAAGCAGCACATCCTGAAACCAATTTCCGATAGCATTTACAGATGTGATCTACGGATATAATACATCATACAAAAATAAAAGTAATATGTCAGAATATGTATGCTTGTATATACCTGAGAGGTATGGATGTTCTATTTTCATGCAGAAGAAAAATGATTGAGGTAACTTGGGGCTGAAACATGAGGCCATGGGAGCGTAGCATTGTTTCCAAGAAAAATGTATTGAGGAAACATCTCTGGGAATATAATTTCCTTCTCCAAAATTAGACTGAAGCAACTTGGGAACACATGCAACATGAAAAATAGGGCTGTTTTTTTTGACATGTCAGAGAGCAAATGAAGGGTCTTTCATAATTATGATGCTCTAGCTGATGATTAGTTGTGTTATAAGTAATAATCAATGAATTTCTTGTTTTTTTGGTTAATTTCATGAGTAGAGTACAAAAAAGAAAGCTGTCAAATTGGCTGATTGGGCTTTGTGGTTCCTCACTATCTTTGTATCTAACGGTGTTGTAAGATGATATAAGTTCACTAATGTGTATTTCAACATATAACTGCCTACTGTTACACCGAATCAAACAAGCAAATCCTACATGTATCTCTTCAGGGGGTAAAATATTACCGCGCACACATGCTGAAAACATGAGCAGCAACTATTCAGCTTTCAAATTAACAAACCATTTTCGGCACTAATCTCTAATACCTAGGTAAATGAAGTATCTCAGTATCACTATTTATCAGAATTTATTTTATTTACGGATCCTTTTTTGTGCTTTATTTTGTAACCTGTTTTCAAAACACATTCATGTTGAACAGAGCACAAGAAATGTCCAAGATTAATCTTGAAAAACTTTTACTGTGTAATTTAAGGATGTTATTTTCTTCTCCTGTAAAGTTACCATTTTGGAGATACAAGATTCTAAACAGTATTTATACATTTATTTGTCTCAGCCCAAATAATGAAAATCTTAATTCACGTGCTGCTTGTGATACAATATACTTGTAAATCCAAAGGCCTCTGGACAATGATCATGAACCAAATAATTGCAATAATCTCAAATAAGTGTGATGTGACCATATAATAATTAAAACAGGCCTACTGGGAATTGAAAGAGGCCCTCCGACCTGAAGCATCTTACTTTCACCAATATCTAGCACTTCCAGTAACTCCTACCTACAGTTTGGTAGTTACACTTGGACCAGAAGTGATAGAACGTTGTAGGGGAACAACTAGCAGCCCCTTGATAGGCTCTAAAACAGATGAATTGCTCTTGCTTTGGGGCTTTTTACATTGAACTGGCTTGTCTTGAGATGGAGAGGATGTGACAGGCTGCATTAACTTGATCTGTCTCCTCTCACTTGGATTAAATGGCTATCCTTATATATTAGCCTTGAGCAAAATGGCAATTGACCATATTCTCAGTATCTTGCATTCGGATAGTGTCACCATCGCATATAGATAATACTGCATGCATGGTGACTCTTTATTCTTTACAGATTACATATAAAGAGGCTTTCCACACTCCAAATCAATCCCTATATGTGTGTGAGGATGTGCGAGTGTGTGCGTGTGTGTGTGTGTGTGTGAGAGCTACAAGACGCTCTTGAATGCTAAGAGAGCTAAGTGGATCAATGGCTTTCCCTTTCTCTGCCCAAAGCACGGAGATGCAAATCTAAATTGAAGTCTTGGGTGATTTACAAAGAAGAGAAAGAAAATGAATCGCTACAGATGTCGGGAGGAACACAGCAAAATAATTCAATTACCTAAGTGTGGAATGACATTTGATCTAATCAGATCTATTAATGCCAGCGAGGTCAGGCCAAAAGAAAAGGGCACTCGTGTAGTTAATAGCGATTAGCAGGCACATCTCAAATGTCTATGAGGAGGGGGAAAAATGTCATTTGAGGAATAAAAAGGCTGATAACGTGCCTCTTTTCACCTTTGAGCCAGCAGACTTTGCAGGCTGAGTTTAAATCATACAAGACTCGGTATTGTAATTTCTCTCTGAATCTGATATTTTTTCTCCCCTTCCTCTGTTCATACGGGATGAAAAATTGGCAAAATATTCCGGAGCGGGTTTCAAATGACTGAATGCCTTGTAATCCTTATGAACAAACACGAGTGGGGGAAAAAAGGAGTTTCAGCAGTAATTCTGCTTGATATTGTCAGCTCACTTTCTGCTTATGCATGTGCTTTATCCTCTCTGCTCTAAGTGGCACATTACTTTGCTGTATCTCAGGCTTAAATTCTGCTTTATTGTGTAGTACTAATCCACACCCCAGGAAACGCTTGCGGAGCGTGTGTGCTACATATGCTTTTGAATAGATTATCGATTAAGCGTTAATATTTCATTCCCGCTCATGAATGGGATGTGCTGTGCAAACTGACGCTCGCATTAAAAGCCGAGGCTGGAGGAAGGGTGGGAGGTGTTATCGGGGGGGGGTTGGTCTCCATCAGAGTTGTTCTTTCTCAAACCCCCTAGAGGTGCCCCCATGCATGTCAGTGTCTTCTATTTTAAGTGCCTCCCCACTGAGTGCAGCCCAGAGAGAGCTGAGCAGAAGTTTGCCAGCTTCGCTCTCCTGCAGCGCAAACAGCGAGTGTGTGAGTGATACGCAGATTTAGTCGTCTGTCCAGGAAGAAAAGCCTTCTGCGTGCGCACACACACACACACACACACAGCAGCAGCAGCAGCAGCCATCCCCCATGATGGTTCTTCAAAATGCCAGATCCAGCTGAAGTTATGGCTGTTTACTTTGTCACAGTAAAATGTCAAACCAATGGTATTTTCTTTGATGGTCCCCAGTTCATCAACCCACTGTGGCATAACAAACGAATACCAACACTGTAGCAAAGATTCTCAAATATATTACTCTCTGAATTATTAACTTGATTAGGTTCATGACAGGGAGGAGCTTTTATTTATCGTCGTCCATATCTCATATGCACACTAATACCTTTTCACTAATTGGCGAACCGTTTGGAACGGATCTAAATGATTTATCATTAACCATTTTAAATCTGTTCCATTTTTACTTAGCTCTTAGATCACTGTCATGTGGTGGGCTAAATGTAAGAATTTATTTTCAGTATAAAAGGATTGGAGTAATTGTCTTGGTCATGCTAAATAATAGTTTGTGTGTGTGTGTGGGGGGGGGGGTCCAAAATTAATAATGATATGAAAACAGAAAATGTCTGAAAGTGGGAACAGGTAGCTCATCTTCAACACTAAGGTTAAGAAGTAAGGTTAAGGTTAGTGTCGGAGTAGTGGTACTCAGTTACAGTATTACACATAAAAGTAGATGCCCCCAGAAATAATATCATTATACCTGTGTGTCTGTGTGCATATTTATGTGTGTATAGATATTTGTGTAGTGGCAAGAGATTCAAAATATAGCAAAAACCTGTGAAACAAAGCTGTATGTCCCAAAAACACTTTATTCTTATAATATAATATTCTTTGTTTTACAGGTAACCAGAACAAAACTGGGCCAATCTACAAAAATTGTAAGATCTTATGAAGTATAAAAGTTTTTGTAAAAGTTTCTTTAAACTTTTAACCTAAATATTTCATTTTTCAGGGTTACTTCTATCATTTGTCTGAAAATCTGGTGTGTTTTATTGCTTAACATGGTGAAGAACCACAAACATTTACAAAAAAGGGTCTTCTGAACAACGTGCTATATATATATATATATATATTTAAATAAAAAACATCTCAACAAACACTTGCAAGCTTAGAATAACTTTTAATAAAATCATTTACTCACAATATTCAGTCCAGTTAACTCTCTCCAAAACAGAACTATTGGTGCTCCATACATCATATATACATGAATACACATACTTTGGATATATGGTACACCAAGTCTTGACACAAGAGTACTAAACAGAGCAGAATTTGTGCAAAACAGGGTGTGTGTGTGTGTGTGTGTGTGTGTGTGTGCGTGCGCATGTGTGTGAAGTTCTGACTGCAGTTGTGGATTAGTTGAATCCCTTCAAGCAAACCATATAGAATTGTTGCACCTCAAAGTATTAAGCTCACTGCATGTGCATTACAGGCATTGTTCTGCAGTGCACTCCACTGAACTGGATATTTATCCTTGCTTTGATGTTCTCTGTCGAAAATCCCATTATTAAGCATGGCTTCTCCCCATGAATCGCACTGACAACATGTGACCACTTCCTCTCGCTCCTCCGGTCGAGAGCTTTGGTGACAGTGTGCACAAAAGAAGTGACAGAGATCACTCATTCTGAACACAGAACAATACACACTGATGCGTTCACCATCTAGCTGAGAACTAAAGCAATGTGACAAAGCGAAAGGCACGGCTGCGTGTCCACTGTAGGGAAGGTGAGGAAGCTGCCAGTCAGAACTAAAGACGTTCAGTCCTGAGATTTTTGTAAGGTCTGAATGCCATCTTTATGGTTTAAAGTGTATGAGTGTCAGGTTCCTCTTCCCTGACCGCGAAGAACAACTGCAAGACGAGGGTGCGGAATACAGGAGGTCTCAGGGGGTCTGAGAATCTCTGATTGACATTTGACAACTCCGAAAGATTTACGAGGGTCTCTTTTCTAAAAAAAAATGTTCACCATCTCAACTTGTTTCATTAACTTGTTTGAACATATTGAAACAATAAAGCATTTGGCTCCATTGTTTCACAGGTTTGAAAAGAATTGCTCTTCTTTTCACTAGTTAAAGAAGAATTTCAATAAAATGTTTACATTTCAACATAATTTAGTCATTAAGATGAGTTAACATGCTTTTCCAAAATTTGATGTGGAATTTGCTATTCTAGAGAAACACTGGGGTTGATTATAATAACCAGACATTGAAGTTGTTGTGAAATCGTTTTTAAAAGTTAGCTCACAGAAACGTATTACATGAAATGATTAGGAGTATGTTACCTGATTCCTGAGATATTATGTATAGATAGTTTTAGGATAAGGTGAGGCAAAGACAGTCGTGGTGAAGCCAATTCCAAGGCAAAATGATTCCCAAAGAATTCTCTTTTTCTTGGATTCATCGTTTTTTTTAATAACACCACATATAAAAACTCAGCAGTTGTATGTAAGTATATATTTCATTGACTGGACTGTTGTAGAAATGTTCAAAAATTGGTGGAATTCCCCACTAATGCTCAGATTGTTTGCTGTTGGGGGAAGTGTTACACTTTTGCAGACCCAGGTGCTTTTCGTCTTATGTTTTAGTGGGAGAGATATGACTTATGATTTATGATTTACAGCTGCAAATCACCCTACATCAAAAAATCATCTTCCCTACATCATTATTGAGGTCTTCAGTGATGGCTGCAGTCTTTAAGTATGACTTGACAGATCAAAAAGAGTATATTTTTAGTTAAGCTTGGTTTTAGCCGCGCCACACTTGCTGGTCAGAAAGCAGGTTGCTTTTTAAAAGGGGTGTATGCTGATGGACAGTTACGATACTGTTGCTTAGCAACACGGAGACGCCTCGAGAATCAGTGTTAGTGTGAACCCCTGTTGTGAACCTCCTGTAAGAAAAGACTAAACCTTCACCTCACATTTTCTGCACAACGTGCAAACCCCACCTTAATGTGTTATAGAACGAAAAAATATGATACATAAAACATAAAATCAAATGTGAAAGATGCATCATTACATCCCTTGAAAAGACACCGTAATTGTGCTTAAATGTTTGTGTTTAATACGAACACCCGTATTGTCACACTGATAATGCACCAGAGAGTCCTATGATAAGGTACAGTTTATTAATGCTATCATTAGCATCTGAGGGTGAATTTTCTTTTACATTTTTATATAAGTGCAGAGGACGAACCACAAATACGAATACGGACTTTGTTATATACATATAATCCTCTTCCAAGGATATTCAGTGCCAATAGATAGGAATAAATAATACGGGCTTAGGATAAACAAACTTTAAAATCCATTCCATGCAGCCTATGTATTAGATCTGGTACACAATACAGCGGCGAATGACAGTTATTCATTCTCACTGTGGCGAATGGGAGAGTGTGTTAGGTGAGCAGTAGAGCTGCAAGGACAGAATAGAGCTGAGTTTTGACTGACAGGCAGAATGAAGGCAATCAGTCCCAAGTAAAAGCGTCCACCTCCTGCTGCCGTCGCCTCATGACTTCCTCTAGCTCCGAGTTTCCATAGCTCCTCTGAGAGAGAGAGCAAAAACAGAGGTGTTTCGGAAGCATGTCTGTCTTTATTAGGTATGCATTATTAGTCTGTGTGTTCTCATGATCTTTTGTGTTGTTGATTAAGCTTCAACAATGAAGCTTATTATGAACTGACTGACCTCTATTTGGGCCTTTTGCACGCTGACTTGGCTGAAGACCCGCGAGCCCTCGTCACCACACACTGCCCTCAGTTCATCCTTACTCAGAGAGAAGAGCTGTTCTCCGGTCAGAATGCCCAGACAGTCCACCACCCTGCCGCAGCATGCACAGTAACACTTATCCGTAAGAGAATGGTCACTTACATAGCCCCAACAAAATAACCATGGAAGTAACCAAGGTTTAAAAAGCTAATTTAAATGGTTAAGATGTCTGTTGTAATGGAAGAACATATCCATCAGTTGCCATCATACAAACTGCATCCCTAGATAATCACATACCACAAGTCATTGCAAGCTCTTAAATAATCTCAAATATACTTTATGTGGTTTCTGATACTGCATGACATACTATATCCATCAAAAATGAAGTCTGTTTGAGATTGCTCAACAGTTGGAGGCATGACTTAGATGCAGGGAAACACAAAGGGCCACCTACGTCTTTCATGTTTTTCAAGTAAACATTGTTTGTATGTAAACCACAACTGTAGTAATATTTTTATTTTATTACAAAGTTGTGCTGGAAAATAATAGGGTTACATTCGATTTTTTTCCCCTCTGCAGTATCTGGGTAGACATAGTAGCTAAGCAAGCGTTTTTAGGATTTCAAGTCCAAACATGTCAGATTATCCTCAACCAACTGCATTTTGATTTCCATTGCATGAGAATGATTTTTTACCAGGGAAAACATTATTGAAAGCAATTTAGAAGTGCTAGATATGTCACTGGCAAGGCCCCTTACTGAAGGGATCACTCTACATGTAAAGTTATATATTAAGCT
>JBBPCX010000018.1:13844010-13863929 GCA_037974365.1 Hydrocynus forskahlii | reverse complement strand
TATATATATAGATAGATAGATAGATAGATAGATAGATAGATAGATAGATAGATAGATATGTGTGTGTGTTAATATGTCTGTTTCATATGTATGTTTCATTTGGAATAGCCAATAAGTTTTTTGTGCACTGCTAATGCCTTAGTAGAATCTCCTAAAGGTTATAAAATAGATTATTAGTATAATCACAGAGATGTTTTTGTTACTTGACCAGGATATTTATGGCCCAAACTGAAAGCCAACATCTAATCAAGTCAAGGTTCACCACAGGATTTAGACTTATAGTTTACTCCGTACTAGGCCCTAAGCTTCCCTTACTTTTTTAGCTATATTAGCTTTGGAGCTGTGGTGCAAAATGAAAGAAGCAAACTTTAAAAACCACACAGGTTGCTGCTGATTGAGCACATAGGATTAGATGGAAAACTGTACATTTAGTTTTGATTTGATTAGATGTGATTAAAACTAGTTTGTCTCCATGTTCTCAATTGTTTCTCTGACTGAGCTTCCAATACTTTAGCTCAGTGTGCTACATACCTGCAGACACACACATGTGCACAAGCAGGCAAGGTGCTACTCACGGCCTGGAAAAGCCCTTGGCGTTGAGCCAGGCATGGACCTCAAAGGGCTGGGACTGGTAGTTTATCGGAGCCGTTCTGGTAGAATGTTCCACCCGAAAGTTGCGAGCAGCAGGCTGAGCCTTATTGTCTGTGATTCTCTTTAAAAGCTCATCATTCATCTCCTTCTGCTGGGTACGGTCTGAAGATGTGGAGACAGATACAGACAGTTTATAAAATGACTCAGTCATTTAAAATGACATCTTTTTGTAATTCAGTCCCTGACTTGAAAACCTGTAAGTTCTGGTTTCTCAGACATGGGTCAAGCCCAGTCTTGGACTAAATTGAAGTGCCAGTGGGGAATCACTATTGAAAATAGTTTTTAGGCAAAGATTTATCTGGGTTTGCGAAACTGGTCCTAAAAGTCATTTCAGTAAAGCTTTGGCAATGCTGTAATGAAAAATGGTCTAGTCAGTAAAGCCTACAAAACTGACCTATCCATGCTCTGCCCACAAATGCAACTGTTGGTGATATTCTAAAAACTTTACACAATGCAGGCAAAAAATCCGTTCAGCCTGTAAAATGATTAAATTCACAAGTTTGAGTGGCTAAAGTGGTCGACCTCAGAAGTTTAAACTGGAAACTGCGTTTTGCTGGCACTAAAAACAAACACTATGACCATCTAGTCTGAAGAATTTCCATGAGTCAGACATGAGCTCCAGTTTCTCATTATGTTAAATGGCTCTTCGACAATGTAAACGCTTGTCCAGCCCTGCAATGCTGTAAAAGAACAACCAGATTTCTCCTTGGGAATCAATAAAGTTAATCTATTCATTAATCCCACCATCCATCATCCATCCATATAACTATCTAGCTAACTGATGCATGTGGCAATCATGGGTTGGTCATTTGAGTTGAACCGAGATAGAGGTGCTTCAGGTTGCCAAAGAGGTGTGCAGTGTGTTCTTGGGACAGGGCGCAATCTATGTATATACCAGCACTCTCCCAGGCTTTTACCACTTCATTGCATTTCTCCACCTGCACTCACTCACTCACTCACTCCTTCCTCTATCTCACAACTTCAACGCAGCGCAGATAAGAGGAGTTACGCACTGTCTTTGTCCCACGAGGATTTATTCATCTCCACACTCTGGTCATGATTTACCGTGGCAGGGGGAGAGCTAGCTTTGTACGGATTCGCTGCCTGCAAGAGAAAAAAGTGTGACCGAAAGAGAGAGAGAGAGAGAGAGAGAGAGAAACAGAGAGAGACAGAGAGGAGTGTGAGAAGGGCTGTATACTTGCCACACAGAGGTGGCTGTGTGTTTGCAATGTGTTAATAATGAATGAGAGTTCAGGTAGAGGAGAAAAAGGGATAGAGGGGCGTGCAAGGTTTAGGGTGAATGAGTGTACCTGGCTATTGAAGAGTGCGGCACGGTTATACTGGGTTTCTCCCGCTTTCGCCTCCTCCAGTACGTTGCAGGGCACGTAGCCCAGTTGACCGCTGCGGTTCTTCAGGAGCCACCACTGCTTCTCACTGTCCAGCACCTGCAGGCCACAGCATGCACGACCACTTACTCTCTCTCTCTCTCTCTCCCTCACACACACACACACACACGGTCAAACAGGCTGTCATGCCAGCAGAGCATTTCAGCCTTAAAGCTGTTCTGTCTTCTGTTTTTCTGTTAAACTCTTTCATGGAAGACAAATAGGAATGTTACTTAACAGGCAAAATGATGTTACACTTTGTTATTTCTGCATAGATTTGTTACAGAATTATTCCCATCCAGTATGTTCTGATGGGGTCAGATTAATAACAGGTAATGATTAGGTGCCGCCTTTAATAATCAGCATTCATTTTTGCCTTTTTGTGTTTTTTCTAGTCTTCACTGTCTTAACAGCCTGTTTTCACAGTATGTTGCCTGAATGTAGTCATTACGTCAGACCCAGAACATTCTAGACCCTGACCCCGGTTTGACCCCAGACGTCCTGTCACCCTGCTCCTGTTTCCCACTCCACCAGCCCACATACTGCTCCTCTTTCTCCTCTCCTTCCTCTCCTGGCCCAGATTCATCCATACCTGCAGCACCTCACCCTTCTGGACTGTCAGCTCGTTGGCGTTTCGGGCCACAAAGTCATAGCGGATCTTGGCACATTTAGCGTCGCTGTTAGACCTGCGCAGCGGGAAAAACGATGAACAGCATGACGCGCTGGGGACCGCTCCAAACAGAAGTGTCAGATAAGGAAAAGGTTTGCTTTTAGCCATGCCTGTGATTACAGCCTGATTCAGTCCTGCAGCAGCTAACACAGCTGCACAGTCAGCACACACCTCTCAATGCCTAGAGTTACGCTAGTTCACCTCCTCATTCTTTCACCACAATGGACCTCGGCTGTAGTTTACGCTCTGGTTGGGTCAGTGAGTTTAGTGAGCTAAAAATACACCCCAAATGAAAACAAAGGTAGAAACGAAGACTAAATCCCTCTGGTTAAACAGCTGCTACTGATTGTGTGTGTGTGTGTGTGTGTGTGCGCGTGTGTGTGTGTGTGCGTGCGTGTGTGTTGGTGTGTGCGCGTGTGCGTGTGCGTGTGTGTGTGCGTGTGTGCGTGTATGCGTGTGTGCGTGTATGCGTGTGTGCGTGTATGCGTGTGCGTGTGTGCGTGTATGCGTGTATGCGTGTGTGTGTGTGTGTGTGTGCGTGTGCGTGTGTGTGCGTGTATGCGTGTGTGCGTGTGCGTGTATGCTTGTGTGTGTGCGCGCCTGTCTGTTTTCCATTGCCAAATAGGGCAGGTGCTCAGTGTTGTCAGTTTCAGACAAAACGACCCAGAAAGCGAACTGCCTGCCACGGATAAACAACTCATTAAAATGATTCACACAACACATTCTCTCTGACAAAACTGTACAAATGTGATAATTCTAAAGAATGTTGTTCCAAAATGTTTGGGTTTGGCACAAAATAAAATGAGATGATTATTTTCCTTTTGTGGTAATCTGCATTTTAGGCTCATCTTTTACTAGGAATTGTGGCAAATATGAGATACAGGCTATTACAGATAAAGGTTCCTAAATGCTTTTTTTAGCTTGGATGTATAGTTCAAGCTAAAAAAAGATAGAAGTCTTGCATTACTTTGAATAACGTTTAATTCCGTTAATTCTGTTAAAAGGCGCAACTCATTTGAGAAAAAAAAAATCTTTCTTTAAAGAACTTTCCAGGGTAAAGTTCTTTAGGAGAGTGTGAAAACATCTAGTTTAATTCAGTTTGATAGAGATAGTCTTTAGAATTCTACTGAATATCATTCTACTGTGTTTGTGTCCTAATCAGCTAGTCCTGGTATCCCAACACTGATAAAACACAAGGTTCGGGTTCAAAAAAAGCGTGTGCATATTTGTAATATATTGCAACAGCCGTAGCATGCAATGCATTTTAAGGCTGCATTATAATGTTCTAAGGAAACAAGAACAAGTATGCTACAAGAGAAAGAGTGGATTTTCAAGTATTATAACAAACAACTTACGACTCAAGCATCCTTTATCAGAAGAGGCCGTGCTTGCTTCACCGTGAGCTCTGCACCCTCTGTCTCTATGGAAAGAGATTAACTCGATGTGCTGCAGCTTGCACATGCAGTGTAGGTCATGAATATTTTAGCAGGCCTGCATAAAGCGTGGAGAACTTTAAACTCCACACACTGGTCCCCATGCATCTTTAATGCGAGCGCCTCCTCCCCTCTTTCTTGTCCAGCACCAGGGGAAGAGGATAAGCACCGTGGTCCGGTGTCCGGCCTCTGCTGGAGCCCTCTCTTTCTCACCCCATAAATAAATCAGCATCACGAACGCAGGAAAACAGCATGCCGTTCCAGTACAAGCAGATTTGTTTCCATCTGCAATTGCAATTTGGTTTACTGGCTCCAGACGCTGAAATATTCTAGCTGTCTCATAAAAAGCTCCTGCATAGCCTCATTACACGGTATTCTCTCGCAGGAGTGTCATAGGTTTTTCTGCAAGGCCTCTGAGAAAATATTTAATGTTTGAAACTTAAATACAAAAGAGACACCTCCCGGTTCAAAATTGGTTTGATACAAGAGCATGTATTTTTATGTCAGTTTGTAATAATGTAGCATATGAAAAGGAAAGCTGTTCAAATCTCACCATTTGGCTTTGCAAAAAAAACCCCAACTAATTCTGTAGAAATAAGGGACAAAATACTTTGGCCCAAAAAAGTTAGATTTTTTTTTTTTCACCAAGTTTTGAAAATTAAAACTGCCAAATCCTTATATAAGTGAAACCTGCTTTTATACCGAGAAGACAAGCCTGGGTAATATGAGGATATTTATTTCGATTCTGATGAATTACCTCCCTATATGTCTCAGTGTGCTGTAATATCATCAGGTCCTGAAAAAGAACTGCATCTTTCTTTACATCTTTCATGTAAAAAACAGCAGATATAGTTCATGATTTTCAGTGCAGTTGTACATTTGTAATCATAGTCTTTGTTTTATATGGCTCTTCTCCTCTTTTTTGGTTCCAATATATCAGATATGTAAAAAAAAACTGGATTGTGACACATTGTGAACATTTCCTGATATGTTAAGCTGGGGATTATTAAATGGGTAATAGATTCTTATTGTTAATATGTTTGTAGTTATTTTGTTATTTAATTGAATTTAAAACATTACTTTAGGTTTGACTGTGTGTATGTTTATAAGAAAATTGGTCAAATATGGTGTTCACTGAGATTCACTTGAAATCAGTCACATAAATAGCCACTGTATTTACTCCACATACACGGTGAACTGTCAAGTGTAACCCACTCACTGACCTAGCCGTTGACCCTGCAGATCGATAATGATATTGGCAAGTTTTATTATCCATAAATAGCAGTAACTGCATGTCTATAAAGGTTCCCTTTTTGACCCGTAGCATTAGACTGTACCCACTGGATCACTCAAACAGCATATGTCGCTTTTCACTACTGCTCTGGTCTTGAAGCATGCCAGGCATATGGCCAGATATTAAAGGAATGGTTTAATGGCTTCATCTCAGGACACTAAATGTGACTGTATAAAAAAGGAGATGAAACCATTAAACCATACTTATCATTAAACCAAATATGCTTGGGCAAGTCAACTAGTTTGAGTTTCAAATAGGTCTGCCAATGATGCCAAAGTGTATGGTGATTATAGACTGTCTCCCTTTCTAAATTCTAAATTTTATGCTGCACATTACATATCAATAATTATAAACATGAAATGCAAATGTATAAACTACTGTCTCCAATATGGATTCTGCCTCAAATCTCGACCGAAATTTAGAAGGCTTCGCTCTTCCAGAGCTGGCAGACTTTGAAACAGTTGCTGATCCCATCAAATCCATCAACGTGTTTAACAATCACATTCGGGTTGCACAGCTCTGCCTTAACCACGGCATATAATTACAGGCATTGATGCATTTTCTGTAAAAGAAGCCTGTTCACCTTTTTTATGTCACTCATGAATAGATAGACAAGTTTTATACAGATACCAGACTGACTGGTTCTGTTCCAATAAACAGAATCTGTTCTTTCTTACTTGCGTGTCATCAAACAAATGAACAATGGTGTTTACCAAACAGCTTTGTTGTACAACTTACCCAGTTATTAAAATGGCATCTAATTAGAGGCATTGAGCAGGCGCTTTACATAAGATTAATTGCATTTTTAAGAGCGCTTTCTCTTCATTATCATTCTGTCTTGCAAATGGATTCACTGCAGCAGAGATGCATATTCATTTTCAGGAAGCTAGGAAATAGTTGGGAAATTAGCCAAAGGTGGATCCAGACTGCAGAATCCTGAATATATGAGCCTCCCACTGCTCCCAAGGCCTTTCTGACTGATTCAGAAGATGAGTTGGAATCAATGTAGCACTTTACAGCTCTGATTAATGACCCATAAAAAACTGCATTTAGAAATATAATAAAAGTTGTATCTTACCTATAAAAATGATATTTACCTGCCATTCATTTCACATTGACAGCATATAACGTGTACCATATGAATGTCACTCTCTCTGGAAACCCCTCCTAATTATTAACTATCAGCCACATCCATTGCTAACAGCTATATAAAATCAAGCACATAGTTATGCAGTCTGCTTAGACAATCAGAAGAATAGAGCGTACAAAAGAGCGTAATGACTTTAAACGTGGAACTGTCATAGGATGCCAGAAGTCAGTGAAATCAGGTCATTTCTGCCCTGGTACTACTATTGTAAAATAGAAGGGTCTAACAACAGGTCAGCCACAAAGCAGTTAATCTTGCAAACTCTCAGAGTGTTGCCGCTGAGTGCTGCAGTGTGTGGCGCATAAAAATCACCCATCTTCTATAGCATCGCTCACTACAGCGTTCCAAACTGCCTCTGGAAGTTATCTACTGTGAACTTCATATAATGAGATTCCATGGTTTAGCAGCTGCACACAAGCCTAAGATCACTATGTGCAATGCCAAGCATCAGCCAGAGTGGTGTAAAGCCCGCCACCACTGGTGCAGTGAATCACCATTCACTTTCTGGTGTCTGGGAGATGCCAGGAGAATAATGGTGGAATAATGCCAGCATGACTGTTGACAAAGTAAAGTGGCCCCGTATAGTCACGTGTGAACAAACCACAGCACACAATGTGAAATTCTATCTCTGCCTTTCACCCATTCACCAAATGAAACAGTGAGCAGCCAGTGATGCAGCATGTGGGAGCAGCATTTGGGGACAGTGCCTTGGTCAGTGGTGCCTCAGCAGTGACATTGGTAGTCCTGGTATTTGAACCGACGACATTCTGATCATAGGAGCAACTTCCTAACCTCTAGGCCACCAGCTGCCCCAGCAGTGTTCATAGAGAAATGGTTTAATGAGTTTAGTGTGGACAAACTCCTCCGGCCGGCACAGCACCCTGTTCTCAAATGCTATTTTGAGTGAATGTGCACGAAGTACTATCTCTGACACAAAGCATTTTTGTTTACACATAATTTACACAATCCACTCGGAACTGCACTTTTTGCACAATCCATATTCCATTATTTCACATTATTTATATGATTAAGATAAATCTTTGAATCCATTAACAGACAAAAGGAAGCGTATCATATTCTATCACAGCTATGATGTTGACTTGTGGCTCAGGGCTATAATCTTGCAGCTGGCACTTTAGATTGGAGCATTATCAAGAACAGCTTTTGTTAAGAATTTACATGTTATTAAGAAACCAGTCTGATGTGATCAGGGGAAACTTTGCTATGCCATTATGAAGTCTCAAAGATTATACTTTTTAATGATTGTTTCAACATGATTTTTGATGCAGCGGAGACAAAGATCTTCTGAAATGTCCAGCAGATCTTTGTTTCTGCTGCATCACAAATCATGTTGAAACGAGACAACACTATCATAACACAATGAATTTCAGTCGAAATAGAGAGGTATTGGTTTAGAGGAGAAGGGTTAGGGGCTTAAGTGCATGTGTTTGTGTTTGTATGTGTGTACATGTGTGTGTGTTTTAGATCAATGCGACTAAAAAAGATTTGAAGTTCAGCTTCCTGATCCTCTATTCAGTCATCAATAATAAAAGCGGTGCTGGCTGCGTGAATTCTATACTTTTGGATTCTTGCGGGCAGATGGGATGTTGTTCTGCTGATTTCCTCTTAGAGCCGGGGAGATGTTGGAGACCATGGACCAAATTAATATCTGTGGAGTGCCTTGTTTTGTATGCTGCAACATCTAAAGGATGTCAACTTTAAGTTTCCTGTAGTCTAAAACTTCATGCAAAGTTTTCCCATTGTTACGAACAACA
The DNA here is from genome assembly GCA_037974365.1 of Hydrocynus forskahlii. NCBI lineage: Eukaryota > Metazoa > Chordata > Actinopteri > Characiformes > Alestidae > Hydrocynus > Hydrocynus forskahlii. The sequence goes on along the minus strand of JBBPCX010000018.1, from coordinate 13,855,574 downwards.
ACAACACAGGAAGTTTTGATGTTTTGTTTTACCTGAGGCTTGCTGAGGTATTTCAAAGGCGAATGGATAGACTGGCAGCCCAAGAAATACGCATCAGCAGATCTACCCCTAAATGCTTTTTTGGACGTGAGCCGCCCGACATGCAGAAACTCGAACGGGAGTTGCTGACAGCCTGTTCGCCTCTTCTGTGCGCACTTATAATTATTTGTGTATTCTAGAGTAATGACTGTTGATGAAATTTTACGGTATGCTGCTGTTTATTTTCAAAGCGTGTTATGGGAATTGGAGGCCGGAAGAATGATTGCGTCGACGGCAGAAAGTTATTCCACATAGCTACAAGCATAAATGTCAGTGAACAGAATAGCACTCATTAATTAAGGACTGATTGCTTTACAAATGGGCTACAGCCTCATTTAATTCCATCGGAGTATCACTCTAAGCAGGCTTTACCAAAGGAGAAAATGCTCAGTTTTTCTCCGGGACTAGGGAAATTAATATTGCTAAAGATCTGATCATTTTGTTCTTCTCTCATTAACTATTCTAAATGGCACTGATCAGCTCTAGGAAAAGTCATGCCTGCTTCACCACCTCCGATTTCCACACATGGTAAAGCATCAGTGGCGCAACTTGAATGTAAAAGAGAGGTCCTTACTGTAAATGAAAGCATGTACGAGTGGTTAACACTGTGGAGTGCAGTGCAAACGTTGCTCGCGATTAAATGCCGTTAACTTAATAGGAACGTGTGTTGGTGGGGGGTGGGTGGCGATCTCCGAGCAGTTCATAATTAAATTATGTGATAAATCTGGACCTACATCTAGTCTTATCCTCTGGCTATGCTGAGATTCAATTCATCAGATGCTAATGACTCACCAAGGTAAGCGACACATGGAAATGATCCTCCAGAATGGTCTTATTTTCAAGTAGCAGGCAGCCATGGTGATTTATGCAGTGGGAGTGGACGGTATTGTATATGTAATACAAAAAAATAGATTATTCAAGGCGTATGCTAACCCTCATCAGAAATTCAGCATCAGTGCGTTCGGGATTTGAAAGCTGGCTGCTGGGTTTCTGGGCCGAGAGGAGCTGAATTAAGGCCGTTTGTGAGGCTTACCTGTATAAGAGTGTGCTAGCCCAGTGTTTGCTCAGAACACACACAGGCATGGAGCTCATTTCTTGGCTGATGAGGTTGTGTGAGCTCATCTTTTTCACTCTCATGTCTAATTATTTGCTCTGCACTGATCCGAAGCTTGCTGAGTGATGCATATGGTACATTTCCAGGAGGTTATTGTTGCAGTGCACTGGGGTGTAATATGTTTCATTGCTGTATTTTTGGATGCCTAAGGCAGTTGTTTTAGTGGTTAGTTTTGGATACCAAATCGCTATCTGACTGTCCTTGGTGCCAAAGAGAGCAGCCAGTGGGACGTTTTGAGCCCCCTCTCATGGACAGAAGCACTCCCACCACAACTCATCAGAACTTTGACATAGGGGACCATTCCAAAGCAACTAGGGGTGTGTCTGGCTTGGCTTTCAGTCTCTCTCTCTCTCTCTCTCTCTCTCTCTCTCTCTCTCTCTCTCTCTCTCTCTCTAGCCTTAGGTGACAAATTTTGGACAAAGCTGAAAAGTTTATATCTTGAGTTAGAAAATATAATAGAAAATATATCCTGCGTCCTTCTGTGACAATATTTATTAGTATTGTGGCCTTACATTACTGTAGAAATCAGTTTCATAATGCATGTTTCATAATAAGAGACCAAAATCTCTGCAGTATTTTAAATGTTAAAAAGAATAAAAATCAGTGTATTAATTCACAAATGCTTTTGCGAGACCAATTAGACATTTTCGCAGTTTTAAAGATCCTATGAACAACCATAGCAAAATAAAGTTAATAGTAATAAGAGCTGACTGTCTCATAGCCCATTATGCTGATATTTTATTTATTCATTAATTCATGTTTTCTGTTCCTTTAATTTTCATTTAATTCTCCTCTTCCTTCTTTATTTTTGCAGATATTTCATTTTTTAAAAATCAGTGTACTCATTATTTTTCCATAGCTTTTTTAAATGCAACACTGCTGTTTTGCTGGTGTATTTTGTCCATTCTGACTCTCCTGACCTCAGAGGAAACTAAATATCAGGATACATATCATATTTAGATTGTATGTATTTGTTGTGTCACTCACATTTAATTAAAGAGTGTTAAATGTAGGTTGAGAAATGTCTATCACATCGTTTTACAAATGTGCAGTGAAGCCGAAGTGCAGAAGTTCTGCTGTCTCTGCATCCCTGTAGGAGTTTCAGTGCTACTACTAACTTTGATGTGTCACATCTATTGTGGATACAGGAAAATAGAAAGCATCCATAAGTCTTCATTTCAGAGAGAGCGAGAGAGAGAGAGAGCTCTGTTGAGGCTACTACAGCACTGGACTCCTCACACTAAATGTGTTGAGGGGAGATAGTGCTTTCTCATGTTATCTGCCACCAGACGCTCGCCCCATGGCCATTTTCTCATTTCGGAACGTGTGACCCACCAGTCACCTTGGCTTTTTTTTTCAGAGCTTTTAGGGAAAAGGCATGGGCTCGCTGTCTTCCTTCAGAAATTGATGGAGAGAGAGTCAGAGAGAAAAATTTTGGGCAGTGGTATGGACAGCGGTTGAACGAGGTAGCCAGGTCTTTCCAGTGTGTGGTGAAGTCGGCTTGGCGCAGGCTGTCTTAAAATTTAGTCTGCTAACTCACTGATGTGATAACTAAGGTGATGGGTTTTTGGCCAGTAAGAAGTGTACACTGTCCTACAACAAATCTGCAACTCTTACAAAAGAGCCAAAAAAGCCCTTTAGGTTAACTTTAAGAACCTTTCAATTGATGGTTCTTTAAAGAACCATCACTTGAAGAACCTTCACATATGACCCCATGTATAGCTAATGTGGCTATAAGCTAGCATGGCTATAAGCTATGAGCCATTTCTCTGGCCTTTTGTGTGTTGGCTAAAATTGGCAGATGGTCTCTGGCTCGCCCGTCGCTACTGTTCCAGGCTGTCTTCAAACTCCAGGCTCCTCCTCCTGTTCCTACACTGGCTGCTGGTGGGCCATCTATTAAAGAGACATATTTCTAAGATAGAATGTTAATACAGATAAAGTGCAGTGGGGATAGAATGGATTCACTCAATTAAAAAAAATGATTAATTAAAAATAGTCAGAAATTGTTCATAACAATTATTCAAGATAAAATGACATTAATAAAAAGAGTTCCTCACATGCCCATATGTTATGTTTTTCATGTGTTATTCCTGTCTCTTCACTTATAAGAGAAGAACCACAATAAATGACAGATACTCCAACAATACAATGCAAAATAGGATTTGATGAAAATACCTTCATATTTTGTATGATGGTGGTATGTGCAGTTACTATTAGGTTATAGTGTTTGTTTTAGCAGCCCAGATTAAATATTCTTCCAGTTTACTGAATGTTCTGAATAACTATGTAACCTGAGTATCAGTGTCTACTTTCAGTCTCTGTTCAGTTTTCATTTGTTGCACAAGGAAAAAACATGAAAGTCTTTGGAAGTAGTTGTACATTATGTAATAAAGCCACAGGAAGCCACAACTTTTTTTGCCCTATTGTCATTAAAAACTGTGCTGCAGCATCGTAAAACAGCAGACTGGCAGCACACCCACTAAGAGTGTGAAAAGTATTTTAGTAGTTGTTAAATATCGAAATAAAACAGCCTATCTTTGGTACATGGTGTGGCTGTTGTATTATGTAGTTTATTTTGATACGTTTGCAGTCAGTATCTTATCATCCCTTTGTGTTTGTGTGTGTGTGTGTGTGTGTGTGTGTGTGTATACCATCCAAAAAAGAGAGAGATAAAAAAAACATCAGGTTCCAAACACATGCGAATGTGATGTTAATATTGAATGATGTTGAATGGAGAGTGGTGTGATATTACAAGCAAATACACCCACACATACAGTGCACTTCTCATGTGTGTGTAGAAGCTTTTGAGCTCACACCCATGAGCTGGGAGACGAAATGAATTAGCACACCATATATGCATTTATGCATGAGCCAAAAAGAGTGAAAATATGGAGAAAGGAAAGACCCCAAGGATGAGTAGGGCTTATGCATGGTTAGAGTTACATGATATGAACAAAACAGTAGGATATTTTAGTTGTTGCATACTGAAGTTGTGATACATGTATTATTTTTACTTCATGAGCTCCTTTATTGGTCATAGCTACACTCATCGTAGATTGTGGCTGGTCAGCACAGATTCAATAGCTTTGATAGGGGCTTTTTTTGGCATAGTACAGCCTGATGTGAAACCAGGATGAATGGATGCATGGTTGGATGGATGGATGGATGGATGGATGAATGGACAGATGGGCAGACAGAAAGATACTACGGGGGAAAAAAATCTTTGAAGGCCACCTTGAAAACCACCAAAAACACCAGTGAATAGTCTTCTCTGCAGTTTCGTGATGCAATAGTGTGTTTTATTTCAGAATGAAGGGGGCTGTACGGCTGCCCCCGGCCTTCATTCCTCACCGGAGAGGTGGGGCCTGCGTTGTAATCTGGGTCAGAGTGTTAACTGGCATGAAGGGCCTGCGAGAGGTTCACTTGCACATGAATCATTCCTTATGCCTCTCATCCTCATTACGCTCGCCACTGATTGAATTTCAAAGCCTTTCATGTCTCCCGCTGCCCTTAAAAGTAGAGCCACCACTCTTAACCGCGCAGCGGTGACAGAGAACCACTCAACACGCTAGCTTTGAAACTCTCTCCTCACCTCGCTTACAAACTGTACTGAAGTGGCCCTGCCATTTTAATAAGCAGCTGATCATTAATTATCAGTATTATCACATTTCTGAACTGTGATGTAGCTTAATTTTTTCAAATATTGTGAATGTGACACTTCTGACATTTCTGAATTAGTCAAATAAGCTGCAAATGGGGCTTTATTGTGTGAATAAGATGACTAAGAGGTTACTCTTTGGAAAATGTGTCCCTTTGGCCTGAAAGGACTTTTACTCAAAGGACTTAAAGTTAAACAGGCCTCAATAAAGTTCCTTCCCAGATGAATTCAAGTCTTTCAGGCTTTCAGGCTTCCCATACTGTTTGTACTTTTTTGCTTTAAAAAGACTAGCAGCTTTATTTCTCAAATACTGATATTTTGAAACTAGTCCTACCCCAAAAATCATTGAGAGAAATATATAGAATTCTTCCCACAAAGAAAGGCTGCTGTTCAGCTGCGTCAGTGGGGCCCATTTGGCCGTTCGCGGCTGCTTTCTTGCTGTGTTAAGAAAAGGCATTTGTAGAGCATCTTCAAGTTCACTTTGTAGTCAGCATCAAGGCAGTGCTTCACAGTGGCAGCCTCCACCTGATGCTCAGCCACCTGCACAGCTGCTGCCCGCTGCAGGCTGGACTGCACCCACATCTCTGACAGCATGCTGGAGCTGCTCACACATCAAAACCCAGCAGCATCAGGTGGACTTCTTCTCCGAGCCCTTTTAGGTGTGGAGCTGAAAATGCGCCGAAACTGAGAGATGAAACAGCCACACTTCATCAAGACATGAAATAAACACTCACACTGCTGATCTCTGCTTCAATTGCTTTAGTCATGGCTGTTCATAAAATGTCATGTGAGTGTCAATTAAAGACACAAGAGGTGATGAGTGATTTTACCATGGTTAAGGGATGGAATAAAATGACTGCCTGGCCTTTTGTCGCTTTTGAGAAAAATGACACAAAGCAACCAAATTCAGTATGACAAAACAAAATACTATTATCCAAAATTATTCAGTGTTATTATTAATATTAGTCATTCATCCACCTAGCAGAATAGTTTACAGTAGGAAATGGTCACCAAAAAAACGAAACAGTCAGCGATTATATCTTAATGTTTGTAATAAGATTGAAAAATATAATATGAGACATGAACAATATTAGCATTATTTTCATAGTTTACCCTGCATGCTTTCCACAAGTAATTTAACATAAATTATTAATAGTGTATTTTATTTGATTGATCTCATGAACATACTGACAAAATAGGAACCCAACATTTCATGCCTTTTCTGATTTAGAAGCTGACAATAAGACACATTTGTAAGTTGTCACAGCTTTCTTTGCTACTTTTAGGTGCAAATATATTATTTAGGTAATGAAAAAATGGATTTCCATAAAATTCCAAATGTGTGTGGGTTCTTGCACGAAAACATGTAATCAAATGAAGCAAATGTGAAAATTACCTATGACACGTTCTCAAACAGCCTAGAATGAATACTGTCAGCTACAAAATGCTCTGCTTCCCCCCATCCTCTTGGCTGTTGGTGTCTTTAAGTCACAAATATCCAAGGTCCTGAAACACCAAGTATACTGATCATTTTACAGTGGCTTTGAATATGACTCAACCAATCAGATTTACGAACAGGAACTTTTTACACGTTTTTGTTGTAGGTGATGCCAGATATCATGAAGAAGCAGTTCATCCCTTTTAGCAACAAACTGGCATTTGTCTGATGGATTAGTAGTAAATGAACTGATCGTTTGGAAAAAAAAATATCAGAACAGCTTCTAATGAGATGAATCCTACTTTTAAGAAGGTCTGTTCTTGATAGCATTCAGTGTACTTTCATCCTTCTTTGGTATAACATTTTTACTCTATTATGAATACAGACATGGTCCAATTTAATTGGTGAATAACATACCTTATAGCAATGTAAATGATTAACGTTTTCCTTTATAGTCCAGCACAGTAAAGTTATGTTACTGCTGTCTGAAATATGGATGTAGATTTTCGCGCTGAAAATGTCTTAGTGCTCTTTTAAGGCCACTGCAATGAACATTCAGAAATCTGCTTATATCAGATGACATGAGAGATGACACGTCTCTGTTTGTTAGTGTGTTTCGGCTGAAATGCTCCATGCACCACGTCACCGTGTCTTTGTTTTGAGCTCATGCTGTGATATACATATAATGAACCGAGCACACTTCACCCTATGCCAGGTCCTGGAGTCAGAGCAGAGAGGTATTACTGTGACCAAATGCTGCAGGCTCGAAACACGCCTGTGCTTTCATTCCATTGTCTACATTATACGGAGGATGTATTTGTATGCGTGTGTGACGATGTCAACTATAGCTGTAGAACAGTGTTTACATGTGTTTGAGTGGAGGCACTGCACTGGAGCTGTGTGTCTCTCCAGAGGCTCTGGAGAGCGTTCTTGTGTCTGAGAATATGACAATGAGTAAAACCCATAAGCCCTTGTCAGGAGATGCTGTTTCAGCACCTCTGAACAAATACAAGCATTCGTGAATGGCAGCCACCCCCCTCCACACTCACGCATCCATGCATGAACAGATTTATTGAAAGTCTGTGGTGAAAAAAAAAGTTATTTCCAGGTATGGAGTATTTAGCAAGTGTTTAAATATAACATCAAAAGCTCATATAGCGGTATGGAAGTTCAGAATTCCTGCCTAAAGTTGCCTATAAATTCTTGCCGATTTTAGGGGCTTAATTTGTTGCCAAAGGTCAAATTGAATTCGAACCATATAAAAAATATGTATAATAATAATGTAACAATAATAATGGCATTCATGCTTGTAATTCTCATGTTCTGTATTACCTTATGTTAATTCAAGAATAATTCACTTCGTAGCACCACAGATCCAGAATATATAGACCAAAAAGCACTGTCATTGCTATATGTGATTGTGATCAATCCTTTGTATTACTGAAAATAGATTTATTATACATTATTTTCGCCAGAATTATTTAATATTGTTAGCTTATGTGAATTTCTTGATTCATCCAAACCACTGAAGCTGATCTGGGATATCTGATGTTGTTCATGATGCCAAGGCTGCTCACAGTGAAGCTTTAGTGGTTCAGTACTCAAATATGTATTGCTGCCCTTTTTAGATATCAGTACTGGCCCCAAAAATTGTGTCGGTGCAGGGAGTGGGCTGGGGTCACTGGGTCATCACTGAAGTAGAGGAGAAAAATGTCCCTACAGTCCTAGTGCTGAAGTTTGAGAGCAGCCATGGAAATGAAACTGCACAGAAGAGTCTGAAAATAGCTGGAATGGTGAAAGTGCATGGAGCAGTTGGAGAATAGTAGAGCATGTAAGGATGCTATGGCAACCCGACCGACTGTGTTGTTTTCCGCATGCAGACTCACCGGTTCTTCCCCCGTTCAGTCAGAGCCAGGCATGCTGCGCGTCTACCTCAGACAGAAACAACGTGAGGTCTATCTGGCTTACTTTTGTGTTTTTATTTTTTATATTAGAATTTCTGTTTTCACTTGCTAATGGCACTCTCATGAGAATGGATTCAAAGCATATTTTTCAAAGAAACGTCTAATTTAATACATTTTCTTCTACTGTATGATTTGAACTTATATTACAACAGACAACAATGCAAATCAACATCATTATCTACTATGTCTCAGGATTTCTGTGATTGTTCATAAGCATTTTATTTGGAATGAGATGCACTTTGAAATACTGTCTTTGCTGTTGGAGTTTTGGTTTCAGGTGGTAATGATGTCGCTGTCCCAGAACTGTAGAAGCTCCGCTTTAGTCGAAATAGAGAGCAATGAGGGAAAAGAAGCTGCAGCTGAATTAAAACGATCCTATTTATTAAAGGTACCCAGTGCATGGGCAGGATACCTGCCAAATCTGAACTGATATGCACCATGCTTCCAACTTTGTGGACACAGTTTGGGGACGGCCCTTTTCTATTCCAGTATGTGTTCCAGTGCACAAAGCAAGGTCCATAAAGACATGGTTGGATGCGTTCAGTGTGGAAGAACTTGACTGGCCCACACAGAGCCCTGACCTCAAACCCATCCAGCACCTTTGGGATGAACTGGAATGCAGACGTTCTCGTCCGACATCAGTGCCTGACTTCATAAACGCTCTAGATATGAATGAGCACAAATTCCCACAGAAACACCCAAAATTTTGTGGAAAGCCTTCCAATAATAAAGGAAGGTGTTATAGCTATAAAGGGGGAACCAACTGCATACGTCTATGTATACAATGCAATGCCATTAAAGTCCTTGTTGGTGTAATGGTCAGGTGTCCCAGTACTACTTTTGTCCGTATAGCGTATGTCTTAGCTGACTGAGTACTTCTGAATTCAGATGAAAAATGTTTAAACTAGATATTTGACTGAACTATTCCTTTAACGGGGGAACAGGAGGAGGCAGAGAAGAATTGCTTTATTTGATTGCTGTTCCATTTGACCATTTTAAACCATTAATAATGAATGGTATTGTTAGCCGCTACCTCGGGCAATTGCGAATGATCAATCAGCGCCTTTATATGAACACGGTCTATTACATTAATCACAAATTACAGCCCTTTAGTTGCACCCACAATGAACAGGAAGAACAGAAATACCACTTTCACATCCTCCCTGTATTATGGCAAAGACTGCGCTGGGTTTTTTTTCGGCGTTATTTTTATTCTCTGTTAAGTCTAAGTCAGACATTTATGAACAACCCCAAAATGCAATTTATTAACATTACTTTTAATTAACAAAATTCTTTTTTTTTTCTTTCGAATGGAAGCAATTCCTGTTACTTTGTATTTGTCAACTCTCTTATCATTTGTAGTTTCCAGTATTTTTTTTTTTTTCTCCTCCATTTTTCAGCCCTTTTGTTGAGAAGAAAAACCTATTTAAGTGGCTGAAGCTGTGACACAAAGCGAGTGCAGAACGCTGGAGAATCTGCAAGCTTAATTGATTATTTGTGCAGAGCTGTGTATCAGCGAGGTGCAGCACACCCAGGGGAAATAATGTAAAACAGATAACAAGATCAAATGTTGGAGAATTGCTTTCTGCTGCCAGCTTTATTAATCTTTTCTTTTCCAGCCAAAATGGCTTTTTTTCCCCTTCTTCTATCCAGGTTTGCGTATTAAGGTGAGCACACCTATGCGTCCCAATTAATAGCCATTTTTTTTAGCTGATGCGGGATTTCTTGATGCTTTCTAGATTTGAGAGAAAATGTGTGGCACAAGAATGCTGTATTATCAGAAAGCTTGTGAACAATGTGAAATTCTTTCTCTGTATTTACCCCATTCACCAACCTGTGAAGAAAAAAAATTACTTTTTATTGTGCCACGTGTCTTGAATTGTAATGATAGTTGCTACGAAGGACAAATTGTCCGCCAACGACGAAACTGTAAGTGTTTCTAACATACAAGAAATGGTATGTTACCTCATGATGGCAGAGCCAAGTGTTCAATTACATTTTCAGTCTCTGTGGTGACTGGTGACCTGTCCAGGCTGTTTGTCCACCTTTCCTATGAACGCCTGGATGGACTCCAACACCCCCTCAACCCCCAGTACAGACCCAGATGAGAAAAAAAATGTTATTATCTGATCTCACAAACATTTGACACATCTACCTGGTGTTAGACTAATTATTGTTTTCATCTTACCAGAACTAGCCTCGTTCTGCGTGCCTAAAAATGTCTATATGACAATACAGGACAGTATGGTACACATTTAACTGCACCCCCCAGGAGTTATAGCCTTCCTGACCAATGCAGACCACTGATCTTTAAACAGAAAAAAAATTATGATGAGCCATATAGGCCAACATATATAGGCCAATATAATTTCATGAGGATTTTAAATTATTGAGTTTTTCAGTTAAACACAGCTTTAATGACTGATATGAGCAACCAGTCACACACACACACACACACACACACACACACACACATCTATCTATATATATATATATATAGAGAGAGAGAGAGAGAGGGAGAGAGAGAGAGAGAGAGAGAGAGAGAGAGAGAGAGATTTAATTTTTTGAAACATAATGATATTTATAATTCAGCCTGTACTGATAAAGGTGAACAATTGGTCACAGACCAAGTTTTCTATAAAGACTGGCTTAAGTCCATTCATTCATGTTAGCACTGTCTATTTATATTATTGCATTTTTTGTTGCATTTTTTGATAAGACACTTATTACAAGTTGGAAATTTACTGTTGTTCATGATAACAACGTGATATCAGGTGATATTATCAACCAAACATGATGATCAAGACAGGTCCTGATTATAATGGCATGTTGACAGATGGCAAATTGATCATTAATTCTCATGCCTATAACTAAAAGAAATGCAGTTGAAAGCTGCTGTAAATGAGTTCTGGCATCTCAGATTCATTGCCTGGGCACATTAGCGTATAGGACATGATGCATGATCCAATATACCGAGAGATCATGAAGATTTACTGTATTCTTATGAAACAAAGTAGTTGCCCTGTTCTGTAATGGAGCAGGTTCATTTGTCACTGCAGCATTGTTTCCGTGGGTAAGGTGTTTTTCAGAGTAGTAGGATGTTAGAAATAGTCGTAGGTCAGCCCCATCAGCACACCCTCAGAATGTACTTCTTCAGGAGGGATATCTTTAGTAGATGCCGGGAAACTGGCCATAATTGTGTCTCTTTGGCTGAATATGCCCCCGTCAGGAACGATCAGTCATTAGCATAAGCTAAAAGAGCCTTATCTGTGATTTTCCTACTGAAAAAGAAAATCAAAGGCTTGTGTCGGG
>JBBPCX010000018.1:13829470-13843910 GCA_037974365.1 Hydrocynus forskahlii | reverse complement strand
TTTTTCACAAATATATAGGCACACATATCACCACTGAATTAACTGTTTGGCCACTTATAGCAATATATATAGCAATAAATGGGCTTCATCACAAACTGGTGGCCAAAACACCAAAAAAGGGAACCCAGACTAGGCTCAAATTGATCAGTCTTACCTGTGAATTTTTTCACAAATTTAAAATGTTCAGTCTGGCATAGATCACTGTGTGTATCAGGCCAGTAGTGGGGAAAAACAGTGTTTTTACACATAAACCTTACCAACAATGAAAATACACTCATAAACCACAACATCCATGTTGGGTTTGACAAAACATGATTTGTGAAAAAAAAATCACAGTATATTCGCTTGTGTCACCAGTCAATGTAGCTATATTTTGCTGAGTCCAATATATTTTGCCATGGAATATTCCTGTTTTCAAGGTGGTTGTGTACTCTTTTTTGTGTTGCTTTTCTTTTTAAATTGCATATTCATTATTTCATGGATAATAAGAGACAACCTATATACATTCATGTCCAGTATTGTATTATAATAAACTTTTAGATTGCATTATATGTCAGAGACAGCAGAAATAATTGAATAGTGTACTTTGTTTAAACTCAAATAAATAAACAAAATCCATTTGTTTCCTTGTTAAGTTTTCCAGAACAGTACAGTATATCTTGGCACAGTTCAAAATAAAGCACAGTCACTGCTATATTTGTTCATGATTTTGTCTTCAGGCATGCCTGAGTAACTACTATGTACGTCTTAGCTCTATCATGCCATCCATCATCCATCTATCACGATACATTTAAGTTACAACATTTAAAAAAAAAAACTGAATCATGCCACATTAATTAACGCATGTAACAAAATAGTCTGAACGTCCGAAATGACTTGCGCGCGTTTTATTTTGCAATATGTGCGATTCTACTGTGTGCCCAGAGATTCCCACGTGATTAATCGGACAAACAGGGCAAAACTTCGAAGAGCACAAAGGCATGGAGCTCCTGATTTTTGGAAAGAATGTGGAGGAGTGGACAGACTAGTCCGTGAGTTCTTAAAATGTCCTAGCCTAGCTGAGAGAATTCCATGGGGCTCTAGTATATGGTGCCAGTTGACCCAAAATGTCTTTGGATGTGCTACACAGAAAAATACAAAATGGTTATCTGTGGTATGGCACAGCAACAGGAAAAATGTCAGAAAACATGTTCTTAGCTAAACGATTGTAGTGACCTGACAGATCAATTTTTTTACGAGGAAATAACTGAGAGTGGAAATATAAACAAATCCTGTCTCTATGCAAGTGAATCAGCTGAAGACAAATGTGGAACCAAAGGATGAAAGTGGCTGGAGATCAATAAAGCCTTTTTTTTTAAAAATCAAAATCTTCATTAAGAATACGGATTGGAAAAAAATTGCACCTGTAGATAGGGAAACTAAACTGAGAAGACCATAAACAAGTATAGTCTACAAAGAATTCAGGAAAAAAAATCCATCATGCCCAATTGGTTTCAAATATCAGACAATTCAGAGACAGCACAGCAAGAATTCTATGCTATGGCTGAAGTAAGTTACACACACCGGGGCAAAATTGCAAAAGCAATTAAAGACGGAGTGAGTAACTACTACTACAGCAAACTAAGCTCGTGTCCAGATGCTGAGTTAATTGCTGGGAACTTTTCAGAATGTCTCTCAAGAAATGTTCTCAAAACTGTATCATCTGACTTCAGTTCCAGGCTACATGACAATGTAGTCATGGAGCTCATGATCACTCAGAAAATAATCTGTGAGTGTGACATTTACCATTTCCCAGGGTATATGCAGCACTTGCAAGTAGAACCATTTGCAGTGCACATGCACACAGAACAAGGAATGGGGATCCTTGTGTCGCACCTTAGAAAGAACAAAAGTGCATCTTTGTATCTTGATGCAACCGGAGGAGTAGTGACCAAGATACCAGATCAGGTCAAGAAAGTTTTGTACTGTGCCCTTGTTTTTCCCGGAGATGGTGTAAATCACTCCCCACTTCCAGTCTCAGAGTTGCTGACAGATGAACGCAATGTTCCAGACATTTCAAGCTGGCTAATGAAATTTGTGTACTGCATCTACAAATGTACATCTCGCCAGGTACGCTGCCTAGAGACAGACTTCAGCTGGGCTCTGATACAAAGTGTGCTCCTGTCATTTTATATTGTAGAGAGGAACGATCTCAAGAGATTCACTGTAGTGCACATCTGTGCTGCCCAGTGCTGGACTGGCCATCGGGCACACCGGTGTGCCAATGGTAAATTTGGGCTGGCCATGTAATTTTGGCCCGCCGCGGAATCCCATCAGCAAACGCAAGATGCATGCACTGTGGGAGTCATGCAATGAAGCCGTGATAGACGTTATGTCTGCTCCAGAGAGACTAAACACACCCATTTTGAGAGTCACGGATTTTAAAAATCTGTGTCAACATATATGGCTAAGTGGAGAGGTAAGACTTTTTACAATGGTATCAATATACTGTATGGCAAGTAATTTCTAAAATGATTTAATTCACGAGCTCATATGTCTTTTGTATTAATAATGACAATGTTCGACAACTGACCATTGAATACTACTTACAGCTTACCAAGAATCAACATGACACCGCAAAGCGCATTTTCTTGTTCAGTTGGACAGGATGATGTAATACGTCGCCAATTGGTGTCACGGGTGAATAATCTGATATTATATTATATGTTTGGATAGTATATGCAGCATGGTAGATATCCTGTCAATAATTTTGCATGTAAGTAATACTTTTTTAATGACTTTTGCAACACCATATTTACAGAAACTGTACATTCGGTGAAATGTGCTGTATCCACAGGTCTGTTTTGATGATCATGATGCAGCAATGGGAGTTCTCGATGTGAATCAACTCTGGGAATTGTTGGTGAGTTTTATCTTACCATAATCTTTCCTAACCAAAAGCATTTATATAAGTACTTCAACAAAAACCTATCGAGTAGTTGTCACTTCAAAAACAAATTGGACAGCAAACTACAATAGTTCAAAGAGTTCAAATTACAGTCAATTATTCGTTCTGTAAATCTATTTGTTGATAACTTTATAGCAATGTAATGGTAATAATGAACACAGTAAAACTTTTTCCTCCAGTTTCTGAATGTTGCTTCAAAAACAGCAATGATTATTGACCCTATGGGTCTAAATGAACATGCAGATTCAAAGCAGGGCAAAGATTTTTTATAAATTTTAAATTGATAATGGAATATAAATAACTGTAGTGGATAATTTACCAGATTAATTGCAACCTGTAAGACTCTTCTTGTGTTTAGGAAATACTTCCAAATGCGCCACAATATTCTGGGGAGAAAGGAATGGTGCTGCCACAAATGGAATCCCACCACAATCCCCAACACACACCAACAGGATGGGAGTAGTTGTGGTGTTTTTGTGATGAAGGTCAAAGACAATAGACTATATTTTGAATGCTGTTCCATTGGACTATATTTTATAACTTAAAGGATTTATTTTATATTTTATTAATCTGTAAAAGTTTTCACATAAAATTGGCAGCTAATGCAAGGTATTACAAGGATAATATTATGCATATACTGTCAGTTTTCAGATTGGAGAGGAGATCCTAAAGACGTTCTCTGATATACCAAGTCAAATTAACATGGATGAAACGCTAAATGGTATCAAGCGTTTGTGGGAAAGGATGGCAACCACCATTTTGGCCTCGTCAGGCAAGTTATTTTATTTGTATTCAATTAGTCATGCAAGTTAGCTTTGTCCAGGCAAACATGGAGGGGTTGGTTTCGGGGATATACAGTATTTGCGCTATACATACACACTATATGGACAACAGTATGGGGACACCGAACTTAAGCATGGAATTCAGGTGTTTAATTGAGACCCACTGCTACAGGTATATAAAATGAAGCACCTAGCCATGCAATCAGGTTTACAAACAACTGTGAAAGAATATTCTGAATTAATTCTGAAGAGCTCAGTTAATTGAAGGATGCTACTGTCATAGGATGTCCCTTTTTCAGTTAATGAAATGTCAGTTAATGAAATATCATCCCTGCTAGATATTCCATGGTAAACTCTATGTGATATTACGGTGAGGGGAAATCTTAATGCTTCAGCATTCCAAGACATTTTGGACAATTCTTTTGTTCCAAGTTTGTGGGAACAGTTTGGAAAAGGCCCGTTTCTGTTCTTGCATGACTGTGCCACAGTGCACAAAACAAGATCCATAAAGACATGGCCGGGTGAGTATGGTGTGGAAGAACTTGACAGGAACACACAAATCCCTGACTTCGATGCCACTGAATATCTTTGGGATGAACTGCAACAAAAATTGTGAGCCAAGCCTTCACAGCAAACATCTTCAGCCTGACCTCATAAATGCTCTTTTGAACGAATGGGCAAAAATCCCCACAGATACATTCCAAACCTTGTGGAAGGCCTTCCCAGAAAAGTGGCAGCGGTTAGTGTTGCCAAACTCTGTATTGATGCCTATGGATTTAGAATGGGATGTCATAAAAGTTTCTGTAGGAGTAATGGTCATGGGTCCCAATACTTTTGCTTTATAGTTTATCTTTGTTCATAAATTTTTTCACTTTTCATCGTTACCTCTTTCTGTTCCTCATTATTGTGAAACGTTACATGAATGATATGTATTGATAGTTATGTCTCATTTAACTACAGAATAGGTAGTTTAGTCATCTTGGTCTTGACTTGCTTCCAGTGGGTGGTCATTTTGTCTCAGTTTTTATGAAATAAAGGAAGTAGAAATTAAGTAAAAATGTTTACAACATTTTCTAAATAACAGAGCCAGTGAATGATGTTTGCCAGCTGAGTGGCCTGAAAGAGACTGCAGGCAAATCACTTTGGGTATGTATATTATACTTATTGTAAAAATGTATAAATATTAAACAGACATATACAGAATGTGACAGCATGAAGGGCTAATATTTATGTTCTATTTTGAAATTATGATTTGAATGTAACTGTTAAGTGAATTATTGTCATACAGATTCAGTGTGATGCGTGCATACGTTGGACACATACTGAGTGCACAAGCCTGACTCAGGAGGAAACACAGTCAATGACTAATAGCAACAGTAAATGGTTTTGTACATACTGTACAAATACAGTTTAGCTTTTGTTTTGTTATGTTTTTGTTTTTAGGTTCTGTTTGGTAAAACAAAGATTTTACATGTGCATTGAAAACAATGTTGTACTAAGCTTTTGAAATTCATTGCAATCAATCCGCAACACAAATATTTGGGTCACTCCTCTAATGAGTCATAAGTTGACTGTGATAGTAATAGACAGAAGTGGAAAATCCTTTGGTAACCAATAAGCCTGGATTGCTATTAAAGAACTGTGGAAGTGGGATTAAAGGGTATTTGTCTGCTGAGGATAGAGAATATTATCTGTTACAAGGTGTGCATGATGATAAATAATATGGTCTCATGATTGCAGATTTCTTGGAATTAAACGTTTAAGAAAAGTTCCAAATGGTCTCACCTCACAACGTCATGGCACATTGGGGGATATTGTATACATACCAGTATATTACTTCCTGTTCTCATCAGAATGCCAGTGCAATAAAATCCCATGGATGTGGGCACAGTATCCCTGCCATTTTTAATAAGACACAAAATACATGTACTGTACAGAAACAGAATCTCTTCAGGTTATTTTTAAGGTATGTAACATTGGTCACTATTCTTTGAAAGTAAATTCTAATTTAAGTTATCATTTGTTATTATTAATAATATTCATTACTTTTTAGTTGTTGAATTAACAATTTAAAATCTAAATCTAGAAACTACACTGAACTTGTGTTGTACCAGTGGCCAATGTTATTTTCTCAGGATGCTGTTTATGGAACAAAAATCACAAATAAGACTGATCAATTTTAGCCTAGTTTGGCCTGTCTGGGTTACTTTTTTAGGGTGTTTTGGCCACCAGTTTGTGGTGTAGCCCATATATTGCCATATATGGCCAAACAGTTAATTCAGTGGTGATATGTGTGCCTATATATTTGTGAAAGGTTTCACAAATCATGTTTTGTCAAACCCAACATGGATATAGTGGTATATGAGTGTATTTTCATTGTTAGTAAGGTTTATGTGTTAAAACAATGCTTTTCCCTACTACTGGCCTGATACACACAGTGATCTATGCCAGACTGAACATTTTAGAGTTGTGAAAAAAATCCCAAATTTGAGCCTAGTTTTTTTTTTGGGTGCTTTGGCCGCCAGTTTGTGATGCAGCCCATATATTGCTATATATATTGCTATAAGTGGCCAAACAGTTAATTCAGTGGTTAATTCACAAATCAGACTGATGAATGTGAGCCTGGCTGGACTCGCAAACTGCAAACGATCTTTACCACGGTCCTTTTTTCATGCTAGGACAACGCTTCACTACAGTGCGTAGCACCGCCAGTTTCAGCGCTAACTGGTGACTGAGGGACAGTACGAGGGAAATTTAGTTGTGTTATAAAATCTACCAGTGGTCTTGTAGGCTATTTGTAAACTCTGCAAGGGTTTTGGCCTGTTTTTATTTGTCTTCTGTTGTAGCCTATGAATGAACGCTTTTACGCAATATTGTAAAAATATACTACACATTTCCTACTAAAAGTATAATAATGAGTTGATTCCTTTTCGTTTTTGTTTGCAAAGCGGTTGAAACAGGTTTAAAGTCCGTGAGACGTGGAAAGTCCCTAACCCTAACAGTCCCCAGTTAGCGCTGATACTGGCGATGTTACGCACTGCGCATTAAAATACATAGGGTAGTGTAGCACTGCGCATTAAAATACATAGGGTAGTGTAGCATTGTCCTAGCACGAAAAAAAGGCCTAAAGTGTGGCTTCACGAAAAGTTGTGAGAGCGGGTAGTCAAACCTCAGCTTTTGGAACAAGGAACATGAAAATGTCTCACCATAACCAGCCCCCTCACAGCCTGCCCTGTTTAAGACCCTCACGGTGCATCGGTTTTAATCCTAATTTCAATGGCAAGGAACGCAAATGGGTCGTGCCAGCGCACTGAAAATGCAGCAGAGATTTTCCCACCCGTTTTCAGGTAAGCCCCGCCCCCCTGCGCATGGAATGGCTGCCCTGCCCCCTTCGCGCGGATTATTTTGCATCGTCCAATACCCTGCGCCGGTTGTGCACACGCCCCGCCCGCCACCATTGGCCAGAGTAGTGCTTTGTGATTGGTTAAAAATTCTCGTTAACGGTAAGAACTATCAATTGACAGCCAATCATATTAAGAATGGGGACACACCAAAAGAATTGGGACACACCTGTTTTTCAGAGTTTGGCCTAGGTCCTTTCCTTCCGATGAAGGAGAATCCTACTGCTTCATAATGCCAAGACATTTTGTTAAACGCCATGCTTCCAACTTTGTGGACACAGTTTGGGGAAGAACCTTTTTATTCCAGCATGATTGTGCCCCAGTGCACTCAGCAAGGTCCGTAAAGGCATGGCTGGATATATGAATGGGCACACATTCCAACAGAAACACTCCAATGTTTGTAGAAAGCATTTCAAGAACTGTGAAAACTGTGAAAGCTGCAAAGGGGGACCAGTTTCAATATGTATTTGAATGCAATGTCATTAAAGTCCCTGCCTGGTGTAGCCTAATGGTCGGGCGTCCCAATACTTTTGTCCATATCGTGTTCTTACCATGTGTCTCAGTTTCTTTTACATTTTGTTGCTTTAACGTAAGTGAGGGTATTTATTTGCGATTTAAATTAAATGTTCCGCATCTAATACAAAGTTCTTGGATTTGTAGCTCTCTGGTCACAGTTGGGTTGAAATCGTGGCATCAGATGCGTCTGAAAGAATCACGACCACGTTGACAGCCCGTGGAAATTTTCTGCCACCGTGTGGATGAAATTAGGAACAACACACAGTGGAACGATAACACACACTATATGGACAAAAGTATTGGGACGCCCGACCAATTCACCAACGGGCACTTTAAAAAAATTTTATTCAAATACATAGACTTTAATATGGAGTTGGTCCCCCTTTGCAGAGATAACAGCTCCCACTCTTCTTGGAAAGCTTTCCACAAGATTTTGCAGTTTTTGTGGTAATTCGTGCCCATTCATTCTGTAGAGCATTTATGAGGTCAGCCACTGATGTTCCAGTTCATCCCGCAATGTCCGTTCCAGTTCATCCCGAAGGTGTTGGATGGGGTTGAGGTCAGGGCTCTGTGCGGGCCAGTCAAGTTTTTCCACATCAAACTCATCCAACCATGTCTTTAAGGACCTTGCTATGTGCACTGGGGCAAAGTCATGCTGGAACAGAAAAGGTTCTTCCCCAAACTGTGTCCACAAACCTGAAAGCATGGCGTTGTCCAAAATGTCTTGATTTGCTGAAGCGTTAAGATTGTCCTTCACTGGAAGTAAGGGGCCTAGCCCGAACCCTGAAAACAGGAGTACCTCAATACTTTTGTCTATATAGTCTACATTTGACCAAGCGTAATGATAAACATTTTTGTTATAATAACTTGCAAAACTGTATTTTTAGTGCAAGTCCGTGTGAAATGTTTACTTTAGTTTCAAAACGTTTTTATGTTCAGTGAAGTGAATATCATCAAGTAGCTAATTAACTGCAAATATTTTAAGCATCCTCTGACAATAATGGGGCAGCTTGTTGCCTGCTGGTTAGGGAGGTGCCCCTGCAATCAGAAGGCCATGGGTTTGAATTTCAGGACTGCTAGTGGCACCACTGAGGTCCCCTTGAGCAAGGTACCGTCCCCACACACTGCTCCCCCTGGGCACCCACTGTTGGTGGCGGCCCACTGCTTCACTTGGTGAATGGGTTCAGTGCAGAGAAAGAATTTCACATTGTTCACACTGTCTACTGTGCAGTATTCACACGCGACTATAAGGGCCCCCTTTAATGTTCTTAAATGAACGTGCTCTGTGTGAGTAGAATAGTAATTTTAGGTCAGAACCACTAGGTGGTAGTGCCAAACCATTTTTCCTGGCTTTTCTCCAAAGGCTCATTACAATTACAGTGCAAATAGCTTATTCAAACTAATCAGGACTGAGAGACTGAAAGAATGCTTGATGATTTATTTAAAAGAACAAAAAACAAAAACATCTCTGATAAAAGGGCCCCAACCAAGTCCATTTTAAAAATGTATGTGGTGATCAAAAAACATAACACATGTTGTTTCAGGAAATCTGAAAATGAGAGCATTTTGTATGTTGTACATAAGCTGTTGTGTGAGGGAACTGGGAAAGTGTACTTTTTCACTTTTACATTTTACTTTTACATTTTACTTCAAACAATTGTTTCCAACAAATATTGGTCCTATTTTTTTATAATCATCCCCAACTCACCCCTAGTGTTTATGACCAAAAATGTTTGTCTCCTCTGGCCAATCGAGTTCACTTTCAGTGAAGGACAATCTTAATGCTTCAGCATACCAAGACATTCTGGACAACGCCATGCCTCCAACTTTATGGACACAGATTGGGGAAGAACCTTTTCTATTCCAGCCATGGGGACAATCTCCATGAAGATATGGTTGGATGAGTTCGATGTGGAAGAACTTGACTGTCCCGCACAGAGTCCTGACCTCAACCCCATCCAACACTTTTGGGATGAAGTGGAATGGAGATTGTGAGCCAGGCCTTCTCGTCCAACATCAGTGTCTGACCTCATAAATGCTCTACAGAATGAATGGGCACAAATTCCCACAGAAACTCCAAAATCTTGTGGAAAAGCCTTCCAAGAAGAGTGGAAGCTGTTATAGCTGCAAAGGGGTACAAGCTCCATATTAAAGTCTATGTATTTGAATGCAATGTCATTAAAGTCCCTGCTGATGTAATGGTCAGGCATCCCCTTACTTTTGTTGATAAAGTGTAGCTTGAGTACACACTTCTGCACATTTTAATGTGTAATTATTATGACTGAAGATCACATATTATGAAAAAAAATACAAAAAATATAATGAACATTTTTCCTAAACTGTTCCACGTCAATATAGAGCCCCAGAAAATGAGAGACCAGTGCAAAAATGTTCAGTTTCCCAGGTTTTATCTTTTATAGATGCAAGTATTGAACTGAACAGCTTTGCCTTAGTTTTTAAGAACTGCTGACAATATTTCACCTAATTTCCAACAAAAAATATTGTTCTTTAAAGCATAATTGTACAGTAAATGACAAAACAGCAAAGCAGTAGTGTTGCACCATCCAGCTGGTCACATTGCAAGGGGAGAGTGTTGATTACAGCAGTGTTTGTTTTCATACTTTTCCTCATTAAATACGATTTGATTCGGGTGATCACCTAAACAGTACCTCATAAAGGAGAATGAGGTGCTTGTGTAGGAATTTAACAGACACTGGTATGGAATGGCTGTCATACCCATAGAGTACTCATACTCATGGATTTAAAAATACATTGCTGTGGTCTGTTCTTTTTTTCCAGAGCTGTAAATTATTCAGGTTTATTCCCCATAGAGGATATTTTAACGTTTCACTTAGAAAAACAACACATACTTTTTCCATACGAATATTAATGCTTTATGTGCTTTAGTTATCTTTGGTTCATAAGCGTTTCTAGGGGTGCCAATAATTATAACATTTGCTTTTGTTAGAAATTGATTTCCTGATGAAATTGATAGTTTTTCAAATGTATTTTACGGTCAGGTTTTATTTCTCAAATTCTATCTCGTAAAGGCTGATTGATTTCACTGCAGACGTGTTTTCCACAAGGCTGCTAATGATTATGGACAAGATTTTTTGGAAATGCCACTTCCAGGCCACTGGAAGCAACATGTAGTTTAGGCTCCCGATCAAGGCCAATCAGGAACAACCCCACTACAAATCAAGGCCAGGGAAAAGGAGTAAACGAGCTCTTCTCTGGCCCAGATGTGCCTGAAGAAATCCCCCACCTTCTCAGCCTGGTTAATAGATAGCAAAGAGCCCCAAGGAGATGAAAGGTTTCATTTGGCTCTTATTCAGTGGTGTGATTGGATTTGGATTTGAGTGGGGTACGCTGTGTGTGAGCGGAGGGGTTTTTCCTGAACCAAGATGGCTCGGTGGAAGTTTGACATTTCTCTCTGGGGTTCTTGCTCCCTAATCATCTCTATGCAGGCCTTTGGGCCTCTTTCACATGGAACAATGGGGCCTGATTGGACACATTGCTTCCCACTGATATGATGTGAATGCCTCGTGTCTGAGCTGTCCTGTCGAGATTTCAGTCTACAGGACAGAATGGACGATTAGACGGTTTTATTGATTTCACTGCACTGATTTACAATGATGTGACGAACACTTTTTGAATCATGTTATCATTATACAGTGTTAATGAAAATACAATATTATTATTTAAAAGAAAACATGGATACAAATCATTCCAATATGTTACATTTGAATGTAATTGTTTTCCCTATAGAGGATATTTTCACTTATCGCTTAGTAACTAAACAAGACTGGATGATTAGAAGGTTTTTATTGACTTCATTTCGCTGATTTACAGTGATGTGTCCAACACTTTTTGAATCATGTTAATATTGTACACTTTCTGGACAAAAATATTGGGACGCACCTCTTAATTATTAACTTCAGATGGCCCCTTACTTCGAGCGAAGGGTAATCTTGGCGCTGCAGCATAACAAGACATTTTGGACAACGTCATGCTTCCAACTTTGTGGACACAGTTTGGGGAAGAACCTTTTCTGTTCCAGACTGTGCCCCAGTGCAACAAAAGCAAGATCCATAAAGACATGGTTGGATGAGATTGGAGCACATAAAAGCCTGACCTCAAGCTCATCCAACACCTGTGGGATGAAGTGGAATGGAGACTGTGAGCCAGGCCTTCTTGTCCAACATCAGTGCCTGAGCTCATAAATGCTTCCCCAAACTTTGTCCACAAAAGTTGGAAGCATGGTATATCCAAAATGTTTTGGTATGCTATACACCATCTGTCCTCTTGCCTTAGATCTTAAGTTAGTTAATACTAATAGAGATTTATGTGGTTTCTGGAACAGTTTGACATAATCCTCTTTTTAGATACTAGTGTTATGTAGCATCAGAAAGCACATAATCAAGTCTGTTTGAGATTACAGTGTTGTGCCTTCAAATAAAGTTCAGTTCCTTCAAATAAAAATGAACTAGTTCAAATTCATAGTTTTTTGTTTTATTTTTGTTTTATTTTGAAAAGTTCACCGCTCAAAAAATTACCTAGTTCACGTTTGTTCGTTTTGTTTTTTTCTTTGCATTTTCAATACTACGTCCTTCTATCTGAACCTCCTTCAATCTTCTCCTTCTGCCTGTCATACAATACAATGTAACAATAACAGACATGTTACATTAAAAAACAATTTTGAGGTTGAGAATAGATCTTACCACTTGAGCAGAGCATCATGTTATGCTTCCGTATACTGTATACGGAAATTTTATTCAGACAGTATTAACACAAAATGCAAATTCCGTGTCTGCCTGAAATGCAACATTCAGACAATATCTTTTAAAGTGCTCAGAAAAGAACATAACTAAAGGTAAACAAAACATGTGGTTTTCCTCATCTAAATCCACACGGTTTCTTCAAAAAACGGACTCAAATGTTTAAACAAACTGCCTTCTGCTGAGGCGTCCACCCTTGCGAGCCTGAAATCAGCAAACATAAAACGTGAGCTGCGTTCAGTCTCATGAGAGTGAACGTCACTCACGTTCAAGTTCATAATCTGTTACCTGATTCATTCAGTTTTAAGCGAGTGAGTGATGATCTGGACACGTTCTTGGCATAATTATAATAAGATAAGTGTAACGCTTCCATTACTTGTTAGCCCCATTAGCCGTGTTGCTCCAGTTCAAAACTTCAAAGCGAGCTTTGAACGCCAAGTATGCCATGGCTGCATTTGCATTACAGGGATGATTATATAATTTTGTCTATTCCTGTTAAAGGCTAATTCCACTATTGTTTGTAGTGATGCTAGGAATCGGGGTTGCCTTATCTACAATGCAAATGTACACTACACGGACAAAAGTATTGGGACACCTGTTTTTCAGGGTTGGGGCTAGGCCCCTTACTTCCAGTGAAAGGTGACCTTAATGCTTAAGTATACCAAGACATTTTGTACAACACCACGCTTCCAACTTTGTGGTCACGCTTCCAACTTTGTGGTCACAATACCTTTGGGATGAACAGGAACAGAGATTGCGATCCAGGCCTTCTCATCCAACATCAGTGGCTGACTTCATAAATGCTCTACAGAGGGCACAAATTCCCACATCTTGTGGAAAGCCTTCCAAGAACAATGGAAGTTCTTAGAGCTGCAAAGGGGGACCAATTCCATATTGATGTCGATGTATTTGAATGCAATGTCATTCAAATCCATGTTGGTGTAATGGTTCGGCGTTCCAATATTTTACTTAATCCAAAACCACCAGTGAACCTACAGGCCTTCTGAGTTCAACAGAAGCTCAGACATCAAAAAGTGTATTCATAGCCATTTCTTGTAATGCCTTTCTGAGAAGGAGCTTTTAGAAGCATTAAATGGTTCAGATATTCCTTTTACCCCCATTATGAATGGTATGTTCCTGTAGGACAGAGAATTTCACAGCAAATTGCTCCGATGTACATAATTTGCAGCAGTTTGTTTCACCAGAAAAATCAGCTGAATTGGCCTTTGATTACAGTCTGAAACATTTCAGGCCAGTCTGCGCTATAAGACATTTTAAACTGTAGCGTTAACAATAATTTTATCTCCTATGATGAAACATATAAAGACGGTTGTACGCTTGGCTCACTGTTCTCTCACCATTTCTTCAGCATGACTGAAAGAGACATGCCATTCTATAAATAGCACTGAGCATTTCCTAAAGTCCTGTGCATTCTATACCATTAATATTTCATGGTCTCTAGAAACGCATGGGGGAAGACATGCAAAAATGTAAGTACACTGGAAAGCAGAAGGCAGGGAGTTGCAGCTGCTTGTGCTCTGATTTAATGCTGGCCGACAGTTCAGCAAACACAGAGTGTACAGTATATTCCTACTTGGTGTTGCTTTAAGTGACAGAAAATGTACTCCAAACATTTGGCACTGTGATCCCACCAATTTCCAGTTTTTTAGCTCTACCTTCCTCGCAGGAGTATTGGCCATTTGATCAGAAACACCTACCTCATTCACTATATGGACAAAAGTATTGGGACCATATAGTATCGAGACTTTAATATGGAGTTGGTCCCCACTTTGCAGCTATTACAGCTTCCACTCTTCTTGGAAAGCTTTCCACAATAGTTTGGAGAGTTTCTGTGGGAATTTGTGCCCATTCACTCTGTTGTGCCATTAGGGGGTCAGGCACTGATGTTGGACGAGAGGGCCTAGCTCGCAATCTCCGTTCCAGTTCATCCAGAAGGTGTTGGATGGGGTTGAGGTCAGGGCTCTGTGTGGGCCAGTCAAGTTCTTCCACACTGAA
>JBBPCX010000018.1:13796684-13829370 GCA_037974365.1 Hydrocynus forskahlii | reverse complement strand
GGGGGGGGCAAATGTGGGTATAATAAACGTTTGTTTTTCATCCATCTTTGAGGATTTGATTGGTCAAAATGACTGCCTTTGTGTGCATAGCGCAAACCGGTCAAGTGGAGTTCAGCTCTACCTGTACAGGATAAAGAGGGTGATATCAGCTCCGCTTAATACATTTCTAATGGTCTTTTTGCAGTCAGCCAGAGGGCATGTCTAATGTGTTTAGACATTTTACAACGAGATCTAAGCAGGTGGGAAAGCATAAGCAGGGGACTGAGCTTTCAAACGTTTTCTGAAAACGCATTTGAAAACACATATTAAAATTCTGCCGGATTGTTTTTTTTTTTCTTTTAGGATTAGTTAGCAGAGCAATTTTCATGGAATTCCAGATCTAATTTCTCAATGATTATATATATCACCAAATTATAAATAATGGCGTATCAGATCAAAAGCAAACTATGAACAGCTAAGATATATATATATATATATAGATGTGTATATATATATATATATATTCATAGCTTAGCTTTTTTGATCAGATAAGCCTATAGGTTCAGTTTCTTACTGCAAGAGACCGATTGGATTTAAAATCTCGCAAATAGCCGATAAATCCCTGCTGTTTCATTGAGACTGGCATTCATTTTCGTGACAGCCTGTGTTTTTTACATTCTTATCTGACTGCAAAACATCTCTGGCTTTCAAGAATACATTCCTGTAACGTTCCTGCCTTGCTCAGGCATGGCCGGAGTAAGAGGTGCTCTCTTTCAGGTTCACACACTTCTGCTTGATAGATCTGTGTGTTATTCAGGAGTTTGTTGCGCTGTGTTACTGGGTCGGTGCTGTGTATGCAGTCTCATTGTGTGAGGAGGCACCTTCAGCTGTGTGTGTGGTGTCTTGCCCCAGTTCCTCTCACCGCATCAGCAGTAAAGTGTGAAGCAGGTTCCTCAGCTGTGACCTCCCCCCGTAGAGGCCGGTGCACCTCTACCAGCCTGGAAAGCAGAAAAGAGTCCAACTTACCATTAATCTGCATTATCATGACATAAAGTCAGTGCTGCATCAAACGCAAAACAGCATGAAGTAGAAAATTTAAAAACCATCCACTTGTGTAATTGTACAGTAAACCTCCACTAGTCTGGCAAAGTGATTTTTCTCTGAGGTAGATTATATTTTTTGCTGTTTATTAACAATCACTCAATTGGTGCAGGGAAAGAAGAGAAATGTTCAGGAGCATAGTACTCCAGAATGTCACCATGCTGTTCAGGCACTAAGTGTTATGGAGGTCTTCTAAACATTTAGCACTGGAATGTGTGTGGAGCTTTTATATTTATCCTATTCTGCACGGTTTTAGCACTTTTGCTAAAACTGTAAGAGCAAAGGAAGTCAGTTTTGTATTTCTGGAATGAAAAAAGGTGCAAAAATATGGAGAAAAAAAACAAGATATCCAGATCTAGGCATTAAATCATCTGGTTAGATCATTTAACATGATTAGGGTGCATTATTGTCATATCAGGCGTATTGTATGTCATCCTTCAGCGACAGTTATCTTACCACCGTGCATTTGCTTTGGTAACAGATGACATAATGTCTCGTCTCATGTAGTCGTACACCAAGTGATCTTATAAATATTTAATGTTTCACTCAAACCATCCTTGCAAAACCATGCAGTTGGAGCAAAGCGTGACATAAAAACACCACCAAAATATGGCCATTGCAACTACTGCTGATTTGTCAAAGGTTTACTTAATTTCAGACAGAAAAAAAAACTAAGACAAAAGGGCTAGTGTGTCAGAATTGCTGTTACTTTATTAATAAAAAAACAAAACAACAAATTCTCAGTTGTCTTGGTCATTTTGGGTATTTATCGAGGTGTTGAAAGGCCCAGATGTTTGGTCTGAATCTGTTAACTGCTCTTAGCTCAGGTAGCAACTGACTCTCCCGTTCCCTGATGAAGCAGACTGGCAGTCAGCCAGATCGATACATATCTGGCCACGGAATCTAGCGTGCAGGTATTTTGTATTCTATTAGTGATCCCTGGTGGTTAGCAGAAGTTGGAGAAAAGGCCACGCTGATGCTTACACAAGAGTCTTCAACAACACTCTCAATTTATCTCTATTCCTGGCTTACTCGGTGTAATTTGAGGTCGAAAAGACCACCCCGTGTCTGCTTGATGTGCATAACAGAGCTCTGTTGGATTTTTTTTCTTTTTTTTTTCAGACGCAAAGATGATAACTGTTGTGTCCACTTTTCTCATGATGAAGGCTGCTGAGATTGAAATGGCCCCGTGATGCTGTGGAATAAGCACACACTTCATCCTATCTGGGCTCATAAAGCTATTTTTCCATTTCTACCCTGCCTAGATGGATGGGAATCGTTTTCTTTTTTGGGATGTACAGCATTATACTTAGCAATTTGCGCCTGGACTTTCATATAGTGTTGAGTTTGCTAATGCCTTTGTGTCCTCAGTTGGTGCAGTGGGTAAAGCACTGATCGTGACTCCTTGGAATGTTGTGAGGTTTACTACTGAACACAGAGACTTAGGACATGGCCGCTTTGTTCAGGCTGACTTTATAGCCAGTACCATGGCAGTTTCTGGGTTTTCTGTAAAGATGCTTTTTGAGTCTGTGGGTTCTCTGAAGATTTGACTGTAGAACCGCATCAAAGGGCTAAACCTCATCTCATGACTGCATTGGTTTGTTTCCCAGTCTGAAAACACAATCTTGAAGGTTCTTCTGGTCATCAGTAGTTCTAATGCATCTCTGTCTCTGTGTTTCTCTACTTGCAGATTTGAGCAGTTGCAACCCCATCATGAGGCTTCTGCTGAAATACCTGGATAAAATGAGGTGTTTCCGGAAGCGCTCCACCATTCCCTTCCTGGTGGTTCTTATCACCTTTCTCCTCTTCATGAATCTCTACATGGAGGATGGCTATGTACTGGTCAGTACTCATATAGATACATTTTTAAACTTCAGTGACAGTTCAGGTCTATTCAGAGCATAGCCAAAAAATACTTTTATAACCTGCTCTCACTGCTTATCTATTATATAGAACCCTGGAAGGGTCACACAAATTTCCATCTTTTTCATCAGATGGTTTTGTTAAATAACTGAGGCAAGCAGATGGAAAGAAAGTAGATCCAGTAACCTGCAGCAATTTTGTTTGAGCTCAAAGAGGTTTTTATTCATCTATAAATATGAAATGTGTGAAATCCACTGATGTGCCTCAGACTTGGATGCATCTGTGTTGTGTTCAGAAGCATTTCTGCCATTGATGTGGAGTACAAGAAGACTTTCAAGACCCCCCAGCTATCAGATATGCTTGCATTTGCGCCAACCTGATTTCTGTAGTGTAGTCAGCAAATCTACTTATTTGAAGGCTGCTTACAACACTTCAATGAATAAAATTTAAAAAGCAATGATTGAGCGTCTATATGCAACTTATGTCTTTATTGGCAAGACGATGATGTTTATCTTACAATGCTTGGGCATTGTCAGAGGACATGCTTAGTTTATGTTTATTTGTTCATTTGTATGTACACCTTAGTATTTGTTCGAATGTATACCTTCATTTTTTATCCAACAAGACTAGTGATCACAGTATAATGAGATTGTTATCTTTTTTTTTTCTTTAGTTTCGTTTATCAAAGTCATTCATAGATCTGTTATGTACCGTTCATAAACTGGTGTCTGTTTTAATACATTGTCGTCTTAGGAATACTGACATAAGCTGTTCATATGCTAAGCTTTAAATACTTTTGCATTTTAATTTGTTATTAATATTGCCTTTTAATTTGTTATTTAATGCCTACATATATGTTGTAAATCCCATTGATATTGTTGATGTGTATAATTACCAGAGCTCCAAATGTACCATATTTAAATTTTCATGATGCAGTCCAAATGCAAGAGACTCATTTGATATTTATGAAGCCAAGTTTATGATCAAAACTTTGTGATCATACCATGTCATGTGCATTTGTTTATTGAATTATTTAATAGAGTACAACTTCTGACAAACTGGGTTTCTTGAGTTTTCTGAGCCATTATAAGTTAGTATACAGGCTCATTTCTTTCGTACCTTGAACATATTAGAGTATTTACGATATGTTTTCCTTTACCCAGCAGATCTCTCATAGATCCCAATTATCCTACCGATGTGTATAAGTGATTTAAAATGTTCAACTTGCAGTTGCCTGGCTGTGAGCTTATTTGGGATCAGAGAAGGGTCTGTATACGAGTAAGCATGAACTCCGCTGCAAATAAACAAGCAGTTTCTAAAACGGAATCCATAATCTGGATAGTTATCATTTATTCTGTAAACAGAGTAACTGAGCAATCAGCTACATACACTGAGAGTAGCCTGCTGTTTAAGAATTCATGTTCTAGTTAAGAACGCTATTTATCAAACTCAGCCATGAGTTTTTCAAGAGAAAAACCCATAACAGGAGAAAAACTTACAAAGGACTTGGTCGCCTTTCATTATTCTATATGTGCACCAGCTTTCATATTTGATCACTGTGCAGAAACGATGACTACAGTGTACCTGCAGACAAGTGACACATGATTATGTCATAGTGCTTCATTCAATATTTAAATCAGCTCTTTATTGTAATATATTACAGAAGAATATTTCATCTGCTTGTTTGAATATGTGTATGTGACACCGTGCCTGTCTGTTTCAGGAGGAGGATAAACGGCAGTTGAGGGAGGCCTCAATACACCCATTAAATTCGGAGCGATATGTGCACACCTTCAAAGACATCACCAACTTCTCTGGAACCATTAATGTGACCTATCGCTACCTAGCTGGAACACCTTTGCCTCGAAAAAGTATTATTATGTTTTATTTCTATTATTATTTTATTACAGTGTATAACTTAACATGCATGGCATTAAATACTTACAGTAGTAGATGTAGTTTAAGAAAAAAATAACTATATACTTGTCTTTGTGTAACAGAGTATCTAACTATTGGATTGTCGTCAGTGAAAAGAAAACGTGGAAATTATCTTTTGGAGACCATAAAATCCATTTTTGACCAGTCCAGCTATGAGGAACTCAAAGAGATTGTAGTAGTGGTCCATCTGGCAGACTTTGACCTAGCCTGGTGTGAAGGCCTGGTTCAGGAGATCTCCAGAAAATTTGGGCATCATATCATCGCAGGGCGTCTACTGGTCATCCACGCACCTGAGGAGTATTACCCATCTCTTGATGGTCTCAAGAGAAACTACAATGACCCTGAGGACCGGGTTCGATTCCGTTCCAAGCAGAATGTAGACTATGCTTTCCTCCTTAACTTCTGCACCAACCTCTCTGAATTCTACATGATGTTGGAGGATGACGTACGATGCTCGCGGAACTTCCTCACTGCCCTCAAGAAGGTGGTCACATCCAGAGAAGGCTCATACTGGGTAACGTTGGAGTTCTCTAAGCTGGGCTACATTGGGAAGCTCTACCACTCTCGAGATCTTCCCAGACTTGCACACTTCCTCCTCATGTTCTATCAGGAAATGCCTTGCGATTGGCTTCTGATCCATTTCCGAGGTCTGCTGGCCCAGAAGGACGTGATCCGCTTCAAGCCATCCCTCTTCCAGCACATGGGCTACTATTCTTCATACAAGGGGGCTGAGAATAAACTGAAAGATGACGACTTTGAGGAGGACTCGCTTGATATCCCGGACAACCCACCTGCCACTCTGTACACGAACATAAACGTGTTTGAGAGCTATGATGCTGCCAAAGCTTACAGTAGTGTAGACGAATACTTCTGGGGTAAGGCTCCTTCCACGGGAGACTTCTACGTCATAGTTTTCAACAAGGCCACGAAAATCAGCAAGATAAAGATCACCACTGGAACAGATGACCGACAGAACGATATATTGCATCATGGAGCTTTAGAAGTCGGCGAGAAGCTGGTAGGAACAAAGAAAGGGAGGCAGTGCTCCTCCTACATCACGTTAGGAGAGTTTAAAAATGGGAACATTGAGGTTCAGGATGTGGATCATAAGATATCTTTCGATATAGAGTGTGTTCGTATTGTGGTAACTGCCAGCCAGAAGGAATGGCTGATCATCAGAAGCATAAGCCTGTGGACTACACAACCTCCAAGTCAGTGAGAACTCCTGTGGGTCTCTATAATAATCATCACACAAAGGCACAACAATCAATATGTCCAGTTTGCTTTGTTTATTTATCTATTTATTTAGTTTTCTATTTATTAGATTATTTATACATTTTTAATTCTTTGGTTTCACTTCACTCTTTAAGTATATAAAGTACATACGGAACTCTAAGAGTCATATTTTTCTGACGACTTTGACAGAAACTCTTCATGAATGAGAACACTTTTGAATTCTTGTTGGCTTTCCGTTTTGGTTTTTTTTTCTCCTCTGCTTATTCTGTATCTCTTCAGCTGAAAACCTCAGTAGCCTAACTGTCCAGGTTTTATTGCTTGGCAGTGGAATTGTGAACCATAGCCTTGGGAGGTCCAGTTTCATGCTCATGCTATGCTGAAGCTGGTGCTTCATGAATTGTAAACATCTCCAAGTGAAGTTATTTGTTATTTGACGTGTTCATCTGTTACCCCCCCCCCCCATCCCCAACACACACCTTTGTCTGAACCATTTCCTTATCATACCTTACTGTCCACAAGAACATGGTCAATATGGCATTGAATATACAATGTATTGTGGCATGAATTTAGTCGACAGCATTTCATATTGTCTCCCCCTCAAGTGGTAGCAGAAATGTCATTTATTCAATCAACCTTGGGCCTGGAGGGTCACCTTTAGACTAGTGTTTTGAGATTGCAGTGTGTAATATGTCAGTGTGTTCCTTCAGAAGCATGGACCACAACACAGTGTTTCTATTCACCCATCTTCTGAAGGGTAGTGATTGAACGGTACAGTGACGAATGAGGTGGACCTGTTCTCCCTTCTTCTCTTTCTTTTTGGCTCTCTTTTGCCTCAGCACAATTTTACCCAGGTAAATTGGATTTCGTTTGTCTCTCTCTCTCTCTCTCTCTCTCTCTCTCTCTCTCTCTCTCTCTCTCTCTCTCTCTCTCTCTCTCTCTCTCTCCCTCCAAAGTTACACCAGCAACTAGCACCCTAGGGTAGTTATCTAACTCCCGGATTCAGCCCCTCACTGACCTTGTCTCTAGATTCTGTAAAATTAGCCGTCCTGATGTAGAATGGAAAATATGACCAATTAACAATGCAATAACAAGATAAATGTTTACAGTTATATTTAAGTATTGCTGTTCTGCTGAAAACTAAGCATCCTATAGTATTAGGGGAAAGTCCCTGCATCCATGTCTTAACCCAGATGTGAAAATCAAATTGCTCATTTCTTGACCATGTGAGGTGAATATGTTGTGGTTTTTTCTGGATGAATGCATCTTCAGTGTAGGTATGTGGCATGTTATTATCACAAAGCAAAGTGTTTTATATATTTCTTTTTCTTCAGAAGTAAAGCACAGGTCCCTTTTCAGAGAGATACCTGAGGAATTGCCAGGTTGGGCTTCAAATAGATATTTTGTGATTACTGGAAGGTTTTTGTTGGCTTCATAATGAAACACATGAAAACACATCACTCAGCAGTGCATGAACCAGGGAAGAAATATTGCATTGTGATTTAGTCTGTATTTTTGTTTTGTTTTGTTTGTTTTTGGGGGGGGCGGGGTTATTACTTGTTTCCAAAATGTCTGCTTTGAACTCGAACGGCGTTGTACTGTACTCGGTTTGTAATTTGATATACTAGGTACAAATACTACCTTTATGACAGCTTACATCTCAGTCAGCGTGCTGCATAGGTCTTTAAGTGAAGAGAATGTCTTATGATGTACATTTATGTTGTACTCTCACCATCATTGTTTGTCACATGGTACTGTATGTATATTGTAAAATGACATATATTTTTTTACATGTATCATTAGAACTGTTTGCCTTGTATATTGTACCTAAATACAAATCGAATCAAGTGTTCAAACAAAAATGAATGCCATTTGATCTGGGAAAAAAACAAGTCTGTTTGCTCTTTTGTCTGCGTACATTATCTTTTGATACAGTTCTGAGAAACGCACACACACACTCACACATGTGTATACATGTATACATTTTTATACAATGTGAGGATGTGAGGTTGTACATATAAACCATATATATGCTGCAGACAAGATAAAAGTGTCTAGTGGTGCTTACTGTAAGAGATGGAAGAGAAAGCCTCCGTCTGTCACGCTTTTGGTGTAATGGAGGTCTAATTATAGTTTTAAACACTTGAAACACTGACCCCAAAATCTCGTCATGTTATTCCAGCTGTAGTCCTTGCATCAAGGATCACATCATTCTTATGATATGGGCCTTTTCAGACATGTAAAGTGTAAAGTTTATGAACAACGCTGTTACTTTGAACTTGGCCTGTGTCATTATTTATACCCCAATATAACAGAAACTTTTCATATTGGCACCACTGGCAAACCAGGCTGTAAAAGCATTTTTTTATTGTACTTTTTGTTGCCTCCTTTTGATGTTTCATTCAAAACATTAACAAAACTCTTCATTTAAAGTACAACAAAATTACAATATAAAAGAGAAAATGCTTACAATTTTTACTCAGAAGAATGACCCATCATCCAGGGATGAACGAACACTTGTCGTACACATATTTTTGAGAAAAACATTTATGCCGTGATAAGATTTTTTTTTCCATTCAAAAAAAAAAATATATATATATATTGGATTTTTGTTAATAATGTAAGATTAGAATGAAAGATCCAAAGGATAAAAAAGCAATAAATGTTTTTACTGTCTGCTTAGCTCACGTTCGAGAGGTGCCATTGTTTGTGAAGGATACGGTATAGATAAATGGGAACATGCTTCAGCTACTTCAGAAAATAAAACAGGAGATAAGGTATTTAGACAGCAATGTTACATAACAACATACTTGTAATGTGTCTCCTAAGCTTAACCTTAATCATAACTTCACTGTAACCGTAGATGTAAGGCTAACCTTTAAGAAAGAGCATCTGGCCTGTCATTTAAATACTTTGTTACACACTTGATACTGGCTGAACCTACAACATGCCCTGATAAGGTGGAGTACAGGCTCATTAATAAAAGTGTACTGTGTGAGGTACCAAGTAATAATAAATATATTTTATGGCATGTTTTCTGAATGCATACACCTCCAGGACCTCTTTTGTTTTGATATGATTGTTTACGAGTTTCAGACAGGTCTTCCTCTCCGGAACCCCTTCATCACTGCCGAATAAACATTCACTCGTTTGATATTTGAAGTGGGTTTAGACTCTTGAAGCAGTCACAGATGTTATTGGCTCTTACCATTACATAGCCCACAGCTGAAGAGCTCTCATACATTATTCATCTATATATTCACATGGATTGTGCCATTTTAATACATACATAATGAATTTACTGGCCGGGGTCTTTTGGGTGGATTTTCTTGGTTCAGTTAATTGTCTCGGTTTGCAACTTTTGGTTGTGCTAACACACTCCACCACATTAATTCAATTGTGGTCGCAGCATTAAGTAGTTCCTGTAATTAACAAATGCAGACAGATGTAATTACTAATAGTTCATCACAAGTCCTCAAACAGTAGATGCTGTGCCAGGACTGAAATGTTGCATATTTTCTTTCCCACTCTCACCAATCTGTCAAAAACCATTGTCAAAACTGCAAAAACGCCTCCTGCTTTGTGCAAAATAACACCGTTAACGAGCCAATCTAAGACATTTGAGCAGTGTTTAAAATGCTATCTTCACACGTGTGTTGACAGTTTAGCTGGTAATCAAGTTGTCCATCCTACAGAATAATTTATGTTCCAAATATGGGAGAGACACACTGGTTTCAGGTGTGAAAAAGTTCCTGGGAACTTAGATCATTTGTGTTTACATGTACATTAACAAAACAGTCATTATCTGATTTTGACAATTCCTAGATTTTGTGAATGTCTATACAAGAAATGGATTTTATCCCAGCAATCAGATTACTCAACAGATACCAATAATCTGGAATCTTTAATTTTCCTATATCCGTGCACGTGATCACACTGAAATAGAGAATAAGTGCCCCTGAAGTAGTACACAGTGAATATAATGGAAGATTTAATCAATATTAACTAAGTAAAATCTAAGTTCCATAATAGTCCACTTACCTTAGGTATAGTCTTTC
This sequence comes from Hydrocynus forskahlii, assembly GCA_037974365.1. Lineage (NCBI taxonomy): Eukaryota > Metazoa > Chordata > Actinopteri > Characiformes > Alestidae > Hydrocynus > Hydrocynus forskahlii. The sequence continues at coordinate 13,819,198 of JBBPCX010000018.1, read as the reverse complement.
AGCAAAAGCATGTTTGGTGTACTTTTATATTTTGCTTTTTTGTTTGTTTGTTAGGAACAGCAGCTGTGAGGCTAATATTAAAAACACTAGAGTTGGCCTATTAGCCCACACTGTTTTGGCAAAAATAAATCCCTTTCATTTCTTCTCCCAATCTTTTCAAACTACATCCACATCTCATTAAGATAGTACAGACTGGCTGACGTGATTTAGTGTGAACTATAAGATTCACCAATACAGGCTCCTGTTTTAAACAGCACTAGGGTTGGTCTTTACAAACCTTTTGTAGATTAGTGTCCTAAACCACATCTGCACCACCCTAAGGCAGATCTGGATGCTGTAGGCAGTCTGGGGGTCTATTTTTATTTTCCAGTTGTGACTCATGACCTGGAGATTTCTCATTTTGAGATCTAAATTATTGTCAGAATCTTTTGTTATCAGATTAGTTTGTTGCACAAAGTACAGTGTCATTTTAGCAACAATTTAATCGTGAAATTTGAGATTGACAATGGCAGGGTCTACCTAAAGCTCTTCAGGATTAGAGTTTTAACTCGAATGTAACTGAGATTGCCCCTGTTTCGAATGTGTGATGGTTGGAGGTGGGATAGGCAGACAAGTGTCCGGTCACAGCACACCTCAGTATTAATGACCAGGCAGACGGGCAGGGATTTTGGAGCCCATAGCCTACTGTGAGACTAAACGTTCTTTCAAAGCCTTTTGAAAAGGTCAACGGAAATTGGCAACTCCCCTTAAGTCTGTGCATTTTGGAATGGTTATGATTGGTAAATGTGAACAGAAGCCTGGATTTTCCACTGGAAAGAAACCACTTCAGTTTTTTGAGGATACCATTGACCAAACTAATACACCGACTGCTTCAGAGAATGAGATAAATAGAACTATATTGCATATATTTATTACAACATGGCCAAACGAAATATGGACCCAAACATCATATTCATATATACTTAGTAAATATCTCTTTCCAAAACCATTAGAACTGATACACAGGTGGTCACAGCTGCCCCATACATATTTACATTTTTACACTATGTGCAGTGTTAAGGTCTCTTCTCACTGGAAATAAGGGGCTGAGTCCCCACTGTGGCCTTTATTCCTCCTCCACCAAACTTTTCAGCTTAGTTACCTGATACCCTGTGTGACAATAATCAATGCTTCATTTACAAAGCAAATTCTTTTATTTCTGAATGATAAATTGCTGCTTTTAATCAAGACCATGACCATTCATACAGGGAAAAAAATCACTGGCATACGATCTAGGGCCATTTACTCTCACTAGAAAGACTTTTCAAAAAAACATAAACCTGCTGCTTTTGTTTAGCTTGTTGAAGCTAACAGTTATTAGATGGAGCCATATTTGCCTTTTTTCATTTAAGAAGACTGGAAAAAGTGGAAAGAAAATTGCCTTGCCAATACATTTGTTCAGGTTTGTATCATACCTACATTGAATCAATAACATTTATGCATTATTGCTTTATGCATGATTGCACTTTCCTTGGTGCAACCCGTAATATTGATTAGCTGTTACCACTCATGAGGGTGTGAAAAGCAACTTTTGCATATCTACAGTGGTGTAACTCAGCACACCCACCGACTCATTAGGCAAAGCAGCTGAGAGGCTGTGTGTGTGTGTGTGTGTGTGTGTGTGTGTGTGTGTGTGTGAGTGTGTGAGTGTGTGAGTGTGGTTTTATCTGAGACGGTGCACTCCCTTTCTCAGTGGGAGCAGGGGAGCTGAAGCCACGGCAGCGCTGCCCTTCAAAGTGGAGTGGAACTAACGCTGAGGTGAGTCCATATGGCAGGCGAGATATGTGGAAACCATGGCTAATGTGCATTTTAAAAGGTGTCAGAATGGCCCACAAAAAACCAATACTCCGTAATAACTCCTGGATGAGGCCATGCATGGAACACCGCCCAATCGATTCTGGGTTACCATGGCAGCAGCACTGCGTAAATAGAGGAGCGGAGCACACAATCAGATGGAGAGAACCTGAGGTGGAGTTTGCATCCCCATCCCTATTCCCTGCTGAACAGTGCCTCAGCCTCACTGCCCTACACCTCCGAGTAATCATTATGGATGTTAATACCTTCAGAGAACTTGGGAACAGATAATAAGGAGTGGGAATCATTCGATTGTTTTTTCCATTCTGAAAAGTTCATGGCGGCTCATAAGCACACCGTTCAATTTGGACTCCGTGGCCCAAACTGATTATGCCCTCCAGCACTTCTGTGAAACTAAACTGTACATGCTCTTTCTCCCAAAGGTGAACTTTGCCTCAGGAATGTGAACATCGTGTAGGGCATCTCAAAGCTTACATACTGCCAAACCAAAGTTGTCACAGTGCACATTTGCTCACAGCATATCATGATCTGAAAGAATCTTGCATTTATTTAAAGCCATTATATGAGAACATCTCATAGTAAGGTGTTTAAATCCATTTGGGCAATAAGGGTGTTCCTGCTTGTACAAAGCACTACTCTAAATGTCATTAGAGGAAATGCGAACAAACAATAATGCAGCAAAATTCATGTCAAATTTTGGTTCTGGACTATCCCAGCCATCACACAGTTTGTTGAAATCCATCAGCTGCACATCTGGTGCACACCTGGTGAAGCATTCAGTAGCCATATCAAGTACTGGATGATAACTGCAATGCTGAGCTGCCATGGGAGTAGGCCTGTGAGTAGCTAAACAAACACACTGATGTACAAACAACTTGCTTTTGTATCAACCTTAATATCATTGGTATTTATTCCAATAATACTGTTATGACATAGGGTTATAAATACAGACTTACGTCCCTGCTAAATAACTTTATAAACATCATTTTCTCAGGTGCCAAAATGTTTGGAGTGCACATATTGGAGAAAATATGTATGAAAATTATGTTTTTAGGATGAGATCATCATTTTTCGAAGAACAGATACAAGTTCCACTTGGTAGTCATTCTTCTCAACTCTGTCCTATTGCTTTAAGGGCCATAGCATCAAAACAGTATCATTCACTTCATGATATATTTTATATAATCTTGAGAATACTAACATAAGATGTTTATAAATACTACAGAAAGTAGCTTCTGAAGGCTCTAAAGAGACATGGAACATTTTTAAGAGTAAAGCATAAACATGAAAGCTCCTTTTCTGCTTACATATGTAAATTAAGGACCATTCTTACAGCAAATCACTCCATACACATAATATGGGATTTATGCTGTTGCATGGGGCGATCCATGAATGTTAAATCATTAGCAGGCATCACTTTTGGTTTGTAAAGCTTCCTAAACATCTAAACGAATCAGAAATTGCATGCAAAAAATTCATTTGCTTGCTAAGACTAGGCCCTTAAGTGTGTCCTCCATTATTCTGAATATTTTCAGGCTGTTTGTTAGCTGTGAGTACATTGCCTGGTGTGTTTACAGTTCACAGCTGGAACCCATTAGTCTCTTATGTTTAGACTGTAAAAGCTGTTCCATCTTCTCTAATATTTTAGCTCAGTTTGTGAACAATGCCTGAATCTCACAGCGGACCACTTATTTGTGCCTTTTCATAAAGCAAAGCCTGGGAACGGGCTAAAAATGCAGTAATATGGATGGTGGGATAAGACCAGATGAAGAGAGGAGAAGAAAAGCGCAGACTGATTGATGGGTAAACAGCAGGCTGTAGAAAAGCATCTCCCTGAGGAGGCCAGCAGCTCAAAACAGAGATGTGGGTGATGAATGGCTTGTAATAAGCTGGCGACTGTCTGACGGCCGCTGATCTAAGGTCCCTCTGCGATTAGACGCTCGCGCGTTTCTCCAGCGTCAGTGTTGACAGGGGTGTGATCTGTGTGCTGATGTGTATGAGGGTGGGGTGTCTCGCTAGGAAACAGACAGCAGCATGAACTGAGGACTGTATCAGTGCTGTTCAAACAGCTAATACAACACAGAAACATGACACAATGACTGTTCAGCGAAAACGGCAGAATCATTTCATTAGGAATGACCACATCTTCACAGTGCACCTATACTCTTTGGCCATTTTATAATGTTTTATCAGGTATGTCTACCCATTACGTGCACCGATTTGACATTTGACAGTGGCCCCTCTTTTGCAGCACAATTTATTTGCAATGCTATATTATTCCATGTTATTACAGGAAAAGGACCACCAATAGACCACTGCTTCTTTTTTGTTAGTTAATTTTTAATTGACCTCATTTAAACAAGTACAAACAATCTAACAACTCCAATACTACAAGGGTAGGAAAACAGAGTGCAAAAGGGGAAGGGGGGCTTGACTCATTTTCATAAGTGACAAGAGTTTTTACATACTGTGTGCTGACCACCTGTGTACTGACCCTCGACAGGTACCATTTTCATTGGACTTTTTTGTACATCACACCACACAGATTCTCAGTGCTCTGAGATCTGGAGAATTTTGGGGCCAAGTCTTGAACTCTGTGTCATGTTCCTCGCAAACCATTCCTGAACAATTTTTGCAGTGTGGCAGGACGCATTATCCTAAGAGGCCAGTAGTAGAAGTAAAAGTAGTTGTGGTAGTAGGGAATGCTGTCTCTATGAAGTGGTGTGCTTGGTCTGCAACAATGTTTAGGTAGATGGTACTTGTCAAAGTATCTTCCACAAAGATTCCATCACCCAAGGTTGCCCAGAGCAACACACTGCCTCCACCAGCTTGCCTTCTTCCCGTGGTGCATTCTGATGCCATGTCTTCCCCTGAGAGGCGATGCACACACATACATAGCCATCCATGCACCACAGTCCAGTTCTAATGTTTATGTGGGGTCAGCATGGTCCACGCAAGTTGCCACACACTGTGTTGTGATACCTTTCTCTCACAGTCAACTTTGAACTTCCATGCCCATCTCACCAGTTCACTGCTTGTCCTTCCTTGGACCACTTATGGTAGGTACCACTGCATACTAGGAACACCTCACAAGACCTGCCATTTTGGAATGCTCTGACCCAATCATCTAGCCATCGCAATTCGGGCCTTTTCAAAGTTACTCAGATCCTTATGCTTGCCCATTTCTTTCCCTGTCTGTTCACTTGCTGCCTAAGATATCCCACCTCTTGACAGGTACTGTTGTAACAGGATAATCAATGTTACTCACGCCACCTGTCAGGGGTTTTAAAGTTGTGGCTGATGGGTGGACAGTAGGCCCCACCGAGGCTGAAATGAAATCTAGACCACTGGTAGTGGTAATGACTGTGACTCTGACCAAATTAAAATTGAACAGCAGCTATGAAACAATTCATGTACGGGCAAAAACAAATGAGAACAAATAGCACCAAGGCAAGGCCTGCGATAATTACTGTTTGAAGGGAATAAAGGATGACTCGTGGCAGTTATTTAGCATTTAGCACAGATTGTGAAGCTGATAAGCAGGTGTTTATCAGCAGCGCTGCAGGTGCTGTGGTGGCTTGTGGCCGGCTGTGGCCGCTCTCCCCAGAGCAGGCCCGGGTTAATCCCCCGTCACTGCAGCGCGCCAGGCAAACACCTACATCTGCCTCTCCTCAGCTGCCGTCACACACGTCACGCTGCAGGCACTGCAGCCGGATCCACCTTCATCTGATAATTAGTCCCATTTATCCTGCCTCTCCCCTCTGAGTGCGCCATGCTGTCCCCACACCGCAGCTTTCATCAGTAAAGCATTAAAGTTTCATAAGCATTAACTACTGTCTGATGACACTCTCTCTCAGTGGGACAGCTCCCTAAAGCGGCCGGGTCCCCATTACTCCAGCATGTTGAATACTCCACTGCCTGCTTATCTGTGTAGCTGTGTGTCCCGAGCACATACAATGCTATACAACAGTATTATATAACTACAGGCTTTCTGAAGGTGCCAAAAGTTAGAAAGAACAGATATTTTCACTTTTATGCAAAAACAAAACAAATCAAAACAAAGCAGTGGAACAGTTTACCAAAGGAGATTAACAGGTAAACACAGAGCATCATTTTAAGAATCAACTGAAGACATACTAATAATAAGCACTCAGCATTCAGCCTAAATGGATGAATTAGAGCTACAAGGCTTGGGAGTTTTTTTTTAATCATTAATTTTTTCAGGCATATCAGCTTGAACGATTTGGAAATTTGCATTCAGTAAGCATACGAGCAAGCTGTTTGTTCATTTGTTCTCAGCCAGAGCATGTGGAGCGTGCATAAACAATATGACATGCATACGGCAGGCTGTCCCTGAAATCATCCAACATTTACTAAATATCGATCTTTCCAACAGGACAGTCATGTACGGTGGGTTCCTTCTGGGTCTAAACCTTCAACGCATGTTGTAAAGAATTGTTCAATTTGGCCGTTTAATTAGCTAGCAGCCTATGATTGAATATATACAATTTTCCCCTTAAAGTTGTTCAATCAGCCAAGGCATGTTTGCTTTTTTGGTATAAATTTAGTGTAGCTAAAAAGTAATGTAAATGTTTGTAGATAACATATATTGTAAGCAAGCCTACACAATATGGACGAAAGTATTGATACTTTCTTTCAGGGTTTTAAATAGACCCTTTACTTCCAGTGAAGGACAATTTTAATGTTCCAACATACAAAGACATTTTGGACATTTGAGGAAGAACCTTGCCTCTCCCTTTCCAGCATGATGGTGCACCGGTCCTTAAAGACATATTTGTATGAGTTTGGTGTGGAAGAACTTGATTGGCCCGCTCAGAGCCCTGACCTCTACCCCATTCAACATTTTGGGATGGACTGGAATGGAGATTGTGAGCCAGGCCATCTCCTGCAACATCAGAATGAATGGGCACAGGTTCCCACAGAAACACTCCAAAATCTTGTGGAAAGTCTTCTGAGAAGAGTGGGAGCTGTTGTAGCTGCAAAGGAGGAGCAACTATATATTAAAGTCTGTGTATTTGAATGCAATGTCATTAAAGTCTTCTATGTGTTGAAAGTTAAGTTTGTTTGTCTTTTATTGGAGCTTAGGGCCAGTTTGAGAACCACTGAAACTAAACTGAACTAAAGAAGCAAAATCTGCACACTAAATAACCCCTTGACTCATCAGCTACATTTTGGGAGAGGGGGAAATGGTGCACATTTGACTTCTAACTATCAGCCCTAATGTCTGAGGACATTGCTCCTGTGTGTGATAGACGGTGTAGAGATAGATGTGTGTGATTTTGATGAGAGAAGATCAAATGCACTCCAGCACTTTAGCCGCCTGTTTCCTAATGCTCTCTCCCATGGCCTCTCTCTATCTCCCTCACTCAGTCTCTCTCTCCCCATCTCTCTCTCTCGCTCTCTCTCTCTCTCTCTATCTATCTCTCTCTCTCTCTTTCTCACTCTCTCTCTCTCTCTCTCTCTCTCTCTCACTCAAACCACTGCAGTGCCCCTCTCTCTGCTGTAACAGCCTTAATTAAAGATTAATGGCAGGGTTTTCCCTGTGTGAAGAGTGGAGATAACTTCTCTCCCTGGGCTCTTCTTTAAAAGCGCCTTGTCGCTGAAAGCACTGGAGAAAGACAGAGAAAGAGAGGGAGAGGGAGAGAGAGAGAGAGAGAGAGTGGCAGTAGTGTGAAGAACAAAGCTGCTCTGGTCTAGTCACATGCAGGAAGCTCACAGAAAGCTGCGAGGACGGAGGGTCAGAGCAGTGGGGTGTGTGTGTGTGTGTGTGTGTGTGTGTGCTGGAAGGGGGGAGCCATTTCAATTATGCCCAGTAAAAAGACACAATCAACTCGTTTAAGGCTCCTCTGCTGTGTCCGCCTCCCTCCTTCCCTCCCGAGTGACAATTAAAGCCACCATCTCCAGCAGGTCTTGTAACTGTCACACCGATATGCAGCTCTGATTTGCCAGCTTACTGTGTTCCTCTCCTGCTTCTGTCACACCTTCTTTTCATGTAACACTGAGAACAGCTGGCAAACATGGTCAGACTACTTCAGTTGTGCAAACCCTCAGCGTCACTGCAAAGTTTCTTACATATTAGGCAACTTTCTGAGCTGCTTTCTATTGCTGTTGTCTTTTCTTTACTCTTTTGTGCCTTTGGTTTTGACTCTGACCCCGCATTGCTCTACTGCCATCCTTTCTTTGCCCCTGTACTGATTTTTGGACTGTTTTTTTTTACAAAGTGTTTCGGACTGCATTTTTTTTTTTTTAATTAAAGATTCTCCTTTCTGTGTGTATGTATCCAGCTTCTACATAAATTATTTATCACAGTAACAGCCCGGTTCAGAGCTGAGCTGGTATCCATATTAGCCCTCTCCCCCCAACTTTCTCCTCCTTTTTCTTTCCAGGGACAGCTGCTGAAAAATCCATTGCGAAGAAGAGGGGCAAGGCCAGCCATTCCAGAAAATGTTCTTCCAGTTTTAAGCTGTCCTGATATGATATGTCCTCAACTGCACCAGTGCTGTCAAGAGTTGTGTATGTAATGCTATTACATTGACATGGAGTTTTTTAAATTGTTTTTAATGGTTAAATAATGGTATAAATTTTTAACCTAAAGGCCCAAAATGTATCCTATATAAGAGTATGTAGGGTATATTTAATACTCCTGCTGCGGCAAAACAAAAGATCTGTTTACTGTTGCCTGTATGCTTTTACAATAGTTCTGCTCTTTCTAATTCTAAATGTTTTACACATGATTACAGCACTACATTTACATGACATGATGCTTCTGTACATGTGTAATTGGCATGGCACTGTGGCTGATGTGCATCATGTGCTGGTCATTATCTGCCTGGGTGCCGTAGTGTATCTTCATTTAGTCCATCTCTCACAGTTCCCTCACCTTGGGAAGGTATCCTTCCACCAAAGAGTGAGCAGTGTGTGATTAGGATAAAGAGGTGTCTAACCAGTCTGTGATTAGGGTAAAAAGGTGTCTGCTTTCTCAGAGTTACACTGTGGTCTGTGTGTGTGTGTGTGTGAGAAAGAGAGCGAGAGAATGAGTGAGTGAGAAAGCGATTTCTGCTACAGGAGGGCATATCTTTGCTGTGGGGAAGGTCTGTGTGTAATTTGCTTCATTGAGAGCAGACAGTAGGTTGGATTAGATCTCTATCCTGTGAGCGGCTGTCACTTCATCGCCTCCCTCCCCTCTCCAGTCGGCCACGGCTTCCCATTCGCAGGCCCTAATTATTTACTGTGCTGTCATAGTACAAGGTCACGCTTGTTATACCATCATCCAATTCATGCAATCAGATTTTTTTACATAGAGAACTAATCTCATTCCTTCACAAGCAATTATCTTGATCTGACCGGCTGCTGGTGGATTCGCTGCCATGCCCAAGATGAAGGCGACGACTTACATTTAGTATCAGCCCGGAATGTGGCGGAGCCCTGCAGCTGACTTAAACTGTCAATCTGTAGAGCCATCTGAAAATATGAGCTAAATTAAAGAGAGGTCTCAGCGCTGGATCGTAGCCAAAACAATTACGAGGCACTAGCATGGACACAACAGATGATGCCGGGGAGGACTGTGTTTTCCCCTGGCACTCGTCCATGTCCTTTTTAACAGGAAGGGGCTCTGTTTCTTATTACATGTGAGCAGATGTCACGTGAGGTCCCGTATAGTAGAGCAACTTAAAAAAATGAGATGATAGTCTGAAGTCATGTTGACATATTAAGGTATAATTTAAAAAATCCTTGTTACTGTGAAAATATAAGCTTCTGGTTTTTTATTAATTGCTGATGATTAGTTGTCAAGATTTTTTTTGTTTGTTTTAATGACATTCTTAAAGGCTTTCTAATTTAGAATTGTCCAATAAAGTATTCATGAATATTTGCAGTAAGGACTGGACACAAAAACTTATATATATATATTTACTTATATATATACTCATTTATTTAAGCTTAGAACCATTATACTAAAGCCCTAATTGTTCAGTTATCAGAATAATTAAACTATTACTATGTTACTGATATAGGTGATATAGTGACTGTTGTAAAACAAGCACTAAATACATAAAGTGTAAAAATACATATATATTTATTTTATTCTGAGGTCAAGATTCAGTTAAATGTTCAATATTTTAAAACATCTTGATTCTGGAGCTCTAATTACATATGACACAGATATATAACATGATTAAGTATACAGATATGCATAGAAACTCATTTAATCCTTATCCCAAACCAAAAACCTGAACTGCCGTTGCATGTCACCATGTTTAAAACTCAAATATCAATAAATAACATGATACATTAAACCTATTTTAATGTAATTCATATCCCATATACACTACCGGTCAAAGGTTTTAGAACACTCCAATTTTTCTGTTTTTTTGTATTGAAATTCAAGCGGTTCAATGTCTCATTGTTCGTTCTGCAGAAAGTTCTCCCCACCTATGTTACAGAAGTTCCCATAAGTGTGCGGCACTTATAAGTTGCTTTGCTTTCACTATTCTGTCCAGCTCATCCTAAAGCAGCTAGATGGGGTTTAAGTCTGGAGACTTCTGGCCACTCCATGTTTTCCAGCTTACCATCTTGTTCTTTTTTCTGAGGTAGTTCTGGCAGAGCTTGGACTTGTGTTTTGGGTCACTGTCTCACTGTAGGATGAACCCGGCCAACTGGGCACATACCAGAGGTACTGCAGGGCACTACAGAATTATTTCCCACTTCTGGGTAACCTTACCATTTTTAAACCTCTCGTAGTTCAGCACTGTCCTTTGTACCATTTCATGATATTCATTGGATTTCAATAAAAAAAGCTTGAAACACTGGAGTGTTCTTAAACTTTTGACCAGTAGTGTACATTAAGTACATATGCTTCATCATTTCAACATTCCAAAATGCTTTTAACGTATCACATTTGAAGATCCATAACAATGATGGCTTTCTTTTGTGTTCAGTAGGTCAGTCTAATGTCCTATAAATATAAGGGACACACAGTGGATAAACATTAATGTAATTTGCTCTTATAAATACACTTACTATGCTCAAATAAATGAGCCAAATCAGCTATGTGTAGGAGTCACATCTTGCATTAGTGCTCCAGTTCTTCTCCTCTCATGTTTCTCTATTGCCATCTCCTGGCTCACAGAGGCAAACAGTCATCTTCGATGTATAGTTGCTGGGATTTCTCTTTTTATAGCATATAGCATATAGCATAGCATTTTATAACGTCGTAGTTTCACTTATTGTAATATAAAACAAAGACAGCCCAGTTAAACCCAAAATACAGGTTTGAAACAATCCAGCACTAAGTGGCCCTGTGTAAAAAAAGTGATTATTAAATAAACATTGGGATCAATAATTGGGATCAATAAGAGTAGACACACCCAGGCTTGAGTATTGTAAGCCCTGCTGAATCAATACATCACCTTAATAGAAACTTTCCAGCAATGTAATGGAATTCACAAAAGAAAATCCAGAAAAAATATGAAAGTCAGTTACACATGGTTACACCATTTCTAAACCTCTGGGACTGCAGCAAATTACAGTGAGATCTATTATCTCCGAATAGAGAAAACACGGAGCAGTGGTGAACCAGAGAAACTCCTCCAAGAGTGCGGCAACAAATCAGACATGTCACGAAAAAACCCCAGATAAACACTTAAGGAACTGCAGGTCTCGGCCGCCTCAGATCAGGTCAGTATTCACCAGTTCACCAGAGACTGGGAGAAAATGGTATCCATGAGAGAGCTGCAAGACAAAAACTACTGCTAACCAAGAGGAACATAAAAGCCCATCTCACATTTCCCAAACTACTTTGATGACCCCAGGGCCATTTGGAGTAATGTTATGTGGACGGATGAAATGAAAGAAATGAATATAAAGCCACCACACCAACAGTTAAACATAGTGATGGTAGTGTGAGGGTATGTGGATGCTTTGCTGCTTCAGGGCCTTGATGATTTGGCAAAATTGATGAAGCATCACTTATTCTCTCGATTAAAAAATCCTGTAGGAGAATGTTTAGTAATCTGAAGCTCAAGACCATGTGGGCAACAATTCAAAGTAGAAGAGCAAGTCCTCCTCTGGACAGCTGAAAAGAAACAAAATAGTGATTCTGCAGTGACCTAGTCAAAGTCCTGACTCTGACTGTAAATGGGCAGGTCACGCTCAAAAGTATTTCACAGTGGCTGAAATAAGTCAAATTTCCAACAAAGAGTGGGTCACATTTCCTCCAGTTGTAGGAATTGTTTGGCTGCAGCTGTTGCTTCTTGATGAATTAATTTATCATTTGAAGCTGTGTTTAGTGTTTTAGTTGTCTAATATAGCTTTCGTATTTTGTACCTTTAGTGTGACAAATCTGCTAAAACAGAAGAAATCAAGAGGAGGAAAATACACCATCAGAAATGCTTTTTGTTGTGTAAATAGGATGCATGTGCATTTGATGTTAATATCAATCACATTGCAGGTCAATATTATGTAACGCTTGTGGTCTGTTGAGTGAATTAATTATATAGGTGGTTTTGTTCTTCCCTCTAATACTTCTCTGCACTGGTGTATGTAATTAGCAGTTGTTAATTAAAGAGCTGAAAGAGTGTTCTATATGGCCCATTACAGTAATTAGAGGGAGGTTGGTACAAACAGTCAGTGGAATGTGACCAATAACTGATCATCAAACATATTGATTGTCTTTTATGATCAGTGTAAATAAAGACGCTAATGATCTGTGTTTCATTTAGAAATGTTCTAATTACAGTGGAAGCACAGTGAAGCTTTGTGTGAAATTTGTTGACAGAAATGATATTCTTATGAATTATTCCAGAGATTATTCTTACAGATTATTCACTATTTTGAAAGGAATGAAACTAGGTGAAACTACGGTGACATACAGCGTGAATTTATAGGTTTTTCAGGGTGTTAGTACTACTACTACAACCTTGAAGCTCTTCAATAAACAAATAATCCATATAATCTAAAGGGGCTCTTAATCCCAGTACTGGCAATGGACCCAAAACAGTGCATGTTTTTGTATTTGGTAGCACATCTAGCACATCTGATTCATCACAGTAACTAATATACAAACTCCTTCTTGGTAAAGTCAGGTGTGCAGGGTGGAAGAATCTGATCAAAAGGAATGAGAGAATTTCTGAGCAGTGGCCTACTGGGTGCACCTTGGGTGTTTCTTTATCTGAATGCTGCTCGTGTCCACAGTGTCGAAATTCTGGCCTCAAATCTGCGTGCTGATGAAGTGCAGGAGGTAAGGTCGGGTTCTGGGGGAGGAGGAGGAGTAAAAAAGATCTGTCTGAGCAGTGACTCTTTGCTTTTGAAGGTAAACCGACTTCTCTGTAAGGTTCTAGGAAAAGGACTGATGAAGAATCTTGGCATTATGTAAAGATGTAAAGAGGCTTTTCACACTCACATATCTCATAAACAAGAAATGGTTGTATACATGCCAAGTATTCCATAAGGAGCCAAAAGTGGTTCTTCTACTACCTACACCTTAGTTTTTAAGCATGTACCCGTGTCAAGTCACTCACATCTCATTCACTTTCTGTAACCGCGTAATCCTCACTAGGGTCCCAAGCACCCCAGGGTCAATGGGTGCAAGGTAGAGACTCAGCCTGAGCGGAACGCAGCCCACCGCAAGCTGCGCCCACACACACACCATTCACTCACGCACTCACATCTACAGTCAATTCAGAATCCCTGACATGCATGTCTTTGGACTGTGGGAGAAACCGGAGGCCCTGGAGGAAGAATGTGCATCCTTGTCAAGTATGATATTATTAATATTACTGCTATTAATATTAATATTAATATTAATAATAATAATATTAGGCACCTGGTGGCCTAGTGGTTAGGGCGTAGCCCCTGCAATCAGACGGTTGTGGGTTCAAATCCCAACACTGCTAGCGTCATCACTGAGATACTCTTAAGTAAGGTTCCGTCCCCACGCACTGCTCCTTATTGGTGGCAGCCCCCTGCTTCACTTAGTGAATGGGTTAAATGCAGAGGAAGAATTTCACATTGTTCACACTGTGCTGTGGTGTTTTCATGTGTGACTATAAGGGGCCACGTTATTATTATTATTATTATTATTATTATTATTATTACTACTAATAATAGTGGTAGTAGTATTTGATGTTTCATGCTCATTTTGGACATGAGTGAAAGAACTCCATAGCATGTTTTGGTCTTCTCTTAATACCTCAATTTAGATGTCAAACTATCCAGCATTCTGGATGGCAATCAGCAGATCTCACCACTGTACTTCATTATACAGATAAGAAGCAATCCATTTGTACACATTAAGGAAAGTTAATTATCACACATTGCTTACAGATTTCATTAACTGTGACTCCCTAAACAGAAACATGGGAAAACAGAATTATGTGTAAAACTATTACTCAAGCCAAATAAGGATGTGCATGTTTTGAGTAGTTGAAAGATGTGTCGTTTAATTACATCAGAAGAGAAAAATAAATATACATTGAACAAATATAATAATCTTTCAAAGAAACATACCATATTTGCTTGCTCATTTTATTTACAGAGATTGTCCCCTAGCACAAAACAGATATGCGGAGGGACAAAGTGCTAAAGCAAACCAAATTAAAAAACATCCATTACTGCTAAGCTGTTGCTAGTGAGAAAATAGCCACATATTCACTGAATGTAAAATGTCTTTTTCATCTGTGGACATAGGGGTCAGTAATATGAACTTCGCTTCAGAATATATGGCCTTCTCGATTTGTTGGTGTGCAGCTGTCTCTTCAGAATATATGGAGACTTTCTTTTCAGTGGGTTCTCGCTGTTCTGATCCAGTTCAAGGTGCTCTTCGTCGTAGTGAAGCTGAAAGAAGACACAGACAGTGCAAATGAACAGCGAAATAACAGCCCTCGCCCTCTGAAATGTGAGTGAAACACTCTTGGTTGGTAATAAGGCAGGTGTGTGAAGGTGTGAAGCAGCTATTGCAGTGCAGCAGGTACTGATTGCTTATCAGCTCTGAGCCGCCCTGAAGAGTGCTTGAGTGGGATTTGTGTGTGGAAGAGTGTGTATTTACCAAAACGAGGATTCACTCTAAAATTAGGGGGTTGTCTTGTCTGGGATGTGATGCTGTGAAACTGTGTGTAAAGACTTCATGTGCAGAGAGCAAAATTGTGTGTCTGTATATTTATTTAGTTACTTGTGGTTTTCCAAATGTCAGTATTATATAAATCTATATAAACACACACAAACACACAGACACACAGACACACACACACACACACACACACACACACACACACACACACACACACACACACACATATATATATATATATATATATATTTTATTTTTTTTTGCTCTTTTTTTTACACCATTCAAAAACTGGCCCGTGTGAATATTAAAAGAGGAATGGACCAAAATGTCTTGATTACATTAACATACGTTTAAGTCAGCGTGAATCAGTAATCAGTGCTTTTCTCTTCCACACTGTGATGTATTACCCAGTAAAACAGTATCGGAGCAGGTCTAACCGAGTGTTTCTCTGAGTGCTGATAGGTGGTGGTGTGAGGGTTGATGACACTGTAAAGCTTGTTACTGTTCACTAGTGCCAATACAAAAAATACTTTATCTGGTCAGTAAAATATATTATGTAAAAATTGTTATTATAAAAATCAATGTTTTGAGGTAAAATTTTGCTGTAGGTTAATGTGAAATAATGAGGTCAATGTAAAAACCCTATGATGATGAGAACAAACGTTTGTTTTTTGTGCACTTACATTAGCACATGCATTTTTGAAAGAATCTCTGTTTCTCTTCCTCATTCTTTCTTTCTCTCATTCACTCTCTCTCGATCACCCTAGCTTACTTTCTCTCTCACACACACACACCTCTCTTTCTCTCAGTCTCTCTCTCTCGGTCACACACTCTGCCTCTCTCTCTCTCTCTCACTCTCTCTCCTTCTCACAATCACTCTTTCTCCATCTCTTACTCACTATCTCCTTGATTCTCTCTGTCACACACTCTTCTTTTCACTCTCTCTATCACTCTCTCTCCTCTCACAAAAACTCGCTCTTTCTCTCTCTCACCTCTCTGGGATGCAGTACCCGACAGAGAGTTTGGAGGTTGTACAGGTCCAGCAGTGTCTGACTGAAGGCACTGGCCAGTCTCTCTTCATAGGCTGTTTGAACCTCCTCAGAGTTCCAGTCCTGCGTCAGCTCACTGATGCTCCCCAGCATCCTGCACATGTTCAACAGAGGTAGCTGCCACTGGGGGGCGCCGTTTCTGCTCTGCTTTACCAACACAAACAAGCAGAAATTAGAGTCTCACCTGCGCCGCTACTTAACACAGTGTCTACCGTTTAAACCAGTGCTGGGCTCAGCTCTGCTGGTTTCAGCCAGTTAAAGCCTTTTTAATTCAACAAATGATTGTTGTGGTTCAAATTCATTTCAGTAGTTCATATTAAGCTGTGCATGATTTATGACATTCGTAGGAACAGCCTAACTTCATCTAAGCTTGGCTCAGGGTCTTGAAATCCAATTGAGTGCCGCTGGCTGTGTGGAGCGAAAGTCTATAATAAAGTGCTCTTGGAATCATAAGATGAAACACGAAGGAAATTAAACCGTCTTACAACTTCCTCTTCCATCCAATTAACTGGGTTTAAAAATCATGGCACAAAACTTGCTTTGTCATTAGGGCTGAGAGAGAGGGATTTGTTCAGCATGACAGATGGCCTTGTTTCCAGCTGAAAGAAGCGGAATGGGGAAATATCATTGGGTTAACTGCATTTATGACTCTTCCCTCACACACAGGAGGGCTGGCAGACTGCAGACCTGATAGTTTGTTCTCCCACACTTTTTTAATGAATCTTTAGCATGTTATACAAAAAAAAAAAATCTGGAAAAGCCGTGGTCCAGTTTCCAAAGAATCAATTTTCTGTACCATACAGTCAGTCAGCACAGACTATTGGCTTAAAGCACATTTAAAGCAGCAAGAAATGGGCAGGTGCAGGTGTCTGTTCCTGAGAACCAGGAGACGGCTTGCAACCATTGTTCATGGTAATAGACTGTATGCTATAGATGCTGCAAACAGAGATTAGGTAAAAAAGTGCTGTAGTATTCCTTTAACATGCACTTCATCTAAATCACTTAGAGAATTATACTCAGAAATGAATGCAGCTGTTAAGGACTATAATGCGGTTGTCGCAAAAGGCATGTCACCTTGCTTACCAACGGATCATAAAGCTCTGTTAGTCTTTAATGCTTTGATTGCACTGTCCTTGATTTAAGAACCAATGACTGTGCATCACATGATGCTAGCAGTCTCTCTGAATCTGTAGGTGTCACAATATAGAATGATCTTTGGTAAAATGTCAATAAACCAAATAGGTAAGAAATCTATTTAGAAGTGCCCTTCACTGTGTAATCAGTAAAGATGGCAAGAAATTATGCTAGTTTTATTCTGTGTTGGCTTCTATTGTATGACACTGGCCCATTATATTTATTGCCATTGTGGGGACTAGAGGGGTGCAAAATTCCAGCTGGGGTCCATTCAAAAAACTTTTATTTATTATTACTCTCCTGCTATTTTCATTTAACAGGTGATATATTCAGTTTATCCAGAAAAAGAAAAATACTGAGCATCACATTTGTGATTTACTCTGTGCACAATTATCATAACATGGAACTCATGCATCTAATTTCCCACGTTTAGTAGCTTTTTATTTTTATACTGGTATATCCTGTCTCTACTAAACTGAACAGAGATTGATAAAAGTCACCGTGGCCTGCAGTTAGGTCCGTTTTTGTCACCCTCTGTAAAAGGCCAAATCAATACATGAGAGACTTCCTGCTGATTCCTAAGCCAGCTTTATACTTGCTCTCACTGTTAACAGCTGTCATATCCCTAAACTGTTTGTACTTCTGAAAGTGCTCTTTATAGTAAAACCCATAGATATTTGGACATTTTAAAGCCCACCACCATAAAGCAGTGAGATTCTACTTCCTCTGAGGGTGAGGATTCCCATTCAAACTGGTGTAAAGAAACCACCACTGTACCTCTGACGCGAAGAGCCTGCTCAGCACCTCCTCCTCTATCGCCTCCGTTCCCTCATCAACATCTGGGAATAAATAACAGCCATTACACATAAGCAATATCAGTCAAACTGACCACATGTGAATGGTGAAGAAGGGCCATAAAGATCATTTTTGAATTCTCTTCAGTTTAGATCTAAAATACTCCCAATAAATTCCCTCTACACTCCAGTGCAAATCAAATAAATGTGCTTGTATTTCTGCTTGGCCATGCATGCTCAATAAGCAGGCACAAGCCATTTTTTTCAGTCAGGAAGACATAGCAGCTTCTGCACTCTTCCTTTTAGTCGCAAAAGACAACAAGCACTTTATTGTTTCAGTAACACTGATTTACAAAGTACAGAATTTCTGTTACATATATATATATATATATATATATATGTGTGTGTGTGTGTGTGTGTGTGTGTGTGTGTGTGTGTGAAATAGTGTAATTTTCATCCCTGATGTCCATCAGTTTTAAAGGAAAAGTTATATAAATGATTATATATATATATATAAATTATTCGAATGATTGTAAATATTGTGTGTGTGTGTGTGTGTGTGTGTGTGTGTGTGTATGTTTTTCTTGCACTATAAAATCATCTATGACCCTTAAGTGGCCATAAATAATGGCTACATAAATAATCCTGTATTTCCATTTCCATTTGTAATAATTTTGGGTATAAAGAGGTCTGAAAAGAAGAACAGTTAATGTTTAAAAGAAAATATATTTCTTTTCTATAATTTATAATGTACTAATCATAGTTAGCACTAACATTTCTGGTATATGTAAATCCCATAAGAAAAACACATTAAAACACATTCATTAACACACATTCATTTAAAACTATGGAAAAACAGGGAGTTTTATGAACAGGGAATTCAGCTCAAACAATTGACCTAATGAGTAGAATTATGTGTTAGTAAACAGAAAAATGTGAACTCTTTGAAAGCCCTAGGGTGACCTGTGGAGTGAGAGACATGCCTACCTGAGCACAGTCCGTTGCAGATCAGAAAGATGAGCACCACGAAGCTTAACTGCACCTGCATCTTGCTGACAATCCTGCAGACTTCACAGCTTTAGGCCTGGCCCAAGTCCATAAGGTTAAAGATCAAGGATGGAGAAAAAGAGTGGAGAGAATGAAGCAGAATGAGGGAGAGAGAGATGGAGAGTTTGGGCAGGAGTGATCCAGCAGGTGCTTCTCTCTTGGTTTCTTATCCAGCCTGAGTGCTGCGAGTTCCCTCTGCTTGTTCAGGAATCAACTGAGGACCAGTGGGCTCCATTCCCCCTAGTATATAAGCACTGGAGTGATGTCACAGGGGCTGCTTCATTACACCCCCCTCCCCACCTCTGCCCATCCCTCTCCATGTATATTTCTCTCCACCGGCTCCCTGTCTTGTTCATGATGACATCAGATGACACCACTTTAGCCACTTTGGCGGCTGACGTCAGAACTTCTGTCATCGCTCGGCTCATACGCATTTCTCCTTTTTTAGGGCTGAAATGCTCATGTGAGTTTGTGATTTGTCGAAAGATATGACAGTAAAACACTGGGGTGACCTGTTTGCATTAGGTGATTTTGTATTAAGCACAGATTCTACACCTGTATTTCTCAATCCTGGTCCTGGAGACACCTTCTCCGCACACCCTGTCCGGCACACTTGAGTGTTCTCACAGGTTCCAACACACCTGACCTCAACTAAACAAGGAAAACACTAAAATGTGCAGCATAGGGCGTAAGTATTTGTAAGGGTGTAAGTTAGTATTTGTAAGTTAATGTTTGTTAGTCTTTGTAAGTAGACAAACACATTTGAATTTATTGGCATACAAAGGAAAAAGAGTGTTCATTTTTCACCCTAAGAAGGAAATGTAAAAAAAAAACAGTGGCAGCACAGGGAGCCAAACTTGTCCTGGAATTTAAAAATGTCAAAAATCATAACCTGCCATAAACACCCAAAAATTGTGCAAAAAGATGCCAGTCAACAACTTTCTCTTAGAGACAGTTTTCCCATGGTTATTCCCATCCTCCCTCACACTCCTTAGACTGTAAATTGCACTACCACAAATTTATCAGATGGCATCGCCAGGATTCAAACTCCTGATTTCTCATAATGCGTAATGGACAGAGCCCTTAGACAGTTGTGCCACTTAGGAACATGACTGCTTTTATGGGAGCTGTTATACTGTCTGATATTGCACCTGATATTTCTGCAATCTGACATTAATTTGCATGCTGACATCAAATAATGCCCTTCACTGACCTGTTCGGAAAAACAGTGATGACATTTTTTTAAAGCAATCTGCTACTGCACCACAAGTATGAAATCATGTTTGTATATCCACATGTGCATCTACATGTATATTTTAAACTGACAGCTCTTACAAGTTTTCAAGCAATTAAGGTTTATATATATTATATATTTATATTTATAAATGTTATTATGTGTCATTAAATATACCTTTACACTAAGTGACACCAAATCTTACCCTACCTTCCAACTTTATTTCTATGCAGTGATCACATCGTAATAACAAACCATCAAATATATTTTCTCATTGACAAAGAAACCTTAGCTTTTTTGGTTAACAAGGGATTTAACCTTAAATGAATGTACTAAAATTTTTCAAAAACCTTTCATATTATGAAACATGAAAATGTAATTGTCATTTTCTGACATTCATACAATAAAACAAAATAACAGTAATGATGTTAGACTATTAAGAATTAATGCTTTGATAATATTTTCCATCTCCTGGATCTTGCATGCATGTGGGTACATTTTAAGAAAGTGTGCTGGTATGAGAGCAAAGATAGAAATTCAGGGTAATGCAGATGAACAGTGATCCTAACCTACGGTACAGCCACCGTAGCTTGTAGTTTCCATTCCTGCCTTTATCGCAGCTTCCCACTGGACACGGCTGCCCTGTAGCCTCATTACTGCAAGAGCATATTCACAGCAGAATCCCCAGTGTGGAATGAACACCTGCAGGACTAAATGGAGTAGAAGGAGCTCTGACGCTACATTAACTACACAGTGAAGGATGGGCCAGACTGAACACCTACAGTGCTGAATTAACTCCTACAGAGCAGAATCAAGACGAAATGAATGCCTAGGGTGTAAAGTGAATAGCTCAGTGTGCAGAGGGAAGCAAAATGAACAACGGTTTTAAATGAAAAAAGAGCACCTACACTATACACTGTGACCTAACACAGTATAGAATTAGATATTAATCAAAGTGTTCAGCAACTTGGACACAGGTAACAGCGTTTGAATGTAATTATTACAAGCAGAGCAGAATCAAGAAAAATAACTAATGCCTAGGGTGTAGAGTGAATAAGTCAGTGAGTACAAGGAAGCAAACTGAACACCAACAGTCTTAAATTAACTGTACAGTGTAAAAGCAAGATAAAACTAACACCTGTGTTATAGAATGAACATTTACAGTATAGCATGACCTAATACAATATAGATATAACTATATGGACAAAAGTATTGGGACACACTTGTTTTTTCAGGGTTTGGGCTTGGCCCCTCACTTCCAGTGAAGGGCAATCATTAATGCTCCAACATACCAAGACATTTTTGACAACGCCATAACTGTGCCCCAGAGCACAAAACAAGCTCCATAAAGACATGGTTGGATGAGTTCGGTGTGGAAGAACCTGACTGACCCGCACAGAGCCCTGACCTCAACCCCATCCAACATCTTTGTCCAGCATCAGTGCCTGACCTCATACATGCTCTACAGAATGAATGGGAACAAATTCCCAAAGAAACACTCCAAAATCTTGTGCAAACTTGTGGAAGCTGTTATAGCTGCAAAGGGGGAACCAACTCCATACGAAAGTCTATGTATTTGAATGCATTGTCATTAAAGTCCCTTTTACTGTAATGGTCAGGTGTCCCTAAATTTTTGTCCATGTAGTGTAGCTATTAATCAAAATGTCGAATTATTGAGCACTGTAGATTTTACTGTGTTTCTGAACTTCTCTCCACAAATTTTCAGGTAAGATTAGTGGTCATAAACTGCTCTAAGCCTATTAGCCTGGTGTTTCGCTCTGGCTCTAATACCACAACATTAGGCCTGTTTATTCATTGTAGTTTTTTGTAGTTCCTCTTGTGAAACTGTTCATTAGAGCAGGTAAAGGTGCTGAGGCTGGTTCTGAGGCATGGCTCTGCGTTAGATCACCTCCCTCCAAGCTCTGGGACGGCCCTCTGCTGACTAGCCTGCCCTGCTTTTTGCTCCACCGCTCACAAGTTCTCTAACTTTCCCCCCTGCGAGTCCTCCCTCCTGTGAACACCCTCTGATAGACTAACTCCTCACCATGAGCCGTGACTGAGAACTGCAGCCTGACTGAACTTGTTGAGCTGAGAGAATGGCGCCGTTCGGAGCAATCCTTCTAAAGGCGCGTCTGAAAAGCAGGTAGCGCGCATTTTCACATTTTTCTCATTTCCATTTGTTTTTAGGGCCGGGGAGTGTGTGTGTGTGTGTGTGTGTGTGTGTGTGAGAGAGAGAGAGAGAGAGAGAGAGGGAAAGAGAGAGCGAGAGAGAGAGAGAGAGCGCGCGCGAGAGAGAGAGAGAGAGAGAGCGAGAGAAA
>JBBPCX010000018.1:13771412-13796584 GCA_037974365.1 Hydrocynus forskahlii | reverse complement strand
AGGGAGAGAGAGAGAGAGAGAGAGAGAGAGACAGAGAGAGAGAGAGAGAGAGAGAGAGAGAGAGAGAGAGAGAGAGACCCTTTCGGCATCACTTTCACTATGATCAGAAACAGAAGTGAAAGGTAGAATAACTAAAAAGGACTCTTTTCTAATATAACCACAGGAGACCCTTTTTTCACAGCCAATGTGTGCCATGGTGACTGTAGCTGAAAACTGAGTTTCTAACACAAAAGAGAAATGCCTGGACGGCTGTAACCAGAGAAGCACAGTACAGTTCAGTGTTGTTCAACTATATGGGTGCCATGGGTCGAGTTACTGACGTACTGTTGTTCAGTTCACATGGAGGCAGGTGCTTTGTGTATGTGTGAGCATGTGTGAGAGAGGGGGGAGAAAGAAAGAGAGAGACGGGAAGAGAGAGAGAAAGAAAAAGAGAGAAACAGAGTGTGTGTAAGAGAGAGAGAGAAAGAGGGGGGGAGAAAGAGAGAGATGGAGAGAGAAAAAGAGAGAAAAAAACAGAGAGCCTGTCCCTGAGATCTTAAACGTGAAAAACTAGGCCTTGCTGGTTTCACAGTACACTGTTATTATTGTTTGATCTCTTTCGAATACAAAGGGGAACGCTTGGTTCTCGTGTGGGGGGATCCTGTCATCGACCTCCATCTAATTGCCATTGCAATTTCCTTAAGTGGCTTGGTTAACTTTTGATGTCGCTGTGGCTCCAGGTGAGCCAGGGGGTTGTTGTCTTCTGCCCAAGTGTTTACTGTGGAACAGATGAAAGTGCTATCCACACCTAACAGAACAGCGTAATTAGTGCAATGTACACTAAGTGTCCAAAAGTGAGTAGACACCTGCTTATCCAGTACTTTTTTCTCTGATATCAAGGGAGTGTGCCATCTTCCCCCTATCCCATTGCTGCAGTGTCAGCCTTAGCTGGGTAGGCTTTACACTAGATGTTGGAACACTACTGCAAGGATTGATTGATTCGATTGATTAGAATCAGACACAAGAGAATTAGTGAGGTTAGGTACTGATGTTGGATGATTAGTTCTGGGTCATAAACGCCAGTCCAGCACATCCTAAATGTATTAGATGGTGCTTTATCACTTCAGAGAACACAGTTCCACTGCTTTCAAACTATGGGGAGTATAAAAGCTGGCAACACTCTCTCTCTCTCTCTCTCTCTCTCTCACACACACACACACACACACGCACAGTCTGACCTAATCCAGTGTTAATGTAGCCTATATGTGTGTGTGCATGGGGGGTTCTGATACTGTACATTAGCACTGGATCATATCAGACTTATAACAGTCTAGTAGTCTGACAGTCTAGCTCTGAAACAGGGACTTATTCATAGACTGTTTAGGAATGTGCCGTACTTTTTTATGTTACAGTATGAAGCATCACAGACTGTAATTATCTTGAGTGTTCAGATGGAAAATAGATCAGAGGTAACTTAACTCTAATCATCTGCTATTTCATGTGGTGCATGAAGGCTGTCTCCTGTTGGATCATTTTATTCATTGACGTGTTTGCTTTATGAATGTGTTCACGAACGGTCCGTCACAGCCAGACGTTAAAGTAAATCCCTGCTTTTCCACACATGGTTATTATGTATGCTATATTATACATCCCTTCTGCCATCAGTGTGTAAGTCATGTGCCAGCGAGCATTAGTGGTTAATTTATAAGCAATATGATACTCATTGTTATGACAGTTAAATTATAACAATTATCCTGATGCATATTATTGTGACAGTTAAATTACATTGTTGTATGAGCTAATTAAAAAGTGGTAAAAACCTACAGAGCATTAATCAATGTGTTATTTGAGACGCTTCATGCTGTACTGGGTTCTTATTTGTGTTGTTGACTTGAATTACTCCCTTCACATTCAAACCCCCAGTGTAGTTAACTCTTAATTTTCATTTGCATTTAGACTTAAGATTTCTACAGGTGTTTGTTCAGTGCTGTAGGTGTTAATTCAGCAGTACAGGTGTGGGGATTTTACTATGTTCAGGGAAAGGATGGGACTGTTTTGTCTCCCTAGAGATGCCTATCTGGAAAAGATGTCCTGCAGAAGATCAGCAAGCCATGATGTTTATTCCTCCCGAAACCCTCATCCTCTTTAGATAAGACTCCGGAAATTCAGAAAAAATTGTTTCTTGTTGATTTCACACCAAGTCAAAACTGCCTGCCAGATTCTGTCATTTATTTACATATTCAATCATAGACATCCATGCTATGAAAACATAGTCCATAATGGACATAGGCTTTTTAACAAAATGTGACTCTAATATGCAGAGTTTTGTTTTGAAGGGCATGTGAAAATTGCACAAGGAGCAGTATAGATAATCTATGCAATATGTAATCACACCTTCAGATGCCTTTAATGTGAACTAACCTGTCTTTTCTGAACATCAAAAAGATGTCAGAGATATAGATTATTTTTTTCCCTCTCACAGACTTTGCTGTCTCGTGGATCTTTAAGAAGTCAGCCCATCTCCCCCAGGTTGTTAAGTGCAGCATATGAATAGCCTTTGCTTTTTTTGCTCCATGGCCAAGCACAATGTTGGCCCCTGAGGTGGACACCCCTCGCAGTGGTCTGTCTCTAATGGTGACCTGCCTGTTTGTGTTTGTTTATGGAGAAGGGAAGCACACTGTACCGTTTATTTCACCTTCACTGGGTTTATCAAGGCACAAACAGAACAGATTAGCCTAATCTGCATTCCACAGCACAACTACAGTTTATAATTGTTCTTACTTTCGCAAGTGTTAATGCTTATAGGTCCACTAAAGGGGCGTTTTCTCATTTTCTTTTCTTCTTATTCTTTTTTTGGCCTACTTTAATACAGCACTATTATGCATATAAGCTATCTCTCTCTTTCTCATACACACACATATACGTGTGTGTGTGTGTGTGTGTGTGTGCATGTGTGTGTGAGAAAGAGTTTTAATGCCTAATTTTGCTGTATTAATATAGACAAAAATAAGAATAAGAAGAAAGGAAAATGAGAAAATGCCCCTTTAATGGACCTATAAGCATTTACATATACATCATTTTTCATTACTGCATGGCATTTTTAAATCTTTTTTTTTATGCTTACGTGGAAAAGGAATTCAGATTTTTCCATGGCCTCACAATGCGCAAGCTTGGTGGCAGGAAGTGTGTAACAGGATGCTGCTGGTGTCCACTGATTTTTGCACAAGACAAACACAGGTGCTTCCACCTCTTCATCTCTTCATTTCCTGAACAGATGAGGGCCATGAAAGGGCCAAACAGACCTAGAGGACCCCCAGTTGGATTTTTTAATTTACCTGTAGTGGTAAAGTAAATGTATTGGGCATACAGCAGTTTTACTGTGGATATCCTCGTAGCTAAAGCACAGTAGTCATGCCACTAACCGTGACAGGGTGTGGGTCTGTGTACAAGCTGTCATTAACTGCTGGGGGATGGCTCACTCCCAGTATGATGTCAAGTAAATGACAGCATTTTGGCAGCTGTACCACAGGTGTCTTACCAGGATCAGCTAGGATTATGAGAAGTAGCTCATGCAGTTTATTACCATAATACAAGCAGTTTTGTACGTGCTGTGTTATATTTAAAGGCTTGACATTTAAATTGACTTATGATCAGTTGTGTTACAATAAGACCATTTTGCTCATGCAGTAACATGACAGAGCTCAGACAGTATTGAGCGAGTTGACACTTGACAGTGCACTGCTTCCACACTGTCTGCCTGTTGATTGGGCACTTCAATTAATGAATGTGTTCGATCTCACCGTAGAAATGTGTGTAAGATTTGTTCGGGTGGTTACAGTGATGTTTGTCTTTGAGCAGTCGACATAGAGCAGGAGATTCTCCGGAACGGCCCACTGGCACTATAGGCCACATCTGATGAAGCAGCAGCTCTGTGCAAGTTGTCCTAGCAAATCTCTTTGTGTGGAGGTGATATGTCAAGTTGTCTGCTGTGTGAACAGCTCAGGTATTTGCTTGGCTCAATTGAATGCTCAGTATCTTCTAACCATTAACTAAGCACTTGCGATTTGGCGTACCTATTGCATTCCACTGAGGCCTTTTATCAAGGGCTCTGCTCTGTGGAAACTGAGATACTGTTGTGCATGGCTGTAAATCTGTAAACAACCACTTGTACAGTTGTACTGTTGACAAGGAATTAAAAAAATTAAAACTTGGAATTTGGCCTGAGGAAAAGTTCTGACACATTTGAATTTCTTCTAGTTTGATAAAGCTTGGCCAATAAACAGAACTTACAGTACAATTAGCAGAAACGTAGATAGGAATAAATGTGTTGCCTGGTGAGGATGTTAGTTCCACTTAGAAAATCAAGACATGTTCAACCTTTGGTTTGAAACTCTACTGGACGGACAGACGATGACTTCATGTGTATTACTCTTTGAAATTTCTAGTTACTTTAAAAACTGATTAAAAGGCTTTGTTAGGATTTAAGTTTATTTTCCACACGACACCACAGTATATTGTAAAATACACTCATACACTGACTGAGCGAAACACCAACCAGAAATTGTTGAATGATACCTTTTACCACAATGACTAATGCTTCAAAGTACTTTATTTTCCATTTTTTCATCTAGTACATACTATACTATTTATTTCATATAATCTTTTATATCGCTTGAGTGCTTTTAGCTAGATTGCTACTGCTTGTGATTCAAGGACCAGAAAAAAACACTTATGGCTGAACAAAAGAAAACATTAAAGAAAATTACCCGTTCTTTTTAATGCCAGCCCCAGGAATATTGAAATACCTTGATTTTGAAATGTCTGTAGCATGTTGTTCATAGATCTGACAGTAAAACGACTGCTGACCATTTCTTTCTCATGACAAATTGGTCATATTTATGACCTGAACTAGTTTCAGTTTGTGTTGGCTAAGTTTGCGGAGTTGTTTTTGACTGTTTCTCTCTCTTTCTGTGAACATTTGGTGTAATAACTGAGGATGTTTGTACTCAAGGAATGCATGTGTTTCCTTGTAGATAATGAATTGCTTAAAAAAAATGCCTCAGCTCTATTAATAAACTTGTGCTTCTTTCCCAGGTCTAAGCATGTTGAGGAGACACCAGGAAAGGAAATCCAAGTGCTGGTGTGCCAAGAAGAAAAAGTTGTCTGTGGTGTCACCAAGCACACAACCTGTGCTGATGTGGTTCAGGCGTTACTGGAAGACCATAAGACCCTACCGGAAAGTAAAAGGCTCCTGCATGGAGAGCCTAAAGAGTTCTGTCTGCTGGAGCGATGGAAGGGTTTTGAGAGGGCTCTGCCCCCTCTCACCCGTATCCTCCGTTTATGGAACGCTTGGGGAGAGGAGAGACCCTTCATCAAGTTTGTCTTGGTGAAGGCCAGTGACTTTGTGCCCTCCTCCACGGGTGCTAAAAGGGCCTCAAAGTCCCGGGGGGTCAGGTCTAAGAGATTGGAGCAGGGTCCAGCACAGTACCCCAAGACCCTTCCTGTGGAGCGTCAGAAGCGCATGGTTAAGAAAGCCTTCCGCAAGCTGGAGAAGATGCAGAAGGGAGGATCGCCAGAGGGTTCCAAGGGAATTGACAAAATGGTGCAGCTGATCATCTCCCAGGACCACACCATCAGGCAGCAGATCCACCATATGCGAGAACTGGACCTGGAAATCCAGCAGATGGAGCAGCAGATAAAGGAAAGTTCCTTGTGTGTCTCCGACCTCCCTGAAAGTTCTGATGAAGAGTTGCGGCTCTTGTCCATGTTCCAGTGTGAGGACCAACTGCAGGAGTACCTTTACACCAGTGATGGCGTGGAACAGCTGGATGTACAAGTGCGCCAGCATCAAGAACTCATTGACGAGCTGTCCAGAGACATTGACCTGGAGCTGAAAAGAACCCTTTGCCCTGTAGACTCTGATGAGCTAGAAGGAGCAGCGGCTGCAAGTCCTGCATTCGATCCTGTCTCTACCTTGTCTTCTGATGAACTTTTACAGCTAGAAGGCTTGCGCAGTGAACTGCAGCTGAGTATGATGGCAGGTATTTCCCTCCATTCCCAGACTCAGGACATGGAGAAACAACTGCAGCACAACAGCACGTTGTTGCAGTCCAGAAGCCAGGAGTATCAGAACCTCATTGCCCAGCTCAGCTCACTGCAGCTTGCTGAATGCCCTGAGACAACAAGCCCTGTGGCCCTAAAGAGCACGATAAGGGCTAGTGTCTCACAGCAGACAGTGGGGAAACTCAGGCAGAGTCTTTCTCCTACTGATGTTACAGATACAGACTCAGACACTGGCATAAGTTCCACGCACAGTCAGGACTCACTGTCTCCTTGTGTGGAGAGACCACCGCCGCTAGACACGGATGTATAAATATCTGCTGTATGGACATTACATGACATTTACATTTACGGCATTTAGCAGTATGGGAGACTGTATGGGACCTAGTCTCACAGAACCACATGTGATCTCGTAATTAGAATACACACCTGGAGACAGCCATGAGGGACTTTAGCTTATGTGAAAGGAGGAATGCACATTTTATGCGCAGGGTAGCAGCAATGATTGAAACAAGAAAATGCTCCTCAATATAATCAAATGGAGGTTTTTCTAGGCATTTTGGCCTTCCGTCCACATGTAAACGGTGTTTTGGGTCGGTGAAAACTGAGGGTTTTTTTTTTAAACGAAAATGGAAAAGCTCCGTTTTCAGAAATACATGTGTACATGTGAACATTGTCTTGGATATTTAATGGTGTTCTTTAAGGGTTATTTAGTGAGAGCAACAGTGTGTGTGTATATGTGTGTATATTCATGCATGATGCAGATTTGACTTATAGTGCTAGCCAAGTTTTTGATGTCGTATTTATTGCATTGCAAAAGAGCAGGATATTTAGATCATGTTGTACTACTGTTGCTGAAATATTTGAATTTTATTGAATTTTATTCATTTTACTCCTTTTATAACCCTACAAAAACATTTTGTATTTCTCTGTAATGCTTATCCAGGTGAATGTAGTCTACATTTCGTAATGTATTTTGGATTAGCAATGACACATTTACATGAAAATCATGGCATATCAGCACTGATCCAAAAATTTAAACCATTCGGTTAAACCTTACACCTTTAACTTTCCAATACATCACTGGACAGGAAGTAAACATTAACAGAATGGTTACCAGCGGGCAATGAGTAAATGTACTGTGAAAAAGATTGTTTGTTTTGCTCACAAATATGATTCCACCAGCCAGCAAGATGTTTATATCTATAATCAGTTATCCCAAGGATGTTAAAAGCATCTGAACTGTAGGAATTTCAGAAAGCCTTGGGACATAGCCTCGTCAGCAGTGGACTTCGTCCACTGTTAGAATTTCAAAGCTGTCTCCAGATGTGAATTCTTTTTACAAGCTCACCTCTGGCCCTGTGAGACTAAAAAGGGCCAAACAGACAACTCATCTTTTTAGGCAGCTTGACTGAATGCTTTAGATTGAATACCCTTTCTTTGTAGTGCAATGTGTTGGAATTTAAACTAACAGCCAAGAAGAAATTCAAAAGCTCCATATGTTCACACTGTTACCACAGGATTCTGGCATTGTGTGCTTTCCAAAGCAGCGAAGGGAGTGAACATTACTCTATGTATCTCAGAGGAGTACACATTGTTATCTGCCCATCTGTTTATGAGATCAAGTGTTCAAGTGACCCAAGTTACATCGCCGTTCCCTGCTGGTGCTGTTTAAAAAAAGTAAGCAGTTCTTGATATCACCATGATAACACATCTCTCAGAAATTGAATCATGTATTGCATGCCGCAAAAGTCAGACCACATGCAACAAATCTCTCTCCTAGGTTTGGTCTGCAGATTCTTTTGTTTATTTAGGTCACTTGTTTGTCCTTGTGCTTAGATGTTTCTGCTCACTGTTCACCCAAGGCAATGACTTTACATTGAATGTAAATTTCTAAGGCCATAGAAAATACCTATGAAATATTCAGATTAATGAAAGAATAATTGTTTTATATTAAAACACACCACTGGACATTTTTAAAACTGATTTAACATTTTTTCAGAAATCCTTTTAAAATGTACAGCATAAATCTTTTTCTACATTATGTAGCCTATTTGATAAGCTATGGAATTAACTAATAATCATGTGCACACAGCAGATAATTTGATTAAATTTTGTGTTATTTTGAATTAAAAAAAGGAATGTATTTATTATATATTATTAGTTTTATTTAACGTGATCCACTGTCATTCTTTCAAAAATATATTATCACACAGGTGACTTTAATTTTACCATATGCACATGTAAAATGTAAAATTTCCATTCGCACTTAGTGGAGGGTTTTTTTTAAATTATATTTTCCCAATAAAATATTTCAGTAACATGATGTCTCGTTTCTGTTTTTTTAGCACGGCCACATTTGAACTAGTGTATCATCGCCTGTGTTAGAACGGTTACTAAGAATGTATTCCATTACAGGTTACTAACCACTTACAACACCTGTACATGGCAAGACTCAGTCAGGAACTTAATGAGAATGAATAAACATACTATTTAAACAACATTTAAAGCACGCAGCTTTGAAAAGACAATCGATTGAAATGCATGTCTGCTACTGTTTGAAAACCCAGAAACAAGCCTGTAAAGGCAGTTCAAAAGCAGCTGTCTTGAAACAAAATCTTTATGAATAAAACTTACAGAACTGTTTCTGAATGAAAATCAAATCTGGCCAGTTGAGGCAGGGTTGGGCTTCGCTCTCCTTCAGCAAGGGAATCTTCCTCGGATTGCTCTTTCAGCCTTCATGCTTCACAGTCAAAAGTCATGTACTCAGATTAGGGATGGGTATCAATGCCTATTTGCTATACAACTATTGGTATTCATGCAGCATTAATGCAAGATAACATAGCTGGCCTTTCAAATAGTTGATGCTAAATTGACCGGACATTTGTTTGCAATTGCAACTTCGTCATTATTTATACAGAAACTCAGAAACTACTTTAGTTTCTTATTTTGCCAAAAAAAGTTTTCACATCCCTTCATGTGATGTCTTTATTCTTTGCATCAAATTATGGAGAATAGTATTAATATAATGTACAAGGACAGTCACGGATAATTTATTTGGGGGGGCGTTTTTAGTTTTCAATTGGTCATGCATCATTTTGCTCCCTTAGTAACGCAATAATGAAGTCATTCACTGTAATCTGTTACGTCATTACCCCCAACTACCTCAACACTACTCACAACCACAGTCATGCTCCTAGTTAGGCTTCAGCTGAATGGAGATGAAATAGCACTTAGAGGTGGACTGGAGTCTGATTTAGACACAGTGACAAGGTGAAAGAAGAATTCAAATGGAAAAACCTTTCTACGCCTCTTCAGTCGGGGCCAGTGAAGAGACATTCAGGCTCTTTTGCACAAAATAATAGCCTCATTTTCTTCACCGAATGCGCAAAAGGACAAGGCAATCCCATTAAAGTGTTGTCTCATCACTATATCAAACAGTCCCCTTTCCCCTGTTGACCACACAAGGGTTCTCCACATGTTACACATTTACCAGTCTGACTAAACACCACAGTTTTGAAAATGTAGGCATGGCAGCATAAGGGCCTTGGTTTTCCAGTCGGATCTCACACTCTTGAAAGAACATTGATGACAGTCAAATGATCGTTTTTTGATTTTTTCAGGTCTCGCTGTGCTAATTATGCTAATGTTAAATCAGACAACAGAATGCTGGCGTCCCCCTGCAGGGTGAGGCTCCACAGTGCCAGCGTAAGTCAGAGACGCTTCATCACGCCGCCATCACCATGGAGACTTGTTTACCTCTGCCGCGCATTCAGGAGGAATGAGAGGCCTGCCAGGACTCAGTCATGTTGCAAAATGGCCGTAATTACTTTGCTGAAAACGGCAATTACTGCCTCTTTTTATCTCCTCTGCTGCTGGTAGCTTCTCCAGCACTAACAATTACTTGGGCCGAGTCCCATAAACAGTCATTTGAGATGGCGCTTTCGAAGAGCCATCTCTAAAACTGGACAGCAAACAGTGCTAGCACTGAAGGCTAGGTGTTAGCAAACTACTATACTTGAGGAGTAGTACTTCGTAGCTGTACTTATGTTTTACTTTTGGAAATGAGTTCTTTACTGCAATATTATTGAAACTGAATACAGATTTTACATTTCCAAGATGAAAAGTATTCTTTCTATTTCTATTTGGATCATTAAAATACTTGTTACAAATCTTCATCTCAGGCCAGGAGATTTTCTCATTTCCTTTTGACAGACAGGCGAATTTCGGAACATTTGAGTGTATTTTTTTGAATGCA
Source organism: Hydrocynus forskahlii (assembly GCA_037974365.1). Lineage (NCBI taxonomy): Eukaryota > Metazoa > Chordata > Actinopteri > Characiformes > Alestidae > Hydrocynus > Hydrocynus forskahlii. The sequence goes on along the minus strand of JBBPCX010000018.1, from coordinate 13,786,287 downwards.
TTATTATTTAAACACCCAGTAAAAAAAATTTATTATACAATTAAAAACATCATATCAAAGGACAAGTTCAAATCCCGCCACAGAACAAATAAATTCATTTATATCATTTATTTGTTAAAACAGTGCTCTTTTGTGTACTTGAATGTGTTTAAATGTGGATGCTTTTTGACTTTCACTTGAACGTCATACTTCCACTTTTAATTACATATGATTTTAACACAGCATCCATACTTTCACTTAAATATAGTTTCTCTGCGCTTTTGGTCCTTCTCAGGGGGAAACAGGTAATTGCTGAAATCTGCAACGCGCTACTGTTTATGCATTTTTTTCCCAAGAGATGAGATGGTTGGTACCCCTAGAAACTTGATTTCCATCTTAATATGCTCGATGCGCTTTGCCTCAGATGATGTTAGATAGGGATCAGCTGAGCAAGGCAAAAGAGTCATGGTGGTTGACGTTTGTGTTCTGCAACATCAGAGACATTCTACAGGTTTGCCCATATACTTATGTACAGCAAATAACTGAACCATGTATGTATTTCTTATTTGTATGTGTTTCTGTGTATGGCTTGTGGGTGCGTGGATTCTGTTAAAAAACTGATCTGCTTTGTTAAAGCATATCAGCTGGTGATTGGAGCATTACCAGAGAGCAGCGAATCATAGTAAAGCAAATAAAACCGGCATGCCCTCTCTTTAGAGTGGAGAAAAACAAATTCCCCCTGTCGTTCAAAAGCAATTCGTTGCATATGCATGAAGTGTGAATATTAGCAGCCTCATGAAAACCACAAAAAGCAATTCATCTGACAGCAGCCCAATTTTCTTTTGTTTGAACCTTATGATAATGTGTTGAGAGCTACAATTATATTTTAATACCACGTTTCAAGGGTGCTGTTTTTAGTGATGGAGGTCATGTGGCGCCAAAACAGATCCTCTTGCAACAGACTGACCGAATGATGCGGCCGACTCAAACAGCTTAATTACAAAATAATTCAGATCACAAATCTGGATAATTAGCATCCTCTAAAAACTAGTTCTGGTTCCCTTCATCAGATGACATTAGACTGGCAACAGTCTATTTGAAATGGTAGTAGACACTTCTACTTCTCATGTATGATGTAGGGGTTGTTTAAACGAAGTGTAGATTTTTTTATTATGCATGTACGTTTACGTCACACACGCACTAGTCTGGATAACAATTTCTTGGGTGTGTGAAAGCATGGTCATTATTATCTAATTACATGATGTGCAGACGACCTAAAACTTGCAAATGACAAAATGACACATATAGCAGCACTATTTATATGTTTGATGTAAGGTCGATATAAATATCAAAATGTACCCTTTGGGGTCAAAAACAATACAATACACCCATTTTTCAACATCAAAATACAGTTTCATGCTCCAAGTCAGTAGGAGCGAGAGGGAGAGAATGAGAAAAAGAGAATCCCGCTGCACTCCAGCCTTAAACCCTGCTGGCATGTCTGAACAACACTGACTTCAGAGGGTAATTGCCTCAGTCAAAGCACTGCTAGAGCAAGGTGCCATGAGTCGCAAAGCTATAAACTTTGTGGTAATTAGACCAAAGCCAGAACATGCAATGAACACAATACATTAATTCTTTCTCTTTAGGGAAACTGTTGCCATTTATTTCAATTACAGAAAATTTAATACAGATGTGAATTGATTAAGCCCATATTACACTGCGCAACCTGACCACACTTTTTGTTTGCTTGAATTTCTGGATCATAAACTCGAGCCCGAAGGTGAGGGTTTAATTTCTTCACTGTAGATGCACAACTCTAAATTCCATTCTTTTCTTAATGGCCTTGCTCAGCCTCTTCTGCCCACAGATTTCATGCTAAATTCTGTTGCTCCAGGTTCAAACAGACAGACCTCTAGATGCCTTAAAGACATGGATAGAAAGTTTCATGCAAAAGTATAAACACCTGAGTAGCATTACATGCTTTGTTGGTTTTGCAGGTGAGAATATGTTCATTGATCACCATTGCTTTGCACAATAAACAGAGTTTAAACATATTAGAGAAAAATACCTTGCAAACATTTAAAAATGCAAAATAAAAAAGGCCACATGTTGTTATATCCAGAGAATAAACAGTCATTTTGCATAAAAATGTGCAAAAGTGAAACTTAATTTTCACTTAATCTTTCAGATCAACTAAACATGTCAGTTGAGCAGAACACTTCACATGCAACAATAGTTTGGGGGTTTTTTCAGATTCTCAGAAAGTTTTAAACACAGATTCTCAGAAAGTTTAAAGTTTCTCAAGGTTCTCAGAAAGTTAAAAGTTCAGAATCAGAATCAAAAGTAGTACCACCTATTGCCTATCATCTCTGTAGAGTGTCAGGAGAATATACCAGTTTCTGACTGCCTGTTTTGTCCTCAAGCGTTTCTCATTGAAAAAAGTAGCACCTCTACAAATCTTTCTTCACTTCCTGTGTGTGCTGATCTTGCCCCTACACCTACCCTGAATTTTACAGTTTTGGGGAGACATTCTTGCCCAGACAACTTTGCTGTCTTCTTAGAAATGTTTTCCTCATGCTCCAAGGGTATAAAGAGCTCATCAAACTAAGACAAAGTCAGAAACTGGAGTGAAGAGGACAACACATCAACATATGTGTCAAACTCCCATAAGGCATCTATTATCTAGGCAACTCCTCAGAGGTGGGTGGCAGCCTTGTGCGCTTAAGAAATTTTTGTCAGATTTGTACATTCCTAAGTATGTTTAAATCATTATAGTTTCAGTTTACGGATGTACATCAGCATTTGTGAAATACAATCTACTGTTTGTGCAGTCACATTTCAGACACTAACATTTAAGTACTACTGTAATGTGTTTAGGCAGACAGGATGTAATCACAAGTTCCTTAAATATTTATTACATAAAACAAGAAACACAAATATAAATGAGGGGTTCCATGGTTAACTAGGACGAAAACACAAACATTAAGGATGAATAAACAGAAAACAAACTTAAAAGACCCAAACACAAGAGCCTATTGACAAGACTCCTCATATACATTTAGTACACACTGAGACATAATATAGACATAATATGTATATACACTGGACATATAAGCATATAGGCACATACCCACATACACATATATATATACATATACATATACATATACACACACATACACATATACACATTTGCTCCATTCAGGTGTTGCTTCAAGGGTATGTTACAGAGAAAAAAGCATGGAAGTCCCTGGAATAAATTACTGTATTAAAAAGTATATGGATATTTAAGAAGGATATTTCTACATGCACTTCACTGGTGGTATGGGTGAAGGTTTCTCAAGATTTCCAATGACTGTTTTTATTGAGAACGAAGCGAGAAAAACTTTCCAGCCTCATAGTGAACTTCACTAACAAAATTTTTGCTGCTCAATCCCACATTGAAATTGTATATGCAGAACTCCTGCAAAGGAGCACACATGCACCTTTTGGGTGGTCCTGTATCTATTACTGTGGGGCCTGTGATACTTTCATAGCTCAGTCTTCCTTGCCTCTTTCATGTCTAATATCTCTGTGTATTCATGGGCTGCAACTTTACTGTGCACTTATTATTACTGTTATTTGTGCTTTACCACAGGTGTTCTCTCAGGCTCATCAAAAAGCCTTTCATTATAACCCAGCTAGTCTGTAGAAGAAGACAGAGAGTGAGGGGAGGGGGCACTAGAAGAACTGAGATGTTTATTAAGCAGACCAAAATCTTTGCATGCTCAAGAACTTGAGCGTAATACAGAATTCATGACAGGCTGTCAGCTCATGAGATATCACATTCAATTGCAAGTTAGAAAAAAAAACATCCCCCGAACCTTCTTCTGCTCTGCAAGCCTTCATTACCCATGTGTGTCTTCCTGATTAGCTGCTCATATAAACATTGTCTCGCCACCTCACCCTCTGCACTCCTAAGTCACCTCTGCCCCACCAACCTCCTCCTCCCGAGACCCTCACTGTCAGCAGGCCTGTGTGCATGGAGGGCTTATGATTGAGTACCACTCAATATGTTTTTAAATCAGTCATAATCAGCCCGCAAACCCATCTTCTTCCCTCAGATCCTCGCTGCACAGAGACAGAATCCACTGACGTCAGTGAAGAACCATGAACAATGAATGAATAATGTTGTTCTAATGTTATGTAGATAGAAATAAGCACTCCTCATACATATTTACCCAATTCCCCATTTCACAGGAATTTCGTCTGGATAACTCGATAACCTCAGACACGCCTTTCAAACTCACATTTCAAATCTCAGTTTGAGGGACACTTTTCTGCTTACCATTCAGTAGGATGACAAAGTATTCACAATGAAAAATGCATGATAGTTTCAAATACGATCTTCCTTTCTTTCTGTCTTTCTTTTTTTAACAAATTCATTTCATCACAACACTATATTTTCAAATGGGTACGTCCTGCTTTTATTTCTCTTTCTTTCTTTCTTTATTTCTTGCTTTATTTTTTTCTCTTTCCCTACTTTCCCTCTTCTTTCTTTCTTTCTTTCTTTCTTTCTTTCTTTCTTTCTTTCTCTCCCTACTTTCCCTCTTTACGTCTTTCTTTCTTTCTCTTTTGGTATTTCTTTCATTCTTCGCACCTCCCATTCTTTCTTTTTTTCATTCATATATATGTACTTTCAAGTGACTATTGTGAAATACATAATTTCGTGCGAATACAGTTTCAAATTAATAAGACATTTATCATTTTTCTCTCTTCTTTTCTTTCTTTCTTTCACAAACATCATTTCATGTCTGTATAGTGAAATACATAATTTACTGTAAGTATAGTTTCAAATGAATGTCATTTATCATTCTTTCTTTCTTTCATTTGTTCTTTCTTACTTTCTTTCTTTATTTCACCAAAATCATTTTAGCTCGTAATTTTAGGAGCAGCATCGTGATGGGGCGGATATTGCAGTGTCTGACCTTTTACTGTGTGTATTTCTGAGTACTCAGATGTAGCTTCTGTGGTCCTTGCGACAGCGCTAGCTCAAACAGAAAAGCTCACGATGAGGGTTTTGAGCGGGTGGCAGGGGGTTTGAAGTGTGAACTGCTGAGGACCAATCTTGGCTGTGTAAGATCTTGTGAGGTGTGCCTTTGATCTTCCACAGATCTGCCACTCTGTAGCTGCTCTCTTAGGTTTCCTGAAGAACATGGTGGAGATGACACTGATCTTGATGCTCTTCTTCCTCAGTTTCACTTTGAATACCCACAGCCTATTTGGAAGATGAATTTGATTTGAAGCTAATTTCCTCCGAGCCCTTTTCCAACCCTTACCTTGTACCCACACTTCATGAATCACCATGGAAACCAGATATTTGCAACATTTTGAGAGCCATGCATTCACTGAAAATGCGAGCGTTGCTTTGGGGAAGATGTGTGGTAACTCCAGAAATCATGCCTCACTCTTTAAAGAACCATCCTCTGAAATATCCTTCTTTGGTTCGTCCCCAAATGTGTTCCTATTGTAGCATTACAAAGAAAGCTTTTTGGTGTCATTACTTTTAGGACTACACACAGTCAGGCTGGAAGCACTTACATTTTGATGCTCAATTAAAATGCAATTATATGAATTGCTACTTGGAAACAAGGGTGAAAAAAAAACTGTGGGCTTTGAGCCAAGTAAGAAAGTTTGGGTAAATATGTGCAGAGGAAAAAGAAAATATTCCAAAAGAATACCATTACTTGAGAGAGGAAGTGTGTCTGACAAAACACAAATCAGATTGGATTAATCCAGTGAAGTGCACTTTCCCCGTCCTCGGAGCAGTGCGCTTGTTTGTTTCTGGTCCGTATGATATATTGGTACACACTTTCTTATTCACGTGAACCACAGCTGTTTTATTTTAGATGACAAACAGCATTAAAAAAGTAATAGCTGATAAATTGTTCCTGCAAGAATAACAGAGTGACATTTGATAAAAACCAGGGAGAATTTTAAGGGGCACATTCCTGACCAGTAGCTCTGTGGCCTGATTATACTCACACTTTTGTCCAGCTTTTGTCCATTTGCTGGGAGTGGTTTCCTCTGAAGTCAATGGGGAACATTTCCTGTTGAAATCTGGCTATTGTAGGTCCACTGAAAGCAGTGTGCAGGCTGACATGATTGCAGTGTTCATTTAATAGAAATGACCAGGAATGGAAATCAGCTGGGCAATGTGGAGTAAATAAAATAAGAGACACTGTAACAAAGCATCATGAGTGGGACATGGGTGTATAGGTTCCAGAATAGAGGAAGTTCAACACGACTGCAAAAGCCTTGTGTGCCTAAAGGATTCTGTAGGTTACACTGTCACGGTCTTACACACTGCCAGTCTTGGGAAAGATATGTTTTATACTACAAGCTATGCATGATTGAAAGCAGTTACAAGCTACTGATGAAAGAAAATAGATGTTTAAGATTTAAGTTTAATCCAAAAATGTGTGTCTTTCACCGCTGAATTCCATAACAATTATAGCATGATTATCTGTTTTATATGTATGCTGTCCAGTGCCTTTGTGTTGATGGCACTTAGAAGGAATGTGGTGCCACTTCGTGTAGGTTTGAGAAAACATGTGTCACCCCACACTCATGTAATTGGAGGAAATTGAGTGAAAACTAAATTGGGAAGAAAATTTGGAGAAAAAATTAAAGGGAACTGGTTTGACAGTGCCTTGATCAACTAAAATGTATTTTCTGTGCTGGCTAGTGAGCAAAAAAACAATTGCTCATTGGTGTGATTGTATTTCAGACCAATGTTTTTGCTTTACTGCAATGTATTCCCTGGCTCATGTTCTTGATAGTTCAGGAAAGGAAAAAAGGAAAAACAGTGTTTTTGCTATACTGCACTGCTACTGGTAGAAATAAACAGTGTTACTTTTTTTTAATTAGCTGCACTACTGTCAGTCTGAAAAAGAAGCAAAGCTGATAATTCACTGCTTGTAGTAAACAATCTTGGTAAAAGAATGCCAATATTATAAGATTATCCAAACTATTTTAAGACTATTTTTACTGGTTTTCAACAATTTTATCTAGTCAAATGTATTCTTTTGTTTGCCTAAAAAAACCCAGATTGAAACAAGGTAGAATTTCTGCCAAATGGAAAATATAATGTACGCTGAGAAAAAAATAAGCAACTGTGGGACTTTCACTTTTACATTTTTTGCAGTTTAATCAACTGCATACTTTATCACCAGTGACATTGAGGAAATCTTTGATAAAATATTCAGCTTTCCTACATAAATGTATAATCAGGACTAGGAGCCTAATGCATTAACATGTATAAATTACAGGATAGTGGATACACTAAATGCGGCTAATTTAAGGTGCACCCACTGCTGGCACAGATGTTTAGTTGCGCACACACAGCTTGGATCTCCACTGAAACACACAGGCTATAAAAATGAGAGCAGCTGCGCATGAGTCACCATTTCCAATGGCCAGAGGGGTGACAAAGTAATGGAGGACAATGGAATACTTTTGGGATGAGCTGGAGTCGTGGTTGTGATCCAGAACTAATCAATCAATGCAATCAAATGTTCACAACAATATTCTAACATATAGTTTAAAGCCAAGTAAAGGCTGTTACTGCAGTATCAAGGGAACAAACTCTATTAATATTCTTGATTTCAAAAGAAACATTGGATAAACAGGTGTCTATAAAGTGTTGGATGTATAGTGTACCATCTTAAGAAGAATTACGAAATCTCCCTCTTGAAATTTAATATACTGGGTTATTCCGTTTAAATTCTAAGCATTTTTGGTCGAGTGTAGATAAAGCGGGTGGTACACGGTGCTCTCTTCACACTTCAGTAATTCATTACAACAGTGGAGAGCAGATTGTTCATATTCCTCCACCGAGCCAAAGAGGCTCCAGTTGCAAGTGGCAAGTTCAGCCAAGGGTTCAGCAGTTACAAACACAGATTTTCAGGTTGTATGCGGTATAGAGTTCAGAGAAAGTGAGGCATGTCGTATACTCGGGGTTTGGGATGCGTATGGCACTAAAGCCTGACAGTCTATAACACTGAGCACTTCACATTCCAGCGATGCTTTTCGGCATGCATTTCTGCCATGTAACCCCCAGGACTGGATGATTCTTGCACTCTAGCAGTGCAAATAATGAGCAGGGGTACATTTGCGCATCTTGCTTTGGATAGTTTTCAGAAAGTCTACATATGATCTCTAAGCTAAGCAGTTTCCAGGTGCATTTTATATTTGTTTGAATTTTTCTGTGAAAATCCTGAACGCAGCACATTGCATATCACTGACCTGTGCAAGTGTTTGGTTCACCCAACAAACACAGTTTGTTGGGTGAACCAGGCAGCCACTATATAAATAAATAAGCAATGATCTAGCATGAAGGTTTGAAGCTGCAAGCTCATTGATTGCAAAGCATTATAATGAAATATTCCACAGGTTGGCATTAGCCCATAACACTTAGTCAGACTGGGGTGGGGATGGTTGAGGGGGGGGCTAGAGACGTAAACATCACTAGGTAGAAACAAATTACCTCATCATTCATCCACCCATGATTTCACTTTCATATGTGGAGGTAATTACCACTCCTAACACAATGCCCTTCTCCTGCTGATCAGTGCGAAAGGCTCTAAAGACATCAGACGCTCAGGCTTAATTCACTTTCAAAACACTTTTGCATGTCTGACTGCCACTGTAAATCAGCTGCTCCTAAGGTCATGAACTCACTAAACAGGATATTAGCATCATTGTCAGCATGGTAAAATCTTAAGGAAATGGAGTTAATGTCTAATGTGCCATGCTTCTGGCTTTAGAAATGCAGCTATGGAACCAGAATGGGCTTTCTGTCAGACAAGACCAAAGCACTGCTGTAATCAGTCTATGATAGCGGTGAAAGTGATCAGAATAAAGAAGGCTTTGGATGGACTTTACATAAAATTACATAAATTACAATGAAAAACGCCAGTGAATTTCCTAGCACTAAAATATAGTGTAAATATTTTTAGGTCTGTGAGCCCATGCTTCAGTAACTCACAACAACAACAACAACAACAATAATAATAATAATAATAATAATAAACTCCATATAAGAAAAACAGTACCATGAAAGTACCATGATCTAAATGAAATAATAGCCCAATTACAAACAACAAGAAACAAATACTCATAATACACTACTGCATGTCATATAACACTGGTCTAGTCAAAATGCTTCTTACATAAATGTACCCAGATTGTACTAACTTTGGTTTGCTAATAACGAAACTGATACCTAATAATGTTGATTGGCTATCATTTGTAAGCTATCACTTTTCAGATAAAAAATGACTAATAGAAGCGTCACAAGTATTACATTTTTTTCATCCTGTAGTACTGCTGAGATATATATAAGTGTTGTTTTGTTTTTAAGGTAAACTGCATGAGCAAAGATGCCTCGTTTATGTGTGAACAATGCCGATCAGTTTGCTTTTTGAATCATAACAGATGCTGATAATAAGCCAGCTGTAGTAAAAAACGTTTAAGGATCTGTGTTTAAATTAATATGAGCCGCTATACGATATAGTGTATTAATGTGTATGATCACATAACTGAAAAGATTAAATATGTTTTAAACGGTGGCCAGTCAGCCTGTTTTATTGTCATATTTGAAATCAGCACACCAATATGCATCAGAATTGGCAGATTTTATTCCCGAAGCAAACAACTTCCAAATATTTGTAGACCAGTGTAATTAAAGGATTTAAAAACACCATTACTCCAAATCTAGATTAATAGTTATTTGATTATTTGTAGTAGTTACTGAGTAACGTTAAAACTGTAACTAAATAAAACGTCTAGGGTTTAAACTTTTGTCACAATTTTACATATTTACATTATAAACCGCTGATGTTGATCTGTAGCTGTCCACTGCAGTGGGGTTGTCCACTCTTATCCACAAAGGGCCGATGTGCCTTTGAACAAGTACAATCGAGTGTCTTCTGTTTGTTTCTGTTTGTTTAGTATAAATATGCATGTGTACCTGGAAATGTAATAGTATCAAGTAATAATGGTAGAATGTCAATAGGAAAAATAAACTCAAACCCACGTCTGAAACGCTATAGTTGAAGCCTTGCCTCAACAGAATGAGTCAACGTTGCAAGCACAGGTGTCACAAAATCCACTTTTCCACTGTCTTCCTCGCCAAGGAAGTACAGCCCTGTAACCCCTTTACCTTTCAAAGGCAGTATAGGCTTTCAGCTCATACATGCTTCAAGTGCCATAATCCCCTTAGGATTGCCAAGTACATTTTATGCACACAATATCCATGAGTGTCCAGGAGGTCTGGGTCTATTACAATAGGGTTTCTGCAGTGCTCATGCACTCGTCAGCCTTTTGTTTAGCTTGAAGTAAGCTTATGTTGTACTTTTTCCATTAAACTAAATATTTGTCTCGTGACATATGCAGAACAAATAGTGTTTGCAAAGAAATGTGGCAGCACTGTATGGCTCTAAGCTGCTTCCTGTCTAACCAAGTGTGGAAACAGCGGACACACATTGTGTGCATGGGGCACTTGGCAGTCCTGAGGGGAATATGGTGGTTGAAGTATGAGCAGAAATGGTATTTTTGTCTCTTGGTCTTTCTTCCTCTCTACAGCTCCTGCTTTTTGCTTTCTTTGGCTGCTGTAAGGTTTGATGTGCTTTTGTTCTGGAAGATGATGTCATCAGGGTTATTGGGAACACCTGCTGGATTTACGCACGGAATTGCTATATGGGGGAAAAGAGGTCAAGACCTGCACTTCTGAGAGTGCATCTGAAAATTAGTGTGTGCATGTGTGTGTGTTCCAGGGCATTGGTTTTTTAACTTATCCGCACTTCCCTTGCTTTGTGGACCTGCCCAGCCGTCCTGATGCCTCCGCTGTGCTCCACTCCTTTTTGTAATCAGCGGGGCTGCACTCGAGGCTGACGGTTTTCGTTTCAAAAGGAAACACCCTCCATTGTTCCTGCTGGGTGGCTCTGGACTGTGATAGTGTCAGTGAAAGCCCACTGAAAGTCTCAGATGACCACTCCACACCTCCAAACCCTCCAAAAACACTCATTGCACACATTGGGAAGGATGACCCTTACCTACTGAACATTCCCTTGAAGTGGCCACAAATATGGCCAAATGAAAATGAGAAGCCCCATGTTCCCCCTCTGTCATCAGCTATGCTGTTCTGCCCTTTTGGTTCAGCTCATTATGCTTCTGCCTTTTAATAAAAGTGAAAAAGAAAAGAATAACCTTTGACAGTTCCTATATGAATTGATGTTTGACGTACTAAGAGGTTAGACTGCAGTCCTATAGGGAATCTGAGCCTTTTCGCTCTTACTCAAATTGTTCTGACGTCTGTTTTCACAGACATAACATCCTCATTATGGCTTGGTCTTCTCCACACACTCCTGCAGACACAATAAAATCTCCAGCAAAGAAAGAAATAAGTGTTACCTGTGGCACTTAGACGCTCCTAAACTCTCATTTAGCACACTGGAAAAGGTTGTCTTTTACTGAATCACCACATTAAACCCTCCAAACCCTATAGAGTCTTAGTTCATGGAAAACATGTCTAACCTCGACTACATTAATGTCTGACTTCACCAGTCCACCAAAGCCCTTCCATCACCTTTGTGGAATTCATTAAGCTTTCCCCTAAAGCACTTTTCCCACCGACAGTGCAGGCAATCACACATCTGAATTTAGAACTAGTATCCCCACAAGACACGGCCTAGACGTGAACCTGTTGGACCTGGATTTAAATTGGGCACAAAGTGGCCTGATCAGAGGATTTCTCCTCAGGTTTAATTCCTGCTCAGTTAGGTTTACTTACCTTTCCCATCAACAGTTCTCCTACATAACACCAACCCTCAGAGGGATTTATTTACACATGGGGATTAAGTCTGCTAGATCATAGTGAGCACTTAACTATCAAAGCTGGAGATCTTATTGTGTCTGCAGGAACCAAATGGCAGAGTCTGAAACCATACTGATGACTCAAGTAGTAGTTAAAGTACCTTCCAAATGGTTTAAGCAGGACCAAAGAGTTTCCGGTCCTTCAGTAATCGCCTTCAGTATACTGTTGATTCTATAGATTGCAGTGGAATTGGGGTATCCAGCATCTATCAGATTGAGGCTTGTAGGGCTAATCTTCACTTTTGAAGAATGACAGTGAGAGTATGAGCTACAGCAAAGCAGTCTGGGTGCTTAACCAGGTGTTTTTTTACTGATATGCTTGAGTATCTGTAATAGTATTTAAATGTAAGCAAACACAGAAATGTAGAAATTCATCAAAACTGCAATGAAAAATAATATTATTGAATAAATGGACGTCACCTTAGCCGAGTGGACGTGTTTGCATGTGAAAGGAGGAGTTCTCCCTATGTACAGTACTCCCCACTCAAAGGACTACATCCTCTACAGTGAAATAAATGATAATATTTTTAGTGGAAATGTTATTTATTGACAAAGTTATCACATCACATATTAAAAATAATGAAATAAATAAAATGTGCTGTAACCTTTGCACAGGATACATATTGTGTTGTTTCTGTTTTCAAATACAAGGTTCTGCAAACCTTGTTCATGTTCTCAACATGATGCCACAAACTTTTTGGATGATTGTGTCGAAATGCATACTTCCTAAAGTTTTATAGATGAATACCTCAGTGTTTTTCTCCTGAAGTAATACTGTGTAAGAGGTGTTTACCGCTTACACAATGTTTATGTTGTAAACTTACCATCGCCCTCTGCCTGGCTGATTCATATCAGGATAGAGAGTACATTAGGTGCAAAAACCCACAACACAGCAGCCACAGAAAAGAGTAAAACACAACAGTTAGAGGATAGTTATGTCTAGTGGGTTAGAGCAGCGCTGCTTTTTTTTCTCCTGTGCGGAGTTCAAGGCGGTTCAGCCTGAGGCTCAAATAGGAAGCCTTTGTTTTGACATTCTGGGAAGGATGACTTTGTTCTTACTTATCTCTCTCCTCAAGAGTCCCACTGTAGCCTCTCACCACCCTCCACGCACACACACACACACACACACACACACATTAAGAAGTGCAGGCTTTCATGTGCCAGCTTCTAAGGAGACACTTGTGGGAACGTCATTTCCAAAAAAGGTTATTGGCCTTTAAAGTATTAAGTACACTAACAGCCAGATAAGAATGTAAATTTATTTGAAACTAGTTCATTTTTACAAATGCATTTTAATGCACAAGACGAAAAAATGGCCAAAGCTTTACTGGAGAAAAATCATTCATCTTTAATGTACACCAACGTAACAATAACAAAAACAAGTTATTTGTGACAATTTTTATACAACTATGCACCATAAAATGTTCATAAACGTTTAACATAGCAAAAAATGATATGAGTTAAAGTTATTTTTACATTTGGTTACATGCAGTATTTTCAATTTACATATTTGACCTTTTTAGCAGATCATTACTTGTTTAGATGTTTGTATAATGTATGGTATCCTTGGCACAAATATAACAAAAATATTAGTATTGTGTTACATTTTGACCTCAAATTGAACAGTCTGGAAAAAGGTTTTAGACGTGTGTAAAATGATGACTGGGAGTCCAAGAGAGCACAACTGGCCTCGCTCTCTCTGGGTGGGCCGAATGGCTCCCCTCTCCCTCCTTTACCCAGCATGGTGCTAGCCAGTGCAGCGCTGAAGTATCAGAACTGGTTGTTAGTGCTCTAAGTATGTTATTGATCTTGCTATTGTATGATATTGCACATAAGGCAATTAGTGAACACTGTTTTCCCAGAAAGGGTGTACTTGGTCTACGACAAGGTTTAGGTAGGTAGTACATGTGAAAGTAACATCCATATGAATGCCAGTGTTTCCCAGCAGAAGATTGCTCAGAGCATCACACTGCTTCCACCGAACTGGTGGTTAGTGTTCTCCTCCAAGCGCATTACGCTGCTCAGTGATGTTGCATTAGACTCAGTTCACATGACAAGGAAACATATGTTAGTTTTTACTCTGTAGTACTGTGTGAATGGGGAAGTCCTATAATGGGTGAAATGGGAGACAACTAGGTTGGGCAGAAAGTTTTTGCCATAGGTTGAGTGTGAAGGTTTTGGAATGCACTCAGTACTGAAAAATGTGCCTAACCAGCTGTAAATATACTCATTATATTCAATATTTCTATCGATTTATTAGAATGTTATAAGATCATTCACTTTACCGAAGTGGATTTTTTATCAAGTGATAAAAAATCTCTAGCATTATGTCCTTTTCTAGCATTATGTCCTGACACAAAATAAAAACCCTGACAAAAATATAAGGCTGTTTCCATATATCACGTAAATCACTTACGCTGCATTGACCTTTTTTTCTCTCTTTGTACACTTGTGGATCACATTACCAACTGAGGTATTGAGCTGACCACAGCTCTTCACCTTTGGTGAACTGACCCTATAGGCAACATTCACGTGGCCTATTCACATTTTCACCTAATCCTGTGTGAAAGAGGTAGAAAGAAGATTTGCACTGGCCCAAAGCAACATGTCTATAGAATAGAGGATAAAAATTTCCAACCTGTTCCGTTTAAGGTCACTGACATCTTGGAAGGATTGGTTTTTAAACTCTGCGTTTGTTTGCAACTGAAACTTAGGCATAGAAGCTCAAGTTTAAACTTGCCACAAATATTTCCGACTCATTTCATTCAAATAAGCTTTGAGATTTACAAACCCACACAAACAAGCTCAGTATGTGAGCTTTCAGAGGCGTGCATAATTCACTCCTCATAACTGCACCATCTTTCTGGAGTTTCTTATGGGACTTTGTTTCCTGAAGATTCACTCAAGCATGTTAAAGTCTCATCACACGTAAAATAGAGGGTGGGCCGGGTTCTATCACCCCCCCCCCCACCCCTCC
>JBBPCX010000018.1:13750950-13769291 GCA_037974365.1 Hydrocynus forskahlii | reverse complement strand
CCCCCACCCCCCCGAAACAGGATGCATGCACGAGCCTTTCTAATTGTTTTTACACCCCAAACTAGTTTCTTTCATCTACAGCATCCACCAATAGAAATATGTGAAAACCTGATGTGAAATGCTGTTTTAATGCACGACTGGAACTCTAAAATGGTACCCAGGGGCTTATTACTCACGGTTTATTAAGAACCCAAGAAAGCATCTATGGTTTCCTGAATGAGTAAACCGATCTCAAGCGGAAGGATCACAGCAAACAATTACAGCGAGAGCTGCCTATGCTTAGAGCAACAGCAACAAAATGCTTGTCCGCCACCTTGAAATACAAACTCAAAATACGGGATATGAAACTACGCACCAGAAGATGGTAGCCGACTGCTGTGAGGACATTTTTCACTGCTCTAATAGAGCTTAAATGCTTAAATGACACAAAAGCACACTGTGAATAAAGATACTATGCTACAGGTCATCCCTATTCGCAGTGTCTCAGAGCTTTTGAAGAACCATTAAAATATTTTCTATTTTGCCAATTTGAACAGAAAGTTCTGTTTAAAAGAAAACACCAACTATATTGAAGCTACTCAACAAAACAGTTAGGAAAACAAAAGTGACTTCACAAGACCTCTGAAGGTGTGCTGTGGTATCTGGTGCCAAGAAATTACCTGTAGATCCATAAAGTCTTGTTGTGAGATTCGGCCTCCATGTTTCTGACTAGTTTGTTCAGTGCTTTTTCAATATGCTGAAGTTGGATTGTGATTGGAAGCCAGTTCAATACTCTGACCTCTTTTGTCATTTCTGCAGTGTGGTTGGGGCGTATTACCCTCCTGAAAGAGGCCACTGTCATTAGGTTGAAGATTCAAGGTTACTTCATTGTCAGCAGTGAACACACACATAGTGAAATGAAACATTTCTCCAAGGGCCACAGTGCAACAAATAGCAACATACAACAATGTGCAAGGTACAACAGAAACAATACAATACACAGACAAAACAACAATCTTACAGTATAGTGTGAACGGGATGTAAACCTTCCAGAATTACTAATATTGCAAGTATGATATTGATCTTGCTATTGTGTGATATTGCACAAGAGGCACTTAAGGAATACTGTTGCCATGAAGGGATGTACGTGGTCTGCAACAGGGTTTAGGTAGGTGGTACATGTGAAAGTAACATCCATATGAATGCCAGGGCCCAAGGCATCCCAGCAGAGCACTGCGCAGAGCATCACACTGCTTCTGCTGGATCGCCTTGTTCAATCGCACATCCTGCATTGTTTCATAGCTACCATTAAACATTTCCGCCTTCACTCTCCAAGTGTATCAATGAGGCTTGTGCACCCTGTCAGCCACTACTTGACAGGTGTCATTGTAACAAGATATCAGTGTTATTCACAATCTGTCAGTGGTTTGAATCTTGTGGCCATGCAGTTTACAACTGTGCGTAGTTCATGTCCTTGCTAGGCTTTTGTCTTCATCAGTTCAAACTGCAAGAGTTTTATTTTTATTGAAGGAGGGCTATTTGGATGCGCTTTAGCAGGCTTTGATTTTTTGACATTCTGACTGATCAGCTCTGTAGTGCTTCTTCTTCACTGAGTAAATTGCCAGCATTTTCAAGACATGAGTGTTTGTCAGCATTGTCAATTACTAATTTCATTTTATCTTCAACGCTGGTCTGTATAAAACAAATATGACGTTAGTATGATTAATGGTTTGTTGCTTTGTCGGGACACCATCATTACCACAGAGAGCTGATCTAAACAATGCCTGTTCTTGCGTGAAATAATAAGTACAAAATGTGAGTGAATACCAACAATAGCTTCCATGTTGAAGTCAATTAATATGAGATGCCAACTGTTTGAAGAAAAAGGGCCATTCAGCTGGTGAATAATTCATGGCTATGAAAAGGTTTAATTTCTTTATTTTGTTTGGGGAGTACGCAAATGTTCATAAATGAATGAAATTAGGATGAATCAAATGAGCTTGTTTAGCCAAGCATGGACTCAAAGGTCTTCAATCAGTGGGTGCGTGGACCTCTGTAAGCCCATGTCGCATGTTAGTTAACTGATGAATATAATTGTTTTTTTTTCCTCTGAGCAATCTTTTGAGAATTGTGAGTGATGAGAAGTGTAACTCAAGTACACCAAAACACTCCTACAGCATAATAAGCTTTTGTTTCTTCATGGTGTTTTAAATAAAGACTAACAGCAAACGAACACAAAGCCTTCAGGATGGGTACACTGGAAAAGTTATACCTTAGCATCAAGTCAAAATGTAAACAAACTGCAGACCTTTCACAACTGGTGTAATACAGTCACTGGGCCTGGGAATCTGGGGCCACAGTTTCATGAATAACCCCAGATCTCAAAAATAATAATAATAAAAATGGCCAGTAGCCATGTAATCATCTGTCATTCCGAACACCATTGACCCCACTGCTTTCACAGAGACCTGGAACTCAACAAATCAACCCCCCATCAATATCATAGAAACATAATTATTGTCTTACTTACTTGAGTTTGATGTAGTAGGTTAAAGTTTATAAATGTACTATGAGTCCATATATTGAAACTACACTGCAAATACAGGCCATCATGAATTATGTAGGCATTTACATATATTCATTTATTCAGCCTAAAGTAGTTTAGCTTGTTCTTTAAAGTCTGGGTTGCTTTTCTGAATGAGGAACAATATAGAACTACCAATCAGAACAGAGCTCATTTACATATATCAAAATAGCCTGTTTAACACTGTTAAAACAGAGGAAAACAGAGAGGCTGTGTAATGGCCATGTAAAAATGATCTGTGACTGTTTTTACTACATAAACCAACAAAATATAAATGGCCTGAGAAAAAATAAAATTATGGGAAAAATGTAAGCCCTGGGTTTAAAATCCTCATAATAGTAAGTGTAGTTGTTTTGCTGTCCTCTGAAGAGCTAAGAGTAATTCATAACATATTATAAGGCATCTTTCCTTCCGGGATTTCAGGATTTTGGACAATGTTTAACATGTTTTGTTTTTTTGTTAATGCTATTGACAGATGACTTTTGGGATTGGACTTTACTGCTGCTTTTACTAATTATTATGTTTAACTCACAAGCCTATGAACCACCAAGCAATATCCAGTAATGGTCCAATTACATCTGAACAGAGGTCTGCGCTTTTGTCCTCCAGACATGCTGATGATCCAGACCAAAAGATGGTACACATTTTCCCCTTAACCGCACTATTGCTGGTCTATTCAGATCTGTTTTGCAGAGGCTAATAACCCCTGCAGCAGAGCATAATGCTCATTTCACTAATATAATGCAACCGATGAACACATGTTTCTGAATTTTAGAAAGGGCACAGACAGTTCAGGCCATTTCATTTTAGCAAATTGACATTAAAGTTAATAAATCATATATCCATGACCTCTACAAGCACTTAGACCTGCTAAGAGGTTTCTGATGCCCTATTTTCAATTTTCAAAGGCAATATAGCACCACCTAGACAATAAAACTGATGGTGAATAAGCCCTCTTTCCTGTGGGACGGCATCATTTTTAGTGAGTCACATTCACAAAGAGCATCTCTGAAAACTTAAATGAGGCATTAGTGTACATTTTGTAAACAGTCAAAAGACTGCTGACAGACAAGTGAAGAGAAAAAAATGTAGTTCCAGGAACAAGACATCTGTACAGAAATCAAGACTTATACTGTCAAATTATCATGTTTTAGGAATGTACTGTAGTATCAGTTTTATTATCATGAGACCAAAAGTAGGTAGTAGCCTATTAGCCTTACTATGGGCATTTTCAAATGAAATTACTGTTACCTGCACAAAAAGTATATTTGTGGCTGCATCAAAAAGAAAAGAATAGCACGTAACAAACCTCAGTTCAAAAATTCTAGATGCTGGCAGGGAGTTACACTGTGGATTTGTAAATTCTACATATCTTTGACTGTTATTATAAAGATATTTAATATTTACTATAAACTGTTTAGTTTAGTTCCTTAATCCTCATGATATATTGAGACTGGCTTTATTTCTCATTTGATTTGAAAACCAAAGACTACAACACTGTATGTGTAATACGTAATGTGTGTGTGTGTGTGTGTGTGTGTGTGAAAATAAACATACATTCCCTTGTTTACTCAGAAAATAAGCAAAACGTTGCTTAAACCTTTGGATGCAAGTAGTATGTACAGTAGGATAGAGGATAAATATGTATCATTTTCAGCTGTGAGCTGTTTCAAAGATGTTTCAGAGATGTTTTAATCACTAAAAAATATACGACATTAACCACTACTCAAAATAAAAAAAGCCAAGGTATGTGCTTCAGTCTGCATTCTGAAGAAACGTCCAAACATCCTTGTTGTGCAGAGCATTTCCAGAAGGAGGCAATTCCTGAAGTAAGATTGGGGCAACTCCATATTAATGGCCATAGGTTTGGAATGGGATGCACATCCAGCTCATATATGTGTCATAGTCAGGTGTCTCATACTTTTGGTTATATATTGTAAGACCACAATCAGGAGCCTACAGCCTGGAACCAAACAAACTAGAACAAATGCTGCTTCTGTATGACTCATCTTGGTTCGAAGGGGAGAATGAATAACAGCATTTATTTATACACTTTTGCAGCTCTGCTTCGAAGCCAAATAGGTCAAAATACGTGGAGCATTTGATTTTAAACACCTGTGTCCTACTTGTTGCCAATCCTCCTGTAAGCTTGTGCTTTGCAATACACCGTCCACTTTAATCAGAGTGCCGTGCCTGGGTTTTAATAGCAGTTAAGTAGTATGCGACTGAGGAGATTAGGTTCATTAAATGGCACAGCTGTGAGTTATGAGAGATGTTACAACTAATTTATGGTAACATTGGCAGCATCCTAAAGCGAGTGGAGTGAGGCACACAGCTTGATTATAGTAATTTTCCAGTTGTGTGAGGAAAACAAAGACATTGACTTGCTAATCTGTGACAGAAGCAAACGCTGACTCTAAGTTCTCGTCCCGTTAAACCTCTGAATGAGGAACACAGCCTCATATCTGCTATATCACAGCATTCAGTCTTACATTTATGTCGTTTTTACACCTCCCTAATGGGGTGGAAATAGAATGTCCTACTAGTTAATGGTGTGTTTCCACCAAAGCAAAAGAATCGCCAGGTTTTTTATGAGGAACTGCAAGAAGTTCTCACAACCTCGGAGTGTACAATGTGAGGCTTGTGTGTTTGTGTGGGTTTGTGAGATTTCTAAACAGAAACACAATGCCTTCGTAAAAAGGAAGGCCAAGATGAATGCTAGCAAGCAGGGCCTGCCTGTTTTTACATTTGCTTCCATTATCATCCTCAATAAGATTTGAGTGATTTCCAAGAAGCCAAATCTGTCTGCTTCCCCCCTTGCTCTGATCTTCCATCTCTGGCTGAGTGACTCGCCCTGACACTCGAAAACAGAGAGACCCACACCAAGCGCTTTTTTATAATGTACTGATTCAAATCTTTCACCTCAGCCAGGCTCCTACTCTCCGTGTTTGATGTCTCACTTCAGCAGACAGCTTATCTATATGTGGAGGATGGCCCTAAAAAATGGCTGGCTGGGCGGACTTCACTCATTTTACTCCCCATTATGAACTCATTGTGTTTTGCCATGAGTCAGTTTTGCAATAAGATTCACTGAGTTTTTCATAACATGATATATTATTTAGTATCTGTTATAAATTATTCTGTAAATAAACTCTCAGAAACAAAGGTGCCAAAAAGATTCTTTGGAGCGATGTCAGGGAAGAATTAATTTTGTCTCTCTATAGGATTTGTTCTGTATTTTGGGCAGTTGTACATTTTGACTGCGAAGTATTTTCATAGGACACTTACATATGGCATACACTGTTATCTTCATGAGACCCTGTACTATTATGTGTTTTTGGATCTTTATGAATATGGCTCTTTTTTGTTAAAAAGCCCCCAATTTTTTATTGTTTTTACCTACACAGACTATGAAACAAGTTGTCTGTTCAGATATAATTCAGAAATTGTTAGACTGAAAATACAAGAAATCTCATGATGGTTTATGCAGTGGCTTATATTCATGAAACAATAAATGACAGCAATCTGGATTTATCGTGAGAGTGGAACCTCTGAGAACGAGAAAGAGAAACATTGGAATGTTTTCCACAGAGCCACAGTACTTAAAATGATTTTTATTTTCAGATTAACGGGGATATTTACTATCAGCTGTTTAAAAAAAAGACTTGAATCAACTGAAACATGATTTATTATTAGTTATTATAAAGGCTTTCATAAATCGGCCTTAGTCCGTATCGAAATGCCCCCAGATACAAATGCACCTGTTCACTGACACACTGTGTGGACTCATTCTCTGCATGTCTCTCAGTTCGGCCTGTAGATTCAAGCCTGTCAACAGCTACAACAGAAACACAAAACTTTTACATAAATTAGAAATAAATAATAATAGTGAAAAAGATATGGATTTTTTAAAATCCTACAGCCATGAAACCACTTCAGCCATAGAGGATAGTTCCTGTGTATTTATTGGTTTCAGGTTTTAAGGATTAAGTAAAGGGTTAAGGGTTGAAGGGTTGCACTACCAATCACTGAAATGGTCCAGGAATAGATTTTTTTATGCTGAACTAATCAAAAAGATTAGAACTGATCACTGGTAGAAGCCAATAATCTTGGTGTGCAATGCAGAAGGTGATTAGTTACACCTGATTGAGTTTACAAGTATTTATTAGGAAGCGGGCAATCTATTTTCCATCTCTCATTTTTTTCATGATTTTTTATTATGCTCTAAACTGCTGCTCTCATATCTTTCACGTGAATGTTATAAGTTGCATTGAGTAAATACAGCTGTGTATGTCTTCATTTCAGGATGCAAGCAACAAAATGTGAATATTTTGAAGAGGGTGATTCTTTTCTTTTCTGTACTCACTGTATGAACATAGTGCACCAGGCCTTTTGAAGACTGTCCTTAGATACGTACATTTTCTTCATTTATGGAAGAAGAAAATTACAGGTTACTTCTTTATGGATGTTTTGAGGAACTGATCAGAAAAGGAAGGCGTGTTTTCAAAAAGTAGCAGTAATCTAGAAGACCCGATCTCACAGGCTGAGGATTTGCGAGAGGGGTGAGGTTGATGTAATTGCTTTACTTTAGTGATCTGGATTTTCAGTGACAAGCCCCCTCCTTAGAAATATGAGTCTTTTTTTGGATCTTTGTTTCTGATTAACACGATGTGTGCTTCAGCAGCCACTTCACTTTGATCAGCATGTCTACACAAACAATGAGAACTAACTAATGTTTAACTAATAGTGATTCTGTTTACCATGTAGATTCATGTGGGCTTCCAGCTTATGACAAAACCAAAATATTGATTTCTTCTTAAAAGTAAATGTTCCAAAAGGGCTTTTCGGAATGATGTCACTCAAGAACCAGTTTGGATCCCAAGAGCAGTGTTTCCCAACCCCGGCCCTTGAGGCCCAGTGCCTTAGTACTTTGCCTGCTGTAACACTGGATCAGGTATATTGGGAGAAGTGAGAACAGTAAAACGTGCAGGGCCGTGGGTCTCCAGGAGCAAGGACAGGGAAACACTGCTGTAATGAACACAAAGAAACATTTTTAAAAATAAGATGTATGAGCATTAACAGCAATTTTACAGTTTAAAGAACCATCACATCATGAGAGGTTCTATACCAATTCCAGAAACCATTCAACCAAGTCAAAAACATTTAGGAGGAAGTACATTTTGTGAATTTCTTGTTCAGCATTCATTTGTGTCTTTTGATATGTGAGACACCAATAACACGCCAGTGCCAATGCCAGTGCCTGAAGCTCAGCACAGCTGGCGAAGGCCAGAAATAGACTCAATTCAAGCAGTTCCCATGAAAAGCCTTTGAAATGCCCCTCCTGCCATTGCTGGAACTTGAGAGTGCAATGGTAAGGGAATGCTGTGGAGACTCTATTCCGACTGTCTAGGAGGCCAGAGATGGGCAAAATGGATGATACCAGCAGACGGGGAGTGAAGGAAATATAGTGCTGTGCGGTGACTGCTGCAGCATTCAGGAGTCCATTATCCATCTGCTAGATAAGGTTAATGCTGTGGCAGGAGTTGAGAACAGGACCAGGCCATGAATCTCCCTGAAAGGTCAATCGCATTCCAGGCTGCTTTTGATATTTTATTCAGATTGCTCGCTGTGTGATGGAAGTGTGGGCGCGAATCCTTATTCGAAAATGGGAGAAAGAAAGGAGTGTGTGTGAATGTGTGTGTGTGTAGGTCTGTGTGTGTGTGCGTGTTTGTGTGTGTGTGTATGTGTGTGTATGTGTGTCCACTATATGGACAAAAGTATTGCGACACCTGACCACTACACCAACAGGGACTTTAGTGGCATTGCTTTTATAACAGCTTCCACTCTTCTCAGAAGGCTGTCCACAAGATTTTGGAGTTTCTGTGGGAATTTGTGGCCATTCATTCTGTAGAGCATTTATGAGGTCAGACACAATCTGGCTCACAATCTCCATTCCAGTTCATCTCAAAGATGTTGGATGGGGTTGAGTTCAGGGCTCTGTGTGGGCCAGTCAAGTTCTTTCAGACCAAAATCATCCAACCATGACTTTATGGAGCTTGCTTTGTGCACTGGGGGCACAGTCATGCTGGAATAGAAAAGGGTCTTCCCCAAACTGTGTCCTCAAAGTTGAAAGCATGGCATTGCTGAAAATGTCTTGGTATGCTGAAGTGTTAAGATTGCCCTTCTCTGGAAGTAAGGGGCCTAGCCCAAACCCTGAAAAACGGGTGTGTCCCAATTCTTTTGTCCATATACTGTATCTCATAGCAAAATAAACCTAAATTGTATGTTCTGTTGAATACAGCAATACATACTCCTTTCAGTAATAAACACACAGTATAACATATAGCTGCCCTCACAGTTGATGTCACTAATTACGAGTATTGTGCATTCTGACTTTCCAGACCGAGAACAACCAGGCCAATTAAGCATGAATGTCTAGTATGCTATGCTGGATCACGTCTGTGTAAACCGTATAACCTCAAACCTCAATAGCTTCACATGGCTTGCGTGTGGGATGGAGATGACGAGTGGTATCGGCAGTGAATCATCCAGACTCAGGTTATCTGCAGAGGCGGGGGCTCTGGGCAGGCGGATGTTGAAAGCAGTCAGACCTCTCATTAGCATCTGGGGAGCAGGATTAAGGTTAACTCCTTGAAGTCTAGAGTTGTTATCATTGTTTTGCTTTGCATTTGATTTGCTTTATAATTATATTTGTAATTCCACAACTGACTTGTCCATACTCTGCCCACAGATGTGGCACAAGTGTTGTTTTACAAGTTTTTCAGATCCTTTTACCCAACAACAAAACAAGGGCATCTCGTTTACAGCAGCACCTTTCACGAAAATGTATTCAGAATAAATCTCTTTTGGCACTAATAACCCATTCTAAATGTGAAAAAAAGTTAAGTTGTCGAAAAGAGTGCAAGGCCAAATGGACTCACAGCCATGGATTGCTGTAAACAAAAAATGGTTAGTTGAAATGGTTAGTTACATTATTGACTATACTGTCAGGAAAGACATTCCATTTCTTCTCTCCAGTTGACAGGTTTGAGAACTTGAGAACTAACATTTGCCTGTATATCTTAATGTAAAAAAATGTAATCTCCTTTTACCTAAATAAGACTGCCTGCACAACATTTCAACAAGTTCAATCCATAAGATCCTCTTCAACATACAGACACAAATGTGACCTGAAGTAAAAGTCCACACTTTTGACAAAATTCTTCAATCGAGCTACTCGTGAGACACTACCAGCTAAACAAAAGAAACTCTTTGAACTACCGGCTTTTATTCCCATTATTTTTTTTCATACTTTTAAAGGCCATTACTATGAAACTATTCTGAATTATTTTAAAATGATAAAAGCAACATTTAAGCATTGAGAGAGGAATGAAAGTCTGGAACCTTGTATGGGTCTTTGAGTTAAACAATAACAGGCAGGTAGTCTAGTCTGTAATTACTCCTCCGAGCACCAGTTCCAAAAAACGGTGGGTAAACACTCGACAGCAACAGACGGGACAATCATTAACAAACAGAGAAACCCGCTAATTCCAGAGTAAATACCTCAGGCTTGCCAACCATTCAAGAATGTGAAGAATGTCCAGGTTCCAAGCTCTGGGAAGCAGTGAAGTGCCAAGGACAAAGTCCCAGGAAAGTTCAGACGCCCATCTTAAATTAGTTACCTCTTTCTGCAACCATACATTAACTAACACAGGGTGAACTAGGTGAGTCATAAATGCGTCACCACAGATGTGTGTTTTGATTAGAATTAGCATTCATCCCATATGCGGTGATGGAAGCAGATGGAAGGAGAAACCTTATTGCTGTCTTCCACCTGAAAAGAGCAAAAATGTGTTTTGGTGCTTCATAAAATAGTCCAGCAGTTCAATATTCATGCTGTTGTCACGTACAGAGGCACAAACAAGATAATTAAATTTAGATTGAAATCATGCAAATTAGTCCTGCTTGTTATTGCCGTGTATTCAGTCACATTGAACTTGCTGCGTTGGACTCCCGATAACATACTTGCTTGTCCACAAACTAAGCTGCCGGGCCTCAGGAGTGTCAACCTCAATTGGGAATCAGCTTTGCATTGCAATATGTTCAGAAAACCATTCGTTTCTCTTGCAGACTATTATTTGTTTTCCTTTTTTTTTATCTTTCTCAAAGAAGTGAGTTTGCACATACTCATAGTAAACTGCTGCCCCATGACAGTTACACAAGGCCCCTCTAGTTATTAAAATCCTCAAAGAAAATATTGCCATTCATTCATTTTGATGCTCAGAGAGCATGTGGTTTTGCATCGCAGATGAAAGCTTAAAAACAGGGGAGCATACGTGCTGCTGATGAGCCCAAAGTAGAGGGGGCCGTGTGGAATACTGATGAGCTGATATTTGGAGAGGTGTGCCCATGCAGACCAGGCCCCTGGGACCCCTTTCTACGCAACTCTCAGAGAGGCTCTGGCAAGTCCGGCAGAACATCTTCATCTTGCCTTTTTAGATATTTTAAACGATTATTCCAGCTTTTTGCTTCATGAGAGTAGTCGTCTCAAGCTGACTGACTGACTAATTGACCATTTTAGAAATGCACAAGTGCTGCCTGACAGCAGATGGCGATATACAGCTAATTAACTAAGCGATGCCACTACTTGCATATTCATTAATCAAATCTACAGTTAATGAGCAAAAAAAGCCAAATATATTCATAGAAAAATGTTACTGGTCTTAAGCAACAAAAGCCTTTCTAATAACAGGTGCAGTGATATAGCGGTGTTAAAACAATGTCTTAGATTGCAGTATGAGAAATGTTATTTATTTAACTCTTTCTGGTAGCAGTAGCTGCACCATTAAGTGCAACAGCATTTTAGCAAGAATTTTTAGCTAATGTAAAATATTTGTGTAATGTTAGCCAGCTTGGATGTAACTTGAGGCTGAAAAAACACTGGTGCACGAGAGCATAACTATGTAGAATATTGCTTCATTTTTATTACTTGTATTATATTACGATCATTCAATAATGTAATGTGAAACAATAAATCGAATTAGTTCCGGCTGAGTTTTTATATTCTTTTCAAATATTTTTGTAATGATCCTTCACTCCATATGCATCCTAGAATTTCCCTTTAAAACTTCAGCTAATTAAACTGCTTTTCAGCATTCTCATTTTGATTTGATTTTAAGTAAATTATCTTCTCATTTGCATAAAGTCTGCTCTCATCAGGGTGGTTGTTAAGATTTACCGCAGCAAGAGCCACAATGGACCCTCCTTGAATGTGTGGAGGTATTCTACAGAAATACATATTTTGGGTAAATGTTTATCTGTGGGGCAGCTGGTGGCCAGGTGGCTGGTGAGTTGCCCCTGCAATCAGAAGGTTGTGGGTTTGAATCCCAGGACTGCTAGTGGTACCACTGAGGTTCCCTCGAGCAAGGTACCGTCCCCACTCACTGCTTCCTGGTAACTTGGTGAATGGGTTAAATGCAGAGAGAGAATTTCACACTGTGAATTTTACACTGTGTGCTGTGTTCACGTGTGACTATAAGGGCAACTTTACCTTATTGCCTAAGTCACCCATTGACTTCCATGTGTGTGTGTGTTTTTTCTTCTTTTCTAAAGCAAACATTGACCATCTGCTACAGTTGTGGCGGATAGATATTAGGTTGGAAAACCAGTGGAATATTCCTTTAATGAAACATAAACAGTGCTATGAGTGACTCCTCCCTAAAGACCTGAGGTGATAAATTCCCACTCAGAGAATACAATGGCAGCCCAGGCAGTGCAGGTGCTGAATGTGCTTTATGCAGTATCACACAATGACAGGGAGGATACAACATGTTTATATGTTTCAGTCAAAAGGGGATATTTGCAGGCAGAGTAAAAAAGAACAAGGGAGTTGGAATGATACTCTCTCTCTCATTTTTTTTTACTGTCTTTGACACTCGGAAGGTCAAGATGGTGAAGATGTAAGGTGGGCTCTGAAGTGCGTGGTGCAGTATGAACTGCTGTGTGATACTTTGGTTGAGGCAACCCTAAATATCACCTTACAGACACCCGCATTAGTTGACACCCACTGCTTCTGAACATTTTCTCAAGAAACTGAATGAAGAGTTGTGTAGGATGCAGGCGGTAAAAGTCCTGAGGACACATTTGCAACCCCCACCAACCACCACCCAAGGTGTTTTTGATCTTTTAACTTGTCATACATTCCATCATACCATCTTCTGTGTGACCCTATTTCGGTATATTGTAAAGAAAAATTGACTAAAAAAAGGACTGAAATCAGGTCATATAGGTTTCATATTAAAAGTATTATAGTCAAATAAACAGTTTAGTCCTGTTTTCTCTTTAAATAGATATTACATTCTAAACTTGATGAAAAAATGAAGTGGTGTTTTATTAGCTAATGATGTATATAGAGCACGGATGTCTAATCTTATCTGCCAAGGAATGATTTGGCTGCAGATGAAAGATATTTATTCAACTGTCTGAATGTGAAGGTACTTTTTTGCCCCTGAATAGGAACTAGAGACTCACTCTGATCCCACCTTTCAAACATACTATAAACACCTCTGCATGTGCCTATAAACTGAATTCAAATCAAATAATTTTGTCAGAGGTTCATTTTTTCCGTTGGACTCTAACACTGCCACCTGCTGGCAGCTTTCATCCAACTCAATAGTCTTTTCTCAATAGTGAATTATTGTAACAAATAAAAATGATATTACAGCAGATCTAACATACAATACATTACATATTTCTAAAATATACTTTTGGAGTAGTAAGTAATGTTAAACCACTCTGCTTAATTGATGATGTTTGGATTGCTGGTTGTTTTTATTTTTTATAAACACCAATGCCAGATACAATTAGTATGTCAATAAAATCTTTTGCATCTCTTGGCCCACTTCCGGTTTTTATATAAAACACTAATATATTAACTCCGATCACAGTGTACTGAATGATCTGTGGATTTCTCCTGTTGTCGTGACCCTCAGCTTCGGTGTTTCAGCTCAGCTTCTTTTCAGCACAGGGCTGCTTTGAATGAGCTACTTTTCTGTCTGAGTAGTTTCTCAGAAAAGCACTTTTACTTCTGCTTCAATGTGACTTTGCAAAAGGCATCACTGAAAGGAGGGAAGAGGGGTGACTTACTGGAGTTAAAGTGCTTCAATTGTCTCTTTCCTCATTATCAGTGCCTCAGTACACAAGAACATCTCACAGACACACACTGCATTATTTTTGGCAGGGTCTGAATCAGAGCAGCGCTCATTCACGGATAAATAATGATAATGATGAATCACAGTCAGAGGCCTAAATGTATGTACTGCAAAATTACTGAAACCCACCTACACAGATACACAGACAGACAAAGAGAGAGAGAGAGAGAGAGAGAGAGAGAGCAAGAGATTTAATAACATTTTTTCTCTTCAATTTAACTGCATAACAAGCTTAGCAAACTATGCCTTGCTCATCTGGTTCATTTGCTCATATACGTTATGTGTTACATAGCACTGCATACATCTCATCCTATCCCACACTGCACAATGCAGCTGCATCACAGATGAACAGGGTACGTTATTCTGGCTGGTCACAGGTGTCTCACTTTTGCTTTTGCTGTATTACACTTTAGTCATCAGAACTTAATAGAGCTCACTGAGACCCCTGAGTTATAGGACTACTAATTTTTCCACCCTTTGAGGCAAAAGACTCTGACTGACTTTAACCTGAAAACAGATGTGTCCATGAAGTCATTAAGCATACAGTTACAAAGCCCAGTGATCCCCCACTCCAGTCCTGGGGGGCAGTTTGGCAGTTCCCCTCCTCAGACACAGTTGCTAAACCTATCAATTAATAGATGAATTGAACTAGGTGTTCCGGGCAGGGAAATTACCGAACTGTGCTGGACACCGGCCCTCCAGGATCAGAGCTGGGGACCAGTCCGTTACTGAGCACAGCACTGCGGTTTAAGTGTTAGATTTAAGTGTAAGAGGAAAACCATTTCCATTCTTAAAAATACCTCTCAGTGGAAGGTTCTTTCAAGAGTCCTTTTGTAAACGAAATGTGTCAATGTGAAGAATATTCTTATTGACATCCTTAAGAAGGTGCTATTTGAAGATGCCACACCAAATGAGTGTTTTCCTAGAACTATCCATCTCTTCAAGCAGGAGTAGTTTAACCTGCAGGGACACTATTATTTGAGCAATTACTGACAACATCAGTGAGACTAGATTAGGTTAAAAATGCGCTTTTGGTCATGCACACCACTGTCACAATTGGGAAAAAGGCACTGCATATGAGGAAAAGCACCTGATACCCACTGTCAGATATGGTGTTGGCTGGTTTGGGGCTGTTTTGATGCTAGTAGTCCTGAGGTTCTTGTAAAAAAAAAAATCAATGGCAGAATAAATTCCTGGAGAAATACCAGAAGATATTATCGCAAAATGTGTCTCTGTCTGAAGGCTGAAACACTACAACAAAGTAAGTACCACACACCAAAATCCACAGAAATGGCTGCAGGAACACAAAATCAGCATTTCGGCAGCCCACTCAGTCTCCAGATTTCTGCTGAAGTGAAAGAATGAATTTTCACTCAGAAAATGAACCAAACACGTCATTTGATCAGGAGTTTGTGAACTTTTGCCCTCGACTGTAAATTGATTAGGGAATGTTTATGTATCATCTTTATATCAAATGTTTATGTTTATATCAAATGATAAAGAAAGAGGTCTACAGTTGTGCAGCCATAAAATAAAAGAATATAAAGACATCACAAAGGATTATTGAAAGGCCTGACTAAAAAAGACAGCAAGTCAAGTCAACCAAAATAAGAGAAGTCTACCAACCAAATAGTTCTGGGGATACATGACACTCTGGAAACAGATTACAATTTTTTCATCAAGCTAGGACCCAAAGAGGCAATACACATATACATACCTACACACACACACACTCACTCACACACACACGCACGCACGCACACACACCTAGTGGGGTCCCCTTAGCCCACCAAGTGATTTAATTCACACTCCTCCTGCAGTATTATTTCACTGTATTAAATCCAGCTGTGCAGTATAATCACTACACAGTCTCCATCTAGCCTGGGAGTCATTGTGATCCGTCTCTGAGCACTGCTCCATAAGCTGATGAAGCTTTTCCTTCATGTAGTTCACTTTGCGGCACAGCAGGTTGTTACTGAGTAGTAGTGGGACAGGCTTACAGATCACATGGCACAGGAGAAAGAAAAAACATAAAAGTCCCAGAGCAAGCTCAATCAAAATGTCAACTTTTTTAGCAGGAGCCCATTTTCACCTGCAGAGGGCGACATGGTACACATTATTTTTTTGTGAATCGTGTGAGGACAAACCTTTTTGTGGATCGTGGGAGGACTGCGTGAATTGCCTGAGAACATAGTTTGACGTGAGCTCCATTGAAACAGACCAAAATTAATATTGATATTGGTATACTAACTCTGACAAACTTTCCAACTCTGAATGGAAATGAACTTTTATAGATGCTGGCAGAGTTTCACTAAGGGCAAACAAAAAGCTTAGCAAAAGAATCA
This sequence comes from Hydrocynus forskahlii, assembly GCA_037974365.1. NCBI lineage: Eukaryota > Metazoa > Chordata > Actinopteri > Characiformes > Alestidae > Hydrocynus > Hydrocynus forskahlii. The sequence goes on along the minus strand of JBBPCX010000018.1, from coordinate 13,753,173 downwards.
GCTCCTGTTACAATATCTGCAAACAACTTATTTTGTCTGCAAATTGTGTTATAGTTTGAGTTCACAAAAATATATGTATTAATATAGAGGTCTCTTATCCCATACAAGTTCATCATAAACATAATGCATTCTGCGGTAACATTGCTTCATCAACATATTGCCAGAAAACTTTTCCTGTCTAACAGCTGTTAAAAAACAAGAACTTGGCTTGAAAAACAAGAACTCCAGAGATTGTGGGTTCTGTGGGAGATTTCTGAGGATAAGCCTGAACCCTCAAGCTTGTCTCATTATCAGAGCTGAGAGCTCATAGCAGGGGGAGTATCCCTCTCCCCATGCCTGATTAGAGGCACCCAGTGGTGGGCTGCCTCCTGCAGTCTGGTGTTTGCTATGCTCCATGATGCCAAGCTCAGTGACACAAACCTCTTTATAGTAGATCTGTTAGAGTAACAGTGTCTCCCGAGAGGGGTCCAAGCACCATCCATCGACAGCTGATAACGGCCCTGGTTAGTGGACGAAGACATAGTATTCTTATCCCTTTCTACAGAGCATCCACAAATAAACAACAACCCCAGAACAACAGTATCAGAACACACAGAAAAATACAGGAGAGAAAAGAATTCATGTGGCACACATCATGCAAAAGCAGAGGGCAGCATTAATGGTACTCAACATTATTACAGTTGATGAAATTAGTTATTCAAGACTTCTTTTGTTAATAACTACTATGTAATATTTAACAACACCTATGAAACAAATACATATGGAAGGCACTGAGACTGAGCAACTGAAGTGGGGCCTCATTCATTCTTCAGTATAAAGTTCTTTCTTTGGCCATACAGTTGTAGGAAAATGTAATTGGTATAGAACCTTTACATTATGTGCAGAATAGATGTAAGAGGAATAGTTGTGGGGGTAGGGTTACAGCCTCACAACAAGTTTAACTTGGCCTTACAACACACTAGTAATGAATTGGTGCTTGGTAATGAAATATGTTGTGAAGTGTTGGTTTTACTAATATGATAAATTGATGTTGTTCTCTGAATGTTCTCTGGTTCCATCTGTCAAGCATAACATACTACTAAAGATTCTCTTCATTCTCTTCATTCTCTTCTATGTTTTCTGGTATTTTACATGTTACTGTACAAAATAACATCATGCAAAGCGTTTGGTGTTTCTTTCACGTGGGTGTATATCCCAGGACTGACAAAGAAGGTCCCCTTCAATGTTCAACCCAAAGTTATGGTTTTATGAGTCTCCTTGTGCTTTAAAAATGTTTCTCACACTCACAAAAAGGTTCTTTACCAGTTTAGGGGTTCTTCTATCAAAAGCCATTTTTATGGGAATATAAGGTGGTGTGTGGGGCGTCAGCTCACAAACATTTTCATTGGTGGTGCATGGTGGTTTATTGGTTGGTGGTTGTGCATCACAAAACTACAATACTATTTTTATTATTTTTACATTTACTATTTTACATCAGATTTTGAGGCATATTCAGCATATTTCAATGTTGAGGGCTTGTGTGTGTGTATATATATATATATATATATATATATATAGAAAAGGGATGTACCGAATATTCGGCCACCGAAAATTTTCAGACGAAAATGGCAAAAAAATGCATTTTCGGTTTGGTACCGAAACAGTGATGACGCAATCAACGAGCGCAGCCTGCACGCGCCGGACTGGATTAGAGTCAGCATACCTACCATGTGGGCGCATTTCGATATATCTAAGAAAGACACGCGGAAAGCCGTTTGTAGTGCGTTTAATCCCGAAATTTCTAGAGAGGGTGCATCCACAAAACTTTCTCAACGTCGGGATTAATTTATCATATAAAATCAAAACATCCCGATCGCCATGCAGAGCAGGGGAAGAATGGCAAGAGAGAGAAAGAGAGAGAAAGGGAAAGAGAGAGAGTAAGAGAGAGACACAGAGAGAGAGAGACAGAGAGAGGGGAAGAGAGATTTAAATTCAGCGCGGCAGAACGGACAGATTGCCAGTCTGCCCCTGATGCAGAGTATGAAGCACATAAAAGGCAAGACCCTATGAGCGCACCCACTCCTCTTTGGCTGACGGTTTTGAAGAGGCAAGAAAGTTTTCCAGTGATTACAGTTAATATATGGGCTATGTCAGTCTTTGTTTTAACACACTATTTTGTTATAGGCCTACAGAGAATGTTGTTATATCTTTCAGCAGTTTTTAAAGCACTTGTTCTGAATGCAC
>JBBPCX010000018.1:13733445-13741127 GCA_037974365.1 Hydrocynus forskahlii | reverse complement strand
TATGTACATGCACATGGTGGGCACAGGCTGACAGATCCAGTGTAGGCAGTTAAACAGATGAGTTGGTGCAGATGATGGGGATCAGGGGCTTTAAAGTGGAGCCACAGCAGAAAGTGGTCCTGCTGGGAACTCAGCTTGAGCCTGATTACAGGGGAGGGAGTCACCTGATATGGGGTTTTAATTTAGAGAAAACATTGCGGAAACTTAGTGAGCAACAGTTGACTAAACTGATCCTAAACTGTAGTTTAGTTCAGCACAGATTTAAGTGTGACAGAGTACATATTTAAGGGTAACATAGTACACATTTAAGGGTAACACAGAATAGATTTACATGTCACACAGTGCAGATTTAAGGGTAACAAATTTTAGTTTATCACAGAACAGTATAAAAAATGTTATATGTACAATTAATACTTATATACATATATTAATGTTTATCTTCATATTTATAAATATAAATCTATATTGCATATTCATATTGTATATTATTGTATATAATATTGTGTAGGATATTGTTTAGTATTTTGTTCCTTGTGTCATTACATGTTGTTTAATTCTGTTGTGATTGAGAGACACCACTGATCAGAATCAAATTCCTTGTATGTGCTCGCTCACATACTCGGCCAGTAAATGATTCTGAACGGATGAATTATCTTCTGATTTCACATTATTTAGAAATTGTCAAACTATTAGTGATCGTTATGGAGCCAGTTAATCCAATAAATAAACCACTGTTACTGCTACTATTACTAATACTACTATTAATGCAACCAGTACTACAACTATTACTACTATTATGACTATATTTTATATATTTCATTCAGTCATGTTCTCATTGTTCTTCACAGTAAATAAAACAATAAAATTGTGCAAATAAAACAGTGCAAAATATTTACTTCTATTATAGCTACAAATATCACTATTACTACTACTATTATATTACTACTACTACAACTATTACTACTTCTACTACTACTACTACTACTACTACTACTACTACCACTGACTGATATTGTTACCACTTCTACTGCTATTACTGTTACTACTATTACTACTAGTAGTAGTGCTACTGCAGTTACGATTATTAAAACTACTACCACTTTTATTACTACTATTATGATTACTCCTACTGTTAATCCAGCCTCTACTGCTACTACTATTATTACTGTAACTACAGTTTGATTACTACTACCACTACTACTACTACACTAATACTACTGTCACTATTACCGTTTTTATTCAGTTCCCTTTATTCCTTCATACATAAACATGCAATTCAAATTCTATAGCATATATGAACAAAACAATGAAAAAGTTTGCATATTAATAAAATGCACTTTTATTTAGATTTGCATACGATTAAATGAATATGATTTTTTCAAAATAAAGTAAAGAATTTTTGAATAATATATATGCATCAGTATAAAACCATTGGTATAAAACTGTTTGCCAGTTATTTATGCAGCCACTGTTTGCAAGTTATTAATACAGCCCAAAAATTTACATATAGCAAAAATAAAATATACTTTAGCAAAAAACAAAATCATTCTGAAAATAAAGTGTTTTCAAAGGCCCATGAGTTGATGGCTCATGCATAGACGTCATAGCTCATTTTGGCGCATGTTTGTTTGTCATTTATAATTAATTGTGTGTTTATTGCTTCTGTTTCTTGTGGCATTAGCAAACGTTGTTATCTCAGCAGGGTGCTGCTTAATCTACCTATTCATGAGCACACTGCTCATCACCACATCAACCACCAGACTCAGTGGTCTCAGTATAGTGAGGTGCTGTGCTGTGCAGTGTGTGTGTGCGCGCGTGTGTGTGTGTGTGTGCGCGTGTGTGTGTGTGTGTGTATGTGTGTATGACAGAGTACGCGTGCATACTTCATCGTAATGGAAATCTCGGGACTCATCCCTCTTAGAATTAGTTCTCTATACTGTCATGAGCTCATCTTGTCTGCTGACAGCCAATGCTTAATGTCCTGTTCTCATTAGAGGGAAGAGTACAGGCCGCTGTGTAACACACACGGCTCAGCAAACATCCCACACACTCTCTGTGCAGCATTTCATCTCACTGAGCACTAGAGGTCAACTGAAATCAAACTGGCCAAAATCATTTTTGAGCTACAAAACTATGAAACCTTCTGTTCAGGTTTATTATCTGGAAGAGGGCAATTATTCCATGTTCAGAGATAACAAATCCTGCAAAAAAAAAAAACCCTACATTCTTACATTCAACGGTTACAGAAAGGGTTTCCTGGAGTGGTGCCTTGGATCTGCCACATTTGGTTCTCTGAGAAACCCTTCAATATATGGTCCTACTGTATAACATTTGTAAATAACATGTTCATGTGTAAAGAATGTTTTTAGAGGTCCACATAAGTTAAACTTCGATGCCAATTCATGTTCTTCCCAGAGCCACTCATCCAGGCCAAGAATAAAAAAAAATCATCATCAGTTTGTTTTTCGCCACCTTCAGCTCCTCATCCTGGTATTTTTCTTCACCACTGTCCACATACATCTTTAATACGAGTGTTATGGCTTCTCGGTGTGATCTATATGACTTCATACTGCCCTCAATATGTGGCCCCAGCTCTGTGTGAGAAGCCAATAAAAAAATCACTTCACACACAATAACTCATTTGGCCTGTATCTTGGAGGAGAAGGTTCTGGGAATTCTTTCATTAATCATGAAACTCTGCAGTGCTGCAACTCACAGTGCTGCTCCTACTGAACACGCAGGACTGTCTGAGTGTGAAGAGCGATCGCCGGCCCCAGCCTCACCAGGCTCTGCAAACAGCAGGCCCCACTGCATGCTGGGAGTTTTCCTAACTGATGGGCCCCGGCTGAAACGTTCATCAGAGAGTGCATGTGGCACTCAGACTGAAAGAGAAGTCGTGTATGATGCCCACCAATAGATGTGCATACACTCTTAAAAATAAAGATGCCAGAAAAGTTTTTGCCGTAGAAAAGCCACTGTAGAAAAACCATGCCATGAAAAGAACCATTTTTGGGAATGAGGTGTGTAAGAGTGAAGAACTTTAAGTTTAGGGAACTATCACATAATGTAAAGGTTCTAGAAAGAACCCATGAATTGGACAATAACCCTTTATATCTCATTTATATACAGCTCCAGAAAAAATAAGAGACCACTGCAAAAGTGTTCAGTTTCTCAGGTTTTATCTTCTATGAGTGTCTATAAGTATTTAACTGAACAACTTTGCTTTAGTTTTTAAAAACTGCTGAAAATATTTCACCTAATTTCCAAATAAAATAATGTTCTATAAAGCATAATTTTAAAGGAAATGACAAAACATCAAAATAAGAGAAATGATGCAGTGTTAACAGAACTTAAATAGTTCAAAGAAAACAAATCTCTTCTTCACTCTTTAAACAAAATGGCAATAAGTACCTTTAACGTACTTCTAGTAGTGTTTTGCCATCCAACTGGTCACACTGCAAGAGGAGAGTGTTAATTACAGCAGTGTTTTCTATACTTTTCCTCATTAAATTATATTTGATTCAGTTGATCACTAATCAGTACCTCATAAAGCAGAATGAGGTGCTTGTGTAGGAATTTAACAGACACCGGCATGGAATGGTTGTCATACTCATAGAGATGTTGATTTAAAAATAAATTTCAGTGGTTTCTAATTTTTTTTCCAGAGCTGTATATCGTTCTTTAGGGAACTAAAATTTGTTCTTCTTATGGCATTGCTCCAAGATCCCTTTATTTGACTGTATTTTAAGAGTATAGGGACCTATTTGAGGTGTACAAACAACTGTGAGAAAAAGAATGGTGAGCCATTCCATGTAAGGAGTTCTACTGTACTGTTTTACAGAACTGCATCAGAGTTTCTCTGCTTTAGTACACTAGTTTTACCCACAGGAAGGGCTTCTGCATTAACTGATTTGATGCAGGAGAACTCTCTGTGTGTTTTAAGCCTCTGCACTGTCCACGTCACTAGCTAGTTCCTGGATTTAGGTAGAATAGGATCACCAATCCAAGAAATGTTTTGCATTTAATGAAAATGGCAGTTTATGCATAGTCTCATGCTAATATAATGCCTAGATGAACTAACAGTAGCTAATTACAGTTAACGTTGATCGAACTTGTCCAGTTATAATCCACATAGAAATACAGTTACGTAGACATCCAGCTCATCCAGATCTGAAGATCAGAAAACAGCTCCTTCCCTTCTGCTACCGCCTGTTGCATTTTCTAGTGTGAATACACTATTTGCACTACCAATGTTTAGTACACTACAGAAGTATACAAATTAACATACATACGTTTATACGTGTAACTAGTTTTTTTTAGAACACCACTGGACTAGATACGACCAAGTAACAGCAAAAAGTAGATTCCTTCCTTCACAAACATACTTAAGCATGGGGGAAAGGCATCATTTGCTAAATCTGTTTGTTACCCCTCAGTGCTGATAAACATGCAGCCAAGTTCAACTTTCCTCCGGAGCTGTCTGTCTGTCTGTGAGCACAACAGCATTAGGCTTCAGTAACCCTACACCTGCCTGGCCTTTTGAGTTATTGCTCATGCGAATAGCAGAATGCAGCAAAGCAGACTGTCCCTTCCTAATTGAATTTGAGAGAGCCTTCCGGCTATTGTAATCCAATGAGCTGATGTCAGGCCTCTCTGGTAGTTCAGACTGGACACCCACACTCAGCACTGGTGTGGAAATTGTACCCTAGTGAAAAGGTTTTGGCTCAAAGAGAAGTATTATGCACATCAAGCCAGAGTGCACTTTGTCGCTGTTCAATCAAAATCATCCCTTTTGTTTGTTTGGGTTTTTTACATCTCCCTGTTACACTGTGTATAAATAAACAAATTCCTTGGAGTACAGTGTTGAAAGATTAGCAAACAGTTAAGAATGTTTTTGACTTTCTGAGGTTTTGTTTTGACAGTGACAAAATTCTGTAGATGATGGGGTTAGTGTAGATATGGCTCAGATTTACTGGTTTACTGTAACTGTATGTGTATAAGAAGATAGGGAGGTGTTTTTCTGGACAGCATATAACAGTGTTTAGTACAGAGGTATCAATACAGAAATTTGGGAGATACATATTTATAGATAAAAGGTAGTCAGTTTCACCCATTAGGACTCCCACCATCAAACTACCCAGACCAGGAAGGGGGAAGGCTTGCACTCTGTTTCCTCTGAGCCACATGAAGCCAGTCACTGTACCTTTACACAATGTCGACGTCATTGGACAGCTCAACACGCATGTAGGACAGTCCTGACTGCCATTTCTGCCATGTCAGCTAACAGATGTTTGAATGATGGGAGAAAATGGTTGGCCATCTTACCCACACAGAAAGAGCGAGGCCAGTTAAACTCTCCGGAGATCTCGACACGACGGAGGATCGAACTGTTGATAGGGCTCATGTTTAAATAGGTACAGCACTTTCAAAGTTGTTTGTGTGCTGTCAGAACCACCTGGAAAGAGCTCCCTCTGCAGCATCTTGTAGTAAATCCACCCCTAAGTGTTTCAGCGGGACAATTCAAGTTATGTTGCACTACTTATCTGATGACTACTTGAGTTAACCTCCAGAATAAATGGCCTGATCGCAATGATGCCAAGTGGCTTATCTGAGAACGAGAAACAAGACAGAGACTAAAAATTCAAATCCATGTCCAAACACTGACAATTCAGGCCAAGGAACTGGCACAAGAATACTTTCCACTATCAGAGTGCAAAGAGTTTTACCTAAAACACACACACACACACACACACACACACACACAAACACACACATAAGCGCAGCTATGTTGCTAGACCGGGCTGTTTGATGTGTGTGCTGTAAGCTGGGCTGCAGTGTGTGTCTCCTCCCCCGCACGTGTGTGAGCTGCTGTATTAATGACTGGGGTTCACCCCACAGGGTCAAACTCATTCAGCGCTGCTGATGGATCTCGTCTGCAGCAGCCTGTGGTGGGATCACACTCCTCACATGTGCCGCTTCATCCGTCTTACAGCTGAGGAGGAACACTCTGACTCTCCTGCTGCAGAGAAATGGTGTGTGTATGCGTGTGTGTGTGTGTGTGTGTGTGGAGGGAGTGATTGGTGTGATGACTTGGAGCTGGGGGTTTGGTAGAACAGGCAGATCACAGAGCCTAAACCAGAGACACTCATAAACAAACAACAGATACATAAATGCACACACAAACACGCACACACACACACACACACACACACACAGAGTCTGACCAGTTAGCATAAGAAATTAGAGTCACAATACAGGCCTAATATCTAAATGACTCCCTGCTGCATACAATTCCAGAGTGAGCTAAGTGCTTGAGATGAGCAAATTAACTTCTATTTTGTGAAAATAAGAAGCTACCACCCAACTAGATCCATTCTTATGTATTGACATAATTGAACTAAAGTGTAGGTAATGTAGAAATTATATATAGTTATGAAGTTGGGACTGAAGCTCCTCCTTTCAATCTAACAACCCATCTCTACCTTGTAATTCCTGTGACAAAGTTTCCAAACCCCACCATCTCCTCATTGTTCCTAGGTCCTCTCCCAGCTCTGTCGCTGTTCAGTAGAAAAGCCCAGACTTAAAGTTCGTACAGAAGACACTAAGAATTCCAACCCAAATTATCTCTTCTCCTGCAGTCATACAGTCCATTCTTATATATCAGTCAAATAAGGAAGGCATGGTCTGAACTCTCTGAATAACTGTAATGGACCTCCAGCATCTATCAGTAGAGGGACTGAGTCTTGTTGTTATTGCTGATGTTCTCCATTTGGAATCACTTTAATCATACAAAATGCCAAATACAAAAATTGATTAAGAACTAAACTTCCAATCTATGGTGACGCCACAGCTATCTGTGACCAGGGCACTATTGGCTTTGCTCTATCTGTGTGGTTCGGATGGTCCTTCCTCTCTGTCAAATACTCTAATCTAGTCAGTGCAGGCATCTGTGAGTTGAATGCAACCTAAATGGCAGTTGGCCTTCTTTTCCAAGCATACTGAGCTGTAATATAATGCTTTCACATGAATCAGGGGACACACATAGCCAAGTAATTAAGTACATGCAAGTGATTACATGGAATTATTTACCGACTACCTCTGGCTACATGAAGACAGAAAAAAATAAGCCATTAAAAATCTTTTAAACATTATATTCTGTGCTATGTGATATGTTTATATTTTACTTTAACATCAACATTAAACACAATAATTTTCACAATCATCAGCCATTATTGGGATTGTTAACATTGTTCTTCTGTTTTTACCTTCGTCATATCTTCATCTTTCCCTCTGAAAGGCATAATGTGGGCTAGAAATGATGAACATTACTAAAATAACAATTTGTGCTTGAATGATTGTACTTCCCTATAATAGAAAATCACAACTATTGGCAAATCACCAATCACAAGTGTGATGAAATATTTTTTTATTGAAATAATGTTACCACAGAGGACAAAGCGATCCTCTGACTGTGGCAGAGTTTGGACCAGCCACAGTTCTGAGCTGTACACAGCTTTGTTTCAAAGCACTCAAACAAAACATCAGTATGTCAGAGACATCACCCTGCTCCAAGTCCTGAGGACAGAATACTGTTAATCTCCTAAAGCTGTCTGTGCCACTGTTTTCACTTCACTATAAGTGCATCAGAAATAATAAGGCACGCTGCTGTATTGTCAAGTGTT
>JBBPCX010000018.1:13692192-13724010 GCA_037974365.1 Hydrocynus forskahlii | reverse complement strand
AATTTTTAAAAAATATATATACACACAGCTAGTGTTGTAACTTATACAGATTGAATGATAACAAGATGATAGAGCAAATGTTTGGGCACACTACATCCTACCTCAAAATATTTTTGTTAATTTTCTGTTTGAAAACACTGTTTTTATTTATTTATTGAGTTTAAATTATTGAGGACAAATGAAACATAGAACATAAAATGAACATAAAATATATATTTTTCTATATATATAGAAAAGTGACATTGATTAAAAACAGACTAAGTGTACTTCAAAGTGCACATTTCACTATCACAGGGATTCCGTTACAGCAGAGCCAAGCAGCAGCCGAGAAGTCACCAAAAAAGAAACAGAGAGTACAAACATTTTAGAAATCAGTTAATGTTAGTCCAATAATTCTGTACTGCTTTTGGTGGAGTGTCATTGTAATTTCACTGTAAGAGAGCAAGCTAACCCACAACATGTACACTAATAATTACATAATACAGTTATAATAATAATATAATAATTACTTTATAATAATTACTTCATAATATTTCATAATAAACCCCTCCAGCTTTGTCAATTTAAAGCAATCCTACAGTTACAATGGCGTATAGAAATAGGCAGCACAGTGAATAAGTATTAAACAGTTTTCCCTCAAATTCTTGAGAAGCTCTAGTGAAAGCAGCAAAAGTCAGGGGTCAGAGTAAGTGTGTCATTTCACCTTGTGCACTCACACACACACACACACATACATACACAAACACATTTCAGTCACTTAAGTAATGAAAATGATAAACTTCCTGGCCAGGCCTATGTCTCCAGATGCATAGACCAGCGCAGCCATGTCACCCAAGTCAGTGTTGAAACTGCTACGAATGGCTTTTTAAGAGGCCTATTTACTTATTGGAATGCCCCCGGTTCTTGTCAAAAAGGCCCATCTGCGGTAGAAAAAGCTTTAGCTGATATACACTTATTTCCCATGTAATGTGTTCCTGGGTAATTAAATAAAATGTAGGCCATTAGACATCCAAACAAACCTAAAGAGGAATTTTATTGCTTTAAAGTATCTTACTTAACCTTGTGCAGCTCTGCTCACGGCAGAAATTGTGAAGATTATCTTTCTTGGTTTGTCCTTTTACTGGCTGTGGACAACAAGTGGTATGAATTATCCCCCTGAAGTCCCCCAAAGACTGGGTTTAGACCAGACTGTCAGTTTCATCTGATGTGCCATGGTTTTTTGAATAAGGGCGCACAGAAACATACTGCTCACTCAAAAGCTGTACTGACATGAACTTTCAGAGCTATAGTTGAGATGATAATCTCACTAGAGCGAACTCAAACGAGGTTTCATCGTTTAAAGAAACAAATACAAACGTACTAAAAGGAAATGAGCCCTCATGGTGAAATGTTTACTAATAACTCCTTAACTGTTAATTCAACTGCTAATGCTTGAAGTGAGGTAGATGGCTCATCTTTCCTGGCAGGAGGATCATACAGCTAATGTGCTGCAGATACCAGTTTATTAGTGGACCTGGGGTTTTAACACTGCGGGTGCTGGACTCGGACACACCAGTAGCACTCTATGACTGAATATGAAGCCAAAACACATGCATTTAAGGGCGAGAAGGTAAACAGTCTACATGCTGCTTGCGAATATGGTGCCCTTCTTCTCTACTACTGGCTGTTTGTTTTCACATGAATTATCTTATCAGCCCTCGCTGTAGCCCAGACAGTGCCCGCTCTAACCACTGAGTTTATGGGCAGACAGCTTTCTGATGTCCAGCTTAAAATACACAAACATGACCACTTAGATCTGAAACTAATAAAAGACAAAACACAAGACTAATCACAATGCTAATGTTTACAGAGCAGACTTTTATTTCCTCTGTTTTTCTGCTTGGGGTTGGACATGTTTGGCAAGATGTGAGACATTCCAGAACAATTTTCTCAAGACTGATTTTTTTAAGACTTCATGGCTAATAAAGAAAAAACTTGTACAAGAGTTCATAAATTGCAAATACTTTAGTAACCCTGTTCTCTGAACAATCGAACATATTAAATAAGTGTACTTCAGGGAATTCCATTGTCCATTTGTTTCTTAATTGCAACACAGAGGGGAAAAGGTCCAATATGAGTAGGTCAGCATAGTACAAATATTTAAACAAGGCCAAAATGCAAGACAACAAGTCGATTCCTATTGCCTGCCATTGTTTGCATATTAAGCATGTCATTTGAAAATGGTTTCCACCCATTATGTGGCTCACCGTGGTCACATTAAATGCACTGATATTTGAGAATAACACGCACCCTGAGACTGCCTGCAGATATTTGGGCTATACCTCATCCATTGCTTTTAATTAATTTGCAAGGGAGGAAGCTACATTTCAGTGAAACAGCAGCTGCAAAGAATTTCAGCGGAGATCAAATGTGCATTGTAAGGCTTGTTAAAGGCTTATGTTTAAAAAAAAAACACATCCATCACCCTTGGAAAATGCACACACCCACATTTTATGTAAATAAAAATACAGGACACTGCTTTATGAAACATTATTATCTCATAGTTATGAACATAAAGCAGCGAAGTTCTTTTTTACTTGTTCACTTTGGCCCTCTTCTTCCCTCCACCCCAGCCTCCACTCAGCTGGACTGGGTTGTCTCGAAATGAGATGCGTTCTTTCCGAGATGGAGCCGAGGTAACTCTTTTAGGAGAGGGCACTTCTTTTTCTGTGAAAACAAAGTTAGCACTGTCAATCAAAACTGACTGCTGAAACTCCAAATTGTTATCCCGTGTATTTGTACTGGCAAGAATGTGGTTCTAATGGTAGGTTCTAATGTGTTCATCTGCTTTTAACACATTCTCTTGTGCTTAAAGTTGGGCATGCACATCCACAGTGTCACAGCGTGGATATGTCTTTGTAAAGCTGAGCATCAGATGCTGTAGACTGCCCCAGAGCTGCTTCCTCTCCAGTGTGTGCTTAGTGCAGACCTTTTCAAACACAGGGAACAAAGCAAGCTCTTTACTGAGGCTGATGTGTTCCACGTGTACAGCCCATGGCTGCAGTGAATGAGGAGTCGCACACAGCGACACAGAACAGCGGGTGAGGGCCTTCCTCACACACTGCAGGTACCACACACAAACCTCCACACACCCAGCCAGGACATGGTCAGTTGCTAAGCAAGCTGACAGAGTTGCACATTCTCCATCAACAAGAACAAAAGCTCTTTACACGCTAGTGTTTTTCTTTTAGCTCCCTCTATTTTCCTTTTCTTCAACTGATTATAAATTCAGCAAATTCTACAAAAGTACCATTTTCAACAACTGTAACATTTGAAAGACTGTTACATTTCAAAGACTACGCAGATATGTGTCTGATTTACACAGATTTTTAAGAAATCTGATTCAAATTGTTTACGCAGTTTAAATCACACAATGAAACAGTGAATAACTGTTTTAAAAGAGACACATGTTGGCGCTTTGCCGGGACAAGGAAACTATTTAATAAAAAAGGCAGCACACTTGCTTAAACCGCTGTGACCAAACAAATTGTTTGCAGTCATTTTGCTTCTATTGGCTTTGGAAAATGACAATAAATATGCAAATCAAGAGATTTCCTCCATGTGAGCAATGAAAATATTTGTGGCAATAAAAAAAATCAGTATCATGTTGCCTGAAGCTTCTGGAATATTTATAGGGCACCACTACAGGTGAATTTAAAGTTAAGACCATAATTTGGCTCTCATTTACCTGACCTACAGGGCTAGACTCATTCAATTCCAGCAAATAAGGTTTAATAAAGATTTGTATTATTTTGGCTGTTTAACAACAAAAAACATTTCAAACAAAACAAAATATTCAAAACAATATTCAAAATATCTTTTCAAAACAGATGTATAGCTTTTCAAAATCAATTCATTTTCTGCATGCAACAGAAAAGCCTGCACTTTTTTGGGGGTGATTTAAAACTATTGCAGTAACAAAAACAACATATAAAAGTGGTTAACTGATTTGAATGCTGTTAGGGGAAATCTTCTCTGCTTACATACTTATAGATATTTCAATTTTTTACTGTCAGTTTAATAGGAGTGCCCTTTGATGTGAAGAGAATGAGCTCTATTTAAAACTTTTCTAAACATTCTGCTTTTCTAAACATTCCTGTCTCAACAGTGGATGTACCTGTGTGACACCCACAAGTCAGACAGTTCGCATCCTCGTGGATTTCATTTTCAAATCATCATCAGAATCCAATTTAGCCTCATTAGGGGGAACAGAGCTGTGCCTTCAGCACCGCGGATCAGTGTGTCAAATGTGCTGAGCGCTGCTTGTGTCACTGAGTAGCATCTTTGTCAGTCTGAGGCCTGAGCTGCAGCCTGTGTGACAGAGAAGCCACTCATTCAGGCTCTGAGAGACCTTTCGCTGGCCTGTTTCCTGCTGAAAGAGAGACAGAGATCACGCTCACTGTCGCCTCATTGACCCTGACATCTCCCTGTCTAGCATAGTCAGACACATTCACCTTCTGTTATCAAGACCTATCTCTCAGCAGCAAATACAAAAAACAGAAATGTGACAAATCACATTTGTAATGCCTGTCATATTAAACAATGATGTTCTGGCAAGATTACTGTACTGCATCTTCATATCAGTTTTCCCTCTGCGTACGGTCACACAACCACCCACCTGCTTCCTCATTGGAGCAGTATTTATACTGGCACTAGACCCTCATGATTTAATCTCACACTAGAGTGTGAAGTCTACAGTTGACAACATTTTTTCCAACTCAGTCTGTTTGTGTAAGATTCCACCTAAATTCGGTTTTATTGGGGGGATAAATTACTTGGGTGTTATGCTGTATGTATGTTGTTTAGCTCAGGGGCGGATGTAATCTTGGCCTTCAGACACGTTAAAAGGAAAGCTAGTCAAAATAATGAAACTGTTGATATTTCTGGGAATTTCTGTATGAAAGTTTTATGTTGCAAGTAATATATTCTGGGAAAAAGTAACTTTTATATAGTTTTATCAGAACCAAAAAAAAACTGTTTATTCAGACATATTTGCACATAGCAAAATGTGGCCATCTTGGTAACTAAGTCAACAAGATGGCCACAGGCTGAAAATAACTGTCATAACTGCAAATGCATGAATGTGCAGTTGTTTAAAATTGTTTGCTGGGTCCATATGGATGTTTATAATAAGTAAAAAATATATTTTAGAAACACATTCCAAAAATGTATCTGGGGGGATTTGACCACAAGTGTAGTCGCATAGTGCAAATGTTCATTTGTTAATTTTAATTATATGCATATTTATAAAGTTTACAAAATTGTACTTTTCTTTACGAATATTTTCTTTACATGATATTTGACAAATAGGGAAATATTATCCTCTTATAATCCTTTACACCTAACTGAGTTTTTAATGTTAACTTGGAAGAGTGGATGATTGTTACTGTTAGAGGATCAATGTTACGTTTACTGTTAGTCTGAGACCTACTTGCATGTACAACTGAGTGTTTGCGGACGTGAGCTTGTTGTATATGAGATGGAAAGAAGCCAGTAGCACCAGACGACAACGTTGCAGCTGAATCTGGACTTTCTCTGTACCTTGTTCCAGCCTATAAACACACATACACACTAGTAAAAAACATAATCTTTTGTATTATGTGTATTTTGTATTCAGTGTGACCTTTAGATATTAAACTGAATTAATGTCCTTACCACAAGCTGAACTCTCCCACCATTTAGAACATCAGCGTCAATATTTGGGAGAAAATGATCTCTGGAAATGAGCAGGTAAAATCACCAGGTTAATCACATTACCAATACAACACATTGCCATCATCCCTGTCATTTCAAGTCAGTCAAACATTTTTTTATTCTTATTTTTAAATTAAAAAACACCAAATCCTCCTTACATTCTGTAAAACTAGTTCATTATGAATGGAACAATAAAAATTGTTGAAAATTCCTTTTGTTAAAGTCTTGCACAACAAAGTTGAGAACACATTTTTTACATTATCTATTACTTTATCATTTTGAAGATATGTTTTGTTATTATTTGTAATGACAGTTAAGGTAAATCAAATCAATTTTAAAAGAGTGAAAGAAATCCTTAACTGACCATTTATTACCCCATTAAATTATGCATCTCATGCATGATGCCTAAGGTCAAAAACGGGTGACATACCTTGTAGGATCGGCAGAGCCTATCTGGGTCTGAATGGCTTGTGTGGGGAGCCACTGGCGTGATCCGTGCAGCTGCATTCGTCCTGGATCTATATTCAATGCATCCTCAACACTTAGCTCAGCTTGGCCAGCTATGCTTGACATCAAACACCAAACAAAATGTCCAAAGAGATTATTTGTTTTTGTAATGAACACTGTGGGACGACTGCCATAATGGAGTCACTCTGTTCCCCAAGCTGCTTTGGAAAAAATGGAAAAATTTTAAATGTAACACAACATTTCGAGAGACACGATGAAGAGTCACTTGATAGAAAGTACAAATGAGAGCGAAAAACAAAGTTTTAGCTCGCAAAGGACAAAAAAACGTAAATGTTTGACAAGCAGTTAAAGCTGCAGAGTTTACCGAGCCATGAAAGATCAATGCACACGGCATGAGCTGTTTACATTTGAGCTTAGGAGGACATTTGTTTTGGACAGCTTAGAGAGGTATTAATATAATGTTCTAGCAGTGGGTCAGAGAGGCAAATGAAGAAGTTTGCTTTCAGTAGGTTTTGTGGGCTCTACTTGAACCTACTGAGCTATCATATGAACTTAGACTGAACATCCAGAGAGTAAATAGGCACTTGATTTATGGCTAGTGTTGAGACGTGCCACCAGAAAGCCGTAATTCAAAGCAAACATAAGCACTCAGCAGAGAGCAACGTAGGCAGGCAGGAGTGTGAATCGATAATGACTACTGACAGCCAAGTGCTGGAACTAATGAGCCATTTATTTGAGTCATTCTCATGGTTTTGCCAAGATGTAAGGGGCAGATGATGTTTATGGCTTACAGTTGTCATGGGTTAATTGAAAATCCACTAAAAATGTCAAGTGATTAACCTCTCACGGAGAGTTCAGAAGGAAGCCACAGACAGAACTTCTTGGTGTTAAACAGTAGTTAAATGCTAGTGTCAACAGAGTTAGACTAGAAGTATTAAGAAGAAGAACAATTATTTGAGAGATTTTCATTTTATAAACAGACAGTACTAGATATGTGAAAACTGCACTGACAAAAAGCTTAGAAAGAAAATTATTCTATTTAATACGACACCATTGTTCACCATGTTTCACATTAATTAGCTGTAATTCCTACTTGCATGTACTGTTGATGGTCATGTTTATAGCAGTGCAGTATAGTGTAAATGGAGTGTATTACTGGAGTAAAAGTATGAAACCAATTAAACTAAATTGCATGATCTATAAATGCCAAAACCAGTGATCGTGGTGAACAGTCAGTTCTTGAAGGTCAAGCAGAAAGAATTTACAGGTGTAAGAATCTGAGCCAATTTGACAAGACCCAAATTTTGATGGCTTGACATCTGAAAATATCTCCAAAATGACAAATCTTGTGGGGTGTTCCCAATATGCAGTAGTTAGCCAAAATGGTTAAATGAATGGTAACTGGTGAACAAGTGACGAGGTCATAAAGCTAGCCTGTGTGGTCATCTCCCACAGAAGAGCTACTGTAGTACAAAATGCTGAAAAGATTTATACTGGCGATGACAAACACCTGTCAAAACACACGATGCATCACAGCCTGCTGCATATGGAGCTGAATAGCCACAGGCTGGTTAGAATGTCCAAGCTGACCCATGACCTGTCCACTGACAAAAGTGCCTACAATGGGTATGTGAGAATCAGAACTGGACCATGAAGCAATGAAAGAAAGTGGACTGATCTGATGAGTCATGTAAATGGCTGGGTGCGTTCGTGTTGCTTAATGGGGGAAGAGATGGCATCAGGATGTACTGTGGGAAGAAGGAAAACTTTTGGAGGTAGTGTGTTGCTCTGGGCAATGCTCTGCTGGGAAACCTTAAGTGCTTGCATTCATGTGGATGATAATGTGGACCTTCATGGCAAATACAATTCCTAATGGAAGTGGTCAATTTCAGCTTGATAATGCACCTTTCCCTTTGTTTAGCAATAGTTTAAAAACATGACACAGAGTTCAAGGTGTATTATCCAGCTTAAAGTGACTTGGCCTTCAAATTCCCTCAATTCCCCTCAATTCCCTCAAATCTCAATTCGATCAAGCATCTGCGAGATGTACTGAACAAACTAGTCCGATCAATTGAAGAATTAACTCTCAACTAACTCCTGCTAATGCCAGATCCCAAAGCGCATCTTCAGAGGTCTTGTAGGGTCCATGCCTTGAAAAGTCAGAACTGTTTTAGTAGCACAAGGTGGACTTACACAATAATAAGCAGGTGGTTTTAATGTTCTGGCTGTTTGGTGGAAGTTCCAGTAAAATGTACGTAAATGGTCCTGTACTGTATATACTATACAATTATGAATAGTAAGTGTATTACACAAATAACAAGAGTTTACAAGTGAATTGTCACATGTCGACAATACACTTTTAATCTCCAAAATGGTCACTTTACATTTAAGATTATGGGTTAATTAAATTAATTTAATTTAAATGAATTAAGATTTTTTTAAAATTAATTTTGGACCATGTGATCTGATCCATTCCTCATGACACTTCACACAATGTAAAGCTCAGCCAGTGTTTACAATTACGCCATTAAAAATGAAAAAGACAGAGATGACATGCATGTTTAAAATATAAAACCCCAGTAGTGTCCACCAGAATCTGGACCCCCTTCAGTCCCCCTGTGGCCCGTTTCCACCACCCTCACGACAATGGGGGCCCCAGGAGTCATGCCTGTTAAGGGGGCTCTTAAGCATATTAACTGATATGGAACTGACTATGGCAGCAGCGGTAAGAGACATGTCACCATATCAGGTCATAACCTCCTCACACTAACCCCTCAAAGAGTAGTGAGCAGGTATCATAAACAACCCTGTCCAGCCCAGAACAATGAGGTCAAACATAGTTTACTCTGATCCCACTTGTAAGTGAATCAAACTGACAAGAGAAATAAAAGGAAAAAAACACAGTAGACTAAAAACTACAATTTCTATTCTTGTTTATAATGGGTTTATAATATGTTTTATTCTTTTATGTCAATTGGGCAATGGAAGCAAATCATAAAGAGCTTATTAATGATTTGACAGGGGATAATAATAAGTAATTTCATATATTAATTTTCTCGTTGGGTTATAGGCATGATCAGGTACAATGACAGTGACAGTGAATGTTCTTGCTAATGTTATGGGCGAGTTTTAAGGCATTTTTAAGATTGACTCATTAGACTGGAATTCAGTCTTACACATGCCAGATCTATTTGACCAGAGTGGGTCAGCAAAAGGCTCACACACTCACACAAACACAGCAAACAAGAAATGGCCTCTTGTCCTGCAAGTATGCAAGAATCTGCATGTGTGTGTGCATATAAGAGAGTGCAAGTAAGTGTGTGCATGTGTGTGTGTGTGACATACCCATGGGGCTTTGAGTGTTTGGGAGTTCTTTTGGCAGACTCAAAGGAGGAGGTCAGGTCTTTTATCGTGAGGTTCTGTCTCCTACTTTCTTTTGCCCTAGGTCAAGCCTTCACCTCCAGAGAGCAGACCACAAGCGGTCAACCAGCGGTCAACATACACACACACATACACACAGATACACACAGACACACCATTACGTAGTACTCAAGCACTCCAGAGATGTACGAAACTCTGGCCACCAAATAAACTAATAACTATGGACTGATCAATACGAAACAAAACTAACCAGAAGAAACACCATGTGCTTCATACCTATAAACGATGACCGAAATGCATTGTCTACAGTAGTGTAAAGGCATAAAATACCATTTATGTTACAATAGAGTGTACGGAACAACTGATCATACTAGTAACATAAATGTAACATTACGCAAGTTTAAACGTGAACCTTGTGAATGTATATTTAGACAGAATGTATAATTAGATTTGTATATTTCTATTTGTATTCCTGGCGAAAAAATGTTTGTATTACAAATGTGAAAACCAATAATAACATACACCTGCATACATTTACCCTTTTGATTCATCATCCAACTATTTTAGAATTTATTTATGTGAGTTACTCTGTACTGCACATGATCTCACCGAATCTATCACGCTTATCTATACTGGCATGAACATCACACTAATCATGTTACGTACGCAGAGGCAACACAGGAAACAAAGCAAAGGTGTCTGTAGCCAAATAAGGCCAGCAAAACTTTAAACAACTGAAAAACAATAAATATAAACTTACAATATGCAGTGCAGAATTCCTTACATAGTCATATGGATAGAAATGCTCCACGGGAGTGATATTGGGGGCAATCAGTTATCATTATACTCAGTCGAGGTTGCTTATATTTGTTATGGCAAATTAATGTCCTGACTCAATAAAAGACATATCTTATTTGTCTTAATCTAAGTGTAACTTTTTCATACGCAAAAGCTGTAAGGTGTCAAGATATCCCCAATTGAATTGCAATGTATCAGTTGTATCTCATTGAAGCAGACCCCGTCCATTAAGTGTTTTGGAGTGAATTATTTTGGGATTGTCTCTTCTAGAATTGTGTGGAACTGAGCTGATGAAGATCAGATATGGGCAGTAAAATGCTCCATTACTTTGAACATAGAACATATATTTATTTGCTTAATTTCATTATGTTACATTGGTGCCAACATTGGTACTGCTTCATGATCAGTCGCACTGGAGTATGGGTATACACTACTCTACGTACTTCTGATAAAGACACAGGAGGTCAGAATATTGGGCACAGGATTTATGTGCACCCACTAAGCACACACTCACAAAACGACAGCATTTTACGGACAGGATAAATCAAATCCCATTGACTAGTAAAAAGTTTAAGTGAGAGAGGGAGACAGGCTCTGTCTCCCTGACTGAGTGAGTTAAAACAGTGCTAAGATGGAGGGTCATGTACAGGTATATACATTCCTATTAGACAGCTTCTCAAATAAAATAGTTTCTCATATTTACAATGTTGCGGCTACTTCAATTGCAACTTTTTTTCTTGTTTCTTTATTAAATTACAAATAATATGTTAAATGTGAACTACTTTAATACCATTATGCAAGACAGTTTTGGAGTGTGAAACCGATATTTTACAAATTTAGATCTGGAGAGAAACTAAAGAAACAAAAATTCAGTCGGAAAAGATTACTCAAGGGTTTCTCAAGTTTCTTCACTGCAATGCAGACAGTGTGATCTATTTTTTAAAAATCGTGAATAGGGAATGAATACCAACCCCCAGCAGTGTAAAACTCTGATCTGTTCCCAGGGTCAAATTCATTGTCTCTGAAAGTGAAACATCTTGTAGCACTGAACTGGTAAGACAGCTGAAGTACTCTTTTACTATATGCTGTGCTTTGGGGTGCATGGACAACACACGCGTCCAGTGCTGACCTGTGGAAGGCACCAGCGCCTACCCCCCAGGGACGCCCTTGTGCCTCGGGCCACAGGCCGCCCGCCACTCCCCTGCACTCCCCGGCATGGGGCTTGCATTTCAGCCCCCTGCTCCAAGCCCCCTTCTGGAGGTGATTAGCCCCCCGAAGCCGTGACAGATTCTTTCCGAGATATCCGACTCGCTCGTGTTTATTTTATCCAGGCTCTCTTTTGTGGATGTGCTGGACATGAAGTAACCCACTTGAAAATGGGATCAACTTACATACGCCAGGGGACCGGTGAAGGAGTCGCAACAACAAAAAAAAAGAAAAAAGAAAGAAAGAAGGAAGGAAGGAAATAAGGAAAGCAAGCAACCCTTTGCATGAAAAAGGAAATGTTTCGCTTTTACTTATAATGATTTTGCACTAAAATGATTCTAGAGAGAGAGAAAAAAGGAGAGAAAGAGACAGAGATAGAAAATCCTCAGAAAGTCTCTTGCCACTCCTTTTAAGTACTGCCTCCAAATCTCCCTCATACCCATCCACCAGCCCCCCACTGAAGGGGCACTCCCCCCAGTGGAGCAGCACTGGGCTAAAGATACTTTGCTCTCTTTGAGGGTTCTGGAACTCTTCAGTGGTCTACCTCCTCTGCACTTAACTCGATTTCACACTTCAGGTCTGCTACAAAGTCTTCTTGAAATACAATCATCTTGTTTATTCTCCATCATCCCAAACAACCTGTGGCTGGCTATTTACAACTGCGTCATGTGCCTTCAATTTGATCAAGTGATGGGTGCATTTCTGTGTATAACACGCAAGATAGGTTTCCCCAATATATCCCCTCCTATGAACCAAATAAATCTATAAACACTTTACACAAAAATGCTAACAAATCCAAGTGTCCTCACTAACTTCAGTGAAAAAGTTAGCGAGGACATGTTAGTTCAGTCTAATTAGCATTTGTCTGATATTTCCCTGCCAGCTTGCATCCAATATTATCAGCATAAGTAGAGTAACTTATTACGAGTTCTTTAAACTGGATACTTGCGATCTTTAGAATTCATTAACCCGCCGATTTGTGCCTTTGAATTTACTCTTTGCTTTTAAAAGTTCTGCATGTGTCACAAACTATCATTCTGGTGAAATGCTTCACATTTTTGTAGTCCTTTTTTTTTCATAATATACAAACGAAAAATAAGCATTAGAAATGTATTTGCCGGTCTGAATGTGTACTAATTGGGACTGCACCACATTGACAGAAGTTGTTGGATGCAAAGTTTCTTGAACAGCTTTTATGTTTGTATTTATTTTTTTCTTTCATATTTATATAGTTTATATATTCAATAGTTATCAATTGATAATTACATTTATAGCATACGTATAATTAATTAGCTGAGTAATATTTGTAGAATATTTGAAATATTTACACAAATTTAACAATGTCTTAGTATTTGGTATGTAGCCTTTTGCTTTAATGTTAGCATGCTGGCTTTCATCTAAAAGCCTCTGATGAGTAGATCAAACCCACCTCAGAGTTGTCTGAATGCATGCTTCAATGAAAGGCATTAGACAAACCTATTTCTACAAATTACTTGTGGTCTATGTCTATGCAACTCAAGTAGGGAAGAATCTAAAAGATTTCCCCTTAATTTTACTTTAATACTAGGTTTGAAAGGTGTCTATTTTGAGATTTAAATAAGAAAATAATTAATGAATTAAAAGTGTATGGAAAACACACACAGAATGAAAGCTTGAGTGAGAGCTGATACCATTTAGATATAAAAACTACTAAGCTTTAATGAGCTATTCTTAAATGAAACACTGCATTTCACTTCACAAGATTATCATCTTAAACTATCTTATATGCTAGCACTGGCATAGTACTGTTACTTTTCCAAATAGGCCTAAAAAACAATAAAATGTGTATTTCCTTAAAAAGATCTTCAAAGTAAGGTTTGTTGTGACATTACACACATTTACACCGAAAATAATTAAAATAATGCATTTTTACATGCTAGTGGATGAGGATGAAGGATTTATAGCAAAATGGGTGCTGTGCAAGCAGAAGACTGGGGTTTCAGTCCTGCTCAAGTAAGCATACCAATCCACTAATGTTTGTAACGCTATATTCTCCCCAGTTCTCACTTGTGCACTACATGTATTTAATTTAATCTGTCATGTCATCACAGTCCTGATGTGTTCACCCAGAGACTTCCAAATTACTGTGGTGCATTCAAAATTAAAGGTCACATTTTGTTTTTTATATAGTGGAAGCACAATAAAAGCTCCTATTCCATATACTGATGCATTTCTACTCACCCAATGCAGACATGCATACATGCAAACATCCAAATGTATGGGTAATATGCTTGTCTAGTACTAATACGCATAGCCTAAATTTCTGGTGTTAAAGGGGACATTACTAAAGTGTCTGACTGTACTTATATGATGGGTAAGATAGAACGATTTGTTTTTTGTCACTTACTGAAATACTAGCATATTAATGTTAACCGTACCTTTAATGTCATCTCTGTATTTGGGCTGGGATCTTTTCCGGGTCTCTTGCTGTGTCTCAGGCTGCTTGCTGTGGTTCCTGAACAGGGCCAGACACTCTGCTGGTTCTGCAGCACCAGAACACAGATACAGTATGCTCACATGAAGCCCAGCATGGCCTCATACCTTGACATGCACGGACACGCATGGACACAAACTGTACCTTCACTTTGCATTAGGACATTATGCGGCTTCAGCAGAAGCAGAGGCTTTGTGCACTCCACACAGGCCTTCATTTCACTGGCACATGATTGGATTTGTGGCATTAAGAGTCACGCTCTCCTGACCCTGATCAAAGCTAACCTTAGGCAAGGCCTCTGGGTCCAAGACCCAGGCCTGGACTACTGTCTCTGGGGTTCCTCTCATGCTCACAGCCCCATGAGGTAACCTCAGAGCCAGAGATTTTCCAATTGCTCCCGGTAATAAAAAACGGGCCTGGGCACTCAGAGGGGAGCTTGGGACACAGTGCAGTATGAAACAGCCACTTCCTGTGAGTGTTCTTAAGTTCAGGCGAATCGAACATGACGGGGAACAGGGAGAGCAGAGGGGAGCTGCTTGCTGTTACTGCACATTAAGCTGCACCAAGAGGAAAGGCTCCATGCTAACGTGGCGTGGCTGCTGACCAGAGACATAGAGAGGAAAAACAATAACAAACCCTTAGAGACAGACACTGTTTTGGGAAGTGGTCTTTTTTCCATTAAAGCTCTTTTTCCTAGTACAGGCGGGTGCAGCTCCTCCTCCTTCTTACTCTAAAGTCCCAAAGAAGCTGCCATAAGAGAAAATTCAGCTAAATATGGGCATATATGATGCTCCTAATTCTTCCAAACCTGCAGTTCTATTCTCATACTCTTACATATAATGATGAGTAACACACAGTCTGAAAAAATATGTAACTTTAACAGTGTTAAAAGTGTGTAACTGTGACAGTATTAAATGCTTGTTATAAAAAAAACATTTTAATAGTAAAATCCTAAATAAGTACTACAAATTTACATGCTTCTTTTTTGCATATTTCCATTCCATAAAAAAAACAGGGATATAAAATACACTGTGATAGTCAAATTAATAAATGTAAATTCATGCAACAAAACATAAAAATAAACATTTTACTACTAATATATTTACCCATTAATTTTCTCTGCTGCTGCTTCTTGGACTTCATTTTCTGAGCCCTTTTTAGCATGAGGAGGGCAGTTGAGGGACTATTGAGGCCCCTGAGAGGAAAAGATGCGCCAACAGCTGAGTAACACACCTCACTGTCTGCAGCAATTACATGTCTTCTCCTGTGGCATTTTGGTTCAGAATAATATTATTTCAAAGACACAGAACAGTTACATACCATTCTTCAAGAATTTTCTCTGATCTTCCTGACAAAGCACTAAGTCGTAGTGTTGATGGTGGAGATTGTATTCTATTAAAAACACAAAAAACAAATCACCTAATTAATAACCTGTATGTATTTAGAAGACACCGACTGTTTTTAACAAACCTTATTCGGCAATTGGAAACCCGGAGTCTTACCCAGCATTGGGGTCAGGTGATAGACTTTGTTCTGATGCCACTGCTGCCTCACTACTAGCCCAGGCCTGTTTGAGATTCCATGGCAATATAGGTGTGCTCTTATGTAGCTCAGGCAGAAAAGGAGGCTAAAAAGGTCAAAAAAAAGAAAAGCATTAAACAAATGTATAAGGACACACCTTATAATCCCATGCTTTAATGATCAAAACATTTGGAAAGAAAAAAAGCACTATCATCTTGGCATTATCTCTGTGCACCCTGTTAAAATCCTTCTTGATGCACCACTTTCTCCATCTTTGTTTCTCAGCACTACAGTTTCTTCTCTATTCCAGCAGCTGAACTACATCATACAATAGCTACTGTGATGCAGACATTCAATCTGGAAGCCTCCTCCAAAAAGGCGTACTCTGAAAAATGACATCTGCTTATTTGAAGGAAGTTTGCAGCCGAGAAAGTAATTGTGTTTTTGGAGGCAATAAATGTGATGATTAATCATTCAGAAAGGCTCAGATTGGGCTAGCCTACAGACAGTGGGAGGGCTTTTCTGCCTGTTACCTTTGGCTGCAGCAGCTGTTCTGAATATGGTGGCAATCCGTACGACGAGGCATCGGAATGTGGGGCTATCCAGTCACTCTCCATCACCTCCTATTCAACCCCCCAGAACACATGCACATCTTGAGAGAACTGAAATAGAACCTCATCTCTCTGAAAATTAGCCAGCATCTAGAGATTTGTACAGCTGATGAAGTGCATCCTGTTGTTGTAGTTATTTGCTTCAAAGCAAGTGGCAAATCACATTAGCCTAAAAGCACTGAACTTTCATTGATGTTTTCTCTGAGTGCACACAAACATTCAAGCCCTTGATGAAATATGCACTTCAGAACAGGAAATTAGTAGTTGACAAAGACTGTTACTTTTGCATTTACTAAGTGAAAATGAAAACTAGTTGAAAACTAACTTCAAGAAGTTAAGAAACTAGAAAAAATACCTGAATATTTATAATATGTATTGTGACTCACTTCATATGCTATGAACATGTGGTCCCTTACTGTATAACTTGGGCTAAATCTAAGCAAACCATAGGCATTGAGGGGGAAAATCATGTGATAAGAGTCTGACAGGTAATATTACAATGTGATACAGTCAAGCTTTGTTTCCTGTCCATTGATTATCCTACTGAGCTGATTGTTAATCGCTGATGACAACTTCCCGCCTCCATGATAACACTGCTAGGGTACTGGCTGTCATCACAACTGTGCAGTCAGTGTGTGTGTAGTGATTTCACAGCAATGACAGGAGTACCATGCATACACTCCTACCTCATCAAAAACGAATTCATCCATGTCCACCTCCTCAAAGGCCTCATCCCCCTCTGAGATCTGGGCGAGTGAGAGAGCACGAGCCAGTCTTCGCCGTAGTGCATAGCCCTTCCATACAGCCTGTGGGGGCAAATGCACGAGGCCATGAATCACCCACAAACGTAAATATTGTGTGTTATCCCATTAGGAAGATAAAACATGTTAACCTCTGTTTAATTGACTCGCGGTCTGCTGTTTGAACTTTCTGTGACTTAGGCACTATAAGACAAATGGAACACCAGGATGCCCTTAAATCTCCATATTCCCCATGGGGGTTTAGAGACTTCACATCAGCACAGATCAGAATTCAAGTGCTCCCACCTCAGTGAAATGGTGGAATCCGATTAATCTTGTTTTTTCCCCTCTGTCAAAGCCTTGGGGAGTCATCAACCATGAGCCGAGGAGAGAAAATCTTTCTTAGAAGTTATGTGTGAAAGGAATGGCCTGTTTTCAAATGTACTGTCTGCCTATTCAAAACAAGACTGAGGCAGTAATGGTGTAATGAAGATGATTTAATTTTTTTCATGGTTTTTATTACCTTCATAAATGGAGGAATGAAAAAATAATGCAAGAAACGTATTATCGCAATGGAAATTCTAGCTGATCAGATGCATTCATGAACCAAAGTCACACTGTTTGTGCTTTTTCTCAGAAGGTAAATCTTACTTGAATGACAGTGGCAGCATAGTCTTTGTTATGAGACTCAGGCGTCTTTCCTTTAGATCCCACACGTTTTTGAGGGCTCTGTCTCCCATTACGTATTGCAGGTGGCTCTAATGGCTGCGTTCGTCTCCTCTGTCTGTGGTTCCGCCAACAGTGCTGGATCACCCTGGCTGCCATGCTGAAAAAAAGCACAACTACACATCACTAAGGGTGATTAAACATGCACCACCGAAGTCATGCCTCTTTATGAATTCATCAGCATTGAAAATGCTCGGTAAAGACAGGCTGAGAATCCATGACCATCTACTAGTGATTTAGAGTTGGCCCATTTGACAATTTAACATTTTATTTAACTGTAACTACCAACAGATACATTTCTCTCAGAAAAAAATACCACCCTTTCATTAATTTAACAAAATAGCCATTAATTAAATGTTATTCATTTTTCTGTGTCAGTAAAACAAATATTTGTTCATTGATTAATTCATTTTCTTCTGCTTATCTGGAACAGGAACATGCTGAGGAGGGTATCCAAGATGTTCCTTTACTTGGTCACATCCACCGGCTCCTCCTGGGGAATCGCAAGGTGTTTCCAGACCAGCTAAGATATGTAATTCAGTCAGTTTGTCCTGGGTCTGCCCTGTGCTCTCCTCCCAGTTGGTCATGCCTGGCACACCTCCACAGGGAGGCGCCTATGTGATATCCTGACTAGATGCCCAAATCACCTCAACTGACACCTTGAAATGCAGAGGAGCAGTCGCTCCACTCCAGGCCAGTTCCAGACATCTGAGCTTCTAACCCCATCCCTTAGATTGTGCCCAGCCACCCTGCAGAGGAAACTCATTTCCAGTGCTTTTATCCGCAACCTCATTCTTTTAGTCACTACCCAGATCTTGTGATCATAGGTGAGGGCTGGGACAATGACTGACCAGTAGGTTGGGAGCTTTGCCTTTTGGCTCAGCTCTTTCTTTACCATAACCGTCTGGTATGACAAACACAATACTGCTGCTACCACCACCTCCTGTTGAACTCCCACTGCATTTCTTCATCAAGATACCTGATCTATCTTCCAACACAGAAATAACACGAAACATATTTAAAAGAAAATTACACAAAAGCAAAAAAGGAAAATCCATCAGTATTTCATTTGACCAGTCTACTTTTGTGCACCTTAATGCCACTTACTTGCAAACCTTCCAGTCTTAAGATCAACCAATTATAGAAAAAGAGAAAATAATATTCACACAAGCAATTACCCAAGCACACATTAGCTGCCTTGCACAAGAGATTTCTGATGAGATATGATAGATGCTAATTCACTTGCATAAGAAAAGAACAAGTAAAAAAAAACAGTTTAACCAAAATAAGAATTTTAATAAACTATCAAAAGATATCAGAATTGAAAATGGGACTCCTAACAACCATAGAAGACCTGGTAGACCACCAAAACCGCCACTATCAGATAACAGCACTTGAAGCTTTCATCTTTAAGAGATATGAGAAAATCACACTACACTCTTACTTCTGATCTGAAATAAACCACAGGTAATTTTTCTATCCTTCCACTGTGAAAACACAACTCCACACTATGGGTCTGAAAGAATATGCAGGTATTGAGAACTGAGAGAAGGATACAGACAAAAAAGGAAACTGCACAAGAACACCAAAACTGGACATATATATGGAGGGAGGTTTTCTAGACTGATGAGTGCAAATTTGTAAATGAGATTACATGAATCATGAGAAGCATGAAATGCAACCACCTTCTAACACTGAACTTTGGAGGTGTTTATGGGAAGCATAAAAAATATTCTGCAATAAAACTGAAATAGAACCTGATGAAAAATTATTGTCTTGCACTGCTAATGACCGTTTGGACTAAAAATGAAATACATGAAAGTGTGGACTCTGACTTTTGCACAGTATTGTATATGAAATACAGCACAGCACAGCACAGCAAACTATAAAGAAGAAAATCATTATTATCACATACGTTTTGAGATTCATCTTGGGTGCCTCAACTTTGTGTTTGCTATGCCTTGATTCCTCTCTGAATTTCTGGAGTGGATTTGTGCAGTCACATGGGAGACCAGTAGGTGGGTCAGCATCTGGATGCTCAGGGTAGGTTTGATAGACATTCCCAGGCAGGTGTGCTTTTGGTTGGCTTTTGGTTTCAGTCTCTGCTAGGAGCTGCTGGGTGCTTTCAACCTTTGCTAGGTTCCCGTCAGATTCATCTGGTAGGCAGTTGGAGGCATCAGGTTCTTGGGTGACTGTGTCAGAGGTGCTGCTGTCGCCATACTCATGAGCGTAGCGCTGCTTTTCAGCCAATAGAAACAGCTCTACACTATGGTTGCTGGCCAGGAGCTGTGCGTCCAGAACTGTGGAAGCCAAGCTGCACAATACACAATACATAAACATTCATATTCAACATTTTGATAAATTGCTTTTTCCCATTGGCCATGTTTATATTTAATCAGATTATATTTGTAATTTAAATATATACAATAGAAGAGGGAAGTTTTTTACATTTGAATAAAGCTTTGAATTAAAAAATAAACAAATTTAAAAAACATTTATTTAAGACTTCTTTATAGAGGATAAACATGCTGTAACAGAGGAAAAATCACATATACCTCAAGATTCTCACAACTACAGATAATCATATGAAAGCTGCTTTTGCAAATTAGAGGGATTTTGCTCCAAACAAGTAACTGACAATAGGTCAGTTCATTATTTTAATTTTGGCAAGCCCGTGCTGCATTTTGATAATGTAAATGAACAAGAGCTAAGTAAGTGTACTTCCCCAGCATTTGAATGCTGCTACTTCTATACCAAAATGCCCTGGCATAATAATGCATAATACTAATAACTCACTGGACTAAACACTTAAGTTGATTTCCTATCACTGATTTTCTGTTCACAAAAAAATGCCAATTTGATCCACTAAACATCAAACCTGTTTTAACTTTGTCTGGTACTGGCACTAATGTGTTTAATATGTTCATTTAGTTCACACAGCAAGAGCTTCAGGTTTTAAAAAAGGAATTGCTTATGAAAATTAGCAAAAACAATTCTGCCAATGCCCAACATGGCTGTAAATAATGAGCCATTCATAATCTTATGTGATCCATTCTAAGACATGTTCTTACTTAACTGTGAATTTTGTAAGCCTTTGTAAAAAATTTGTATTGTTTCTAACTTAGTTCCGCAAAAACATGAACTACAGAATTGCACAAAAAAAGGTAAAACTAAAGGAATAATTTTGGGCAAATGCTTCAAGAGGTTGCACTGGGCCTGTTGTACAATGTCACACTGTCATATAATGAGGCTTTTCATCACAGGCATTAAGTGTGTACAAAGGCATCTCAATCTCATGCTAATTATTCTATTAGCAACGGCTACTTCCCCCCCTCCTAATCTTGCCCTCTTGCCTTCACTACTGTCATCCACAGCTCTGGCTACACAGAGTCACCAGCTGGAATCTGCAAGGACTGGTATCGTGAACTACTCGGTTTAAGTCATTGTTATGCCCATAGCCATAGCTATTCATATACTAAGACAGGACTGGAATTGGTTTGTGTCCTCATAGATAAGCACAAACTTATTCGCCATCTCCATCAAACACTCCACTAAAGCACAAGGTCACCGGGAAAGAGGTCTAACAGAACGAAATTAAAGGAAACACTGCTGCTGGAAATGCTGGGAGCACTACAATATATATGATTTGACTACCTTGACTCCCTCATAAAACAAATCTCAGATAGATAGTCTGGTATGGACTTACAGAGTAAGTAAAACACGGCTTGAAAATGCAGTCGGTAGTAGAATATATGCCAAGGTATATTAATACAAGTGTTAATTCAAGTGACAAAGGGCATAACAATGACTTAAACCGAGTAATTCCAGTCCTTGCAGAGTCCAGCTGGTGACTTTGTGTCTGCTAATCAAACCAGTGGAACTATGTCACAGCCAGACAGCAGACTCTTCACCTTCCCCAGAGCTGGGGATTGACACCAGGTCAGGTCAGGCTTTGGTGGTCCCTGTGGGGGCCCAAAAGAAGCTTTGTGCAGAATGCATAGCGGAAGGGTTAGAGGGCTTTCGTTAGCGCTTCCAGCTATAAGAGACCTCTGTCTGATCCATAGTGAATGTTTCTTGTCCTTCATGAAATATCACTGCACAGGCCTGACAAGACCCCTATCATATACATTGGTCAGTGACCACTGACTCATACAACACTAGGTCATTTGAGGCTTAGTGTTTTGAAAGTGAAAGCTGCATATCAGTGCTTGTTGAGCCATGCACTTACAGAACAGTATGGACATGCTTGATTTGCACTCGCACTAACTCAAACAAATTGTCCACTCAGTAACAACAATTTGCTTACAAATAATGAACAGCTGCATTCATCTTTCTCCTTCTATGCTGCCTTCAAATAAGGCTGTGTGCCCACATTCACGATCTGCTATTAGATCTGGATTTAATTCATCCCCAATAAAAAAAACACTTAACTAAATGGATTGCACAAACATATGATTAGATTGTTTGTGCTGCTGTCTATTCTCGGGTTGATTGTGGCCATAAATCTCTCTTTGGGTTTCAGTACTTAAATGTCAAAGAACAGTTTAGTTTGAAAATGAAGTTTTACAGCAAGAAGCTTGTGTTTTATGGTAATGTACAGACTGAATAAAGTTTACCTATATCATCAGTGTTCCCATGTTATACTTTTCCAAACACATTTAACAAATTAGGAGCATACATTTAAACCAGTAACAATTCACAATGTAAATTACATCAAATAAACCTTAATTAACAATCAGTTTTGCCAGCACTGATGCCAGTGTCCTGCCTGATCTCTGTGGAGTGTCTCTGCAGTATTGAGTCAAGCTGATCTTCATGTGCCTGGCAGAGGGCCTGGAAGCTCCATAGTTGTGTTGATCTTACAGAAGGCACAACTGAAACTCCAGTATCGTCACCGTTTAGCTTTATCAAGCTCGGCATTGCAGCCAAAACAGATGACCTAGAGAGGAGTAAGAGATTTTAGACGTTTATTTATCTGGCTCATGCAAATTACACAGTAAAAGTCTCATGCAGTGCTGGAAAATGATTCTGACACAGCAGAAATGCATCAGCCCAATCAATTGTAAAATCAGGATGACCATTTAATTCACTTCATGAGACAAACGCAGAAACGTTTAGAAGCTAATAGAAAAATGAAATGTAACTACAATAAACTTCTAGTTCAAATGTATCAAATGGAAAGTGATCTGTCTCACTCACTCTCTCCCTCCCTCCCTCTCTTTGCCTCTCTGTCCCTCTCTCTCTCCATTGGCTTCCACTGGAGAATATTTACACTGAGCAGATGAAATCAGTTAGGAAATGAAGATGAAACATTTAATGAGTTTGACATTTCAGACCCAGGAGAGTCAACAAGCCGTCTGTATGCAGGAGAAAGAGCTTTAGTCAAAGTCTGCTTCTCACGGGGAGAAAGTGTGTGATGACACTCAGCTTGGACTAGAAGTGAAAAAGGCTCTCTTGGCCTCAGTCCAGAGATGTGGCTGCCGCTCAAGTTAGGTCCATTTTCCTTTCCTTCCCAAAATGATGACAACATGTGTGTGTGTGTGTGTGCGTGTATTTAGGACAGAGGTAAATCCCAAAGAAAGATAACACTGTCTGCAGTGACATACATTACTTAACGTATGTTTCGTATTAAGTTACTCAAAGGTCATTTTACTCGGACTTTTTAGAACTTCACTTAAAATTATTTTTAGAAATGTTAGATCTATACATGCTCATACAAAGAAGATTAGCCTAACCCTAACCCTACGTCTGCGTAATACATCATCTTTCTCGTCATCACATCAACCTTCACAATGATAACTGCTGAACTGTGCAATATGCAAATCAGTCCCTTATTAAACACTGTACTTTTTTGTGCTGTGAGCTCCTCGTCCATCACAGATGTCCTTTGGGTGTATGAATGAATTAAGGCATTCACATAATCTACCAGTAATAAATTAAAAAGTTGTCATTTGTGGTCAAAAACAATGTATGCCAGTAAATGTCACATCTATATATATTACAAAGTATATTGCAATCATGATATGCTTGTTACAATTTGGTATTTTGTCCATATCATGCAGTCTTAACCAGAATATAGAAATATTTCCCTCCAAAAATTCTTTCTGTGACAAGGGTTATACTTAGTTTTATTTAGCATTAGTTTATTTAGGTATATTTTTTGTTTTAAAAATATTGCAACATACTTTTCATTTAAGAATGTTGCTGCACACAAAATATATGAAACAAAGAGCTAATTGCCGCTTCGCTAACACTTAGTAGTATAGTAGATAAAGTATCAAGAAGGGTCTACATGTACACAACACAACTGAACAGTCCACTACACAAACTCCACTTCGCAACTGTACATAAGGCATACACGGAAATAAGCTATGCTGTACAGCTTGCACGCATGTTGACACCTGGACATAAATTCAGCAGGATTCACCAGACCCTCAGTATGATCATGTGATGTGTGGTTGTTCCTCTTGGCCTGCAATGCACTTTGGTGCACAGCTCCCACCCCTACAGTAAAAGCAGCTCTCTATTTATCACTTAGTGAAAACTTCCCTGCAAACACAGGCTCATACAGCAGTGAGATTTATCAAGCTAAAGTCCCTCTCCTCTCCCCAGCTCAGGCCGCTCCCGCTCAACGTAATTCTTCCAGATATCCTTTGGTGCTTTAATTTAACTGCTGTTATTATTGGCTGTGGATGAAAGAGCCTGAGGAGAGTGAGGAAAACACAGTGGCTAATTCCACTGTTGGCACTGAGGGTTAGACAAAGTTCATTCCAATACTGAGCACAAGCTGTGTGAACTAGCCGTCTGCGCACCAAATAAAACAGATGTAAAGACGCAACAGACCGTTCATTTCATATTCTTATCCAAGTGTCTTGATAGTGAGTGGCTCACATGCAGGATCCAAAATAAACAAAAGAGCATTGTGGAACGGCAGACACATGAAGTTCATGTAGTTAAATGCATACACATCACAAACATTTAATGAAAATCAAGCTAATATGTACCATCACTGCTTCTTCAAAAGTTGAGGAAGATAAGGAAGTGAATGACAGCATTTGATCTGAATAACAGAAAAATATATACACTGTCCTACTTTTTGTATATTTACATGCTTTTGGGTATTCGAATTATGAACAAAATATTTTAGATTATTTATATTTGATAGGAATCATTTAGGCTCAGAACACTACATGAAATTACATATTACTAACAGAGAACACCTCAAACATATCTCAAAAAATTATATTATGAATGTATTATATATATTTTTTTTTATTTATTCTAAACTCTGATTTATTCTGACATATACAAGACAACATCACAACAATAAATGACTTTAAAAAGTCTAGAAATAAGTTCAGTCATATCATATTCTTACAGTAATCTGAAAAAAAAAAGACACATATATACCATAGCTTTAATATGCTGTCATTTGCAGTGTACCAATTCAAAAAATGTTCTCATTGCAAAGTTCATTGTAAAGTTAATCTTTGCTGTTATTGCTCATGTTCATGTTTATCTTTAAGTTCCTTTGAAAAACACTAGCAAATGTCAGCCACTGTAAGACAAAAAGACATTTACTCCAAAAATAGTCCTGAGCAGAGTAAATATTTTCAGACTTAAAAGCACTTAAGTCCACTTGCAGGTAAATGTCACTTTGTAGTCCAATAGTGGACGCGGCTATTCTGCCCTGCCCATTGATCTGGCTCAGAAACTCTGTGTTAAAATGGAATGTTTATTCTACCTTTTACTTCTGATCCATCTCAAGCAATGTCTCTTTCCACTTTCGACTCACACTCTGGGACAAGCATGAAACGATGGTGGCTTTCACTGGAATGCACACATGGCTGTGTCTGGCCAGTCCAAGACAAACCTTCCATCCAAACAGGAGGTGCTCTCATTTATTAAGAAGGCAGAGGCCTCTGATCTTCAGCAAAATATAATGTTGAACTCAGTCTGCTGTTGAGTATGTATGAACAGTTCATGTGCATGCATTGTCAGTATGAATGTGTTATTGTTGGGCACTTAAATGACTGCATGGAGTCCTATCTTACCTCCAGTTATTCTCCTGCTGTAGGGGGTTGTCAGTTAAGTTAAGCTCCTGGAGACGCATGCATCCCTGAACACTCAGACAAATGTTTCTTAGCTCTAGAAGAGAGATAGAACAGCATATGAGTGTTAGTGTTCTCCCTCACAGCACAGACTATGTAACTTAATCCTGTTATAGATTCAAGTCATTAGACAGTTGAACCATGCTTTAAAAATATTTTGAGAATATCTGAGAGATAAACAGCACTGATTGCAGATAATGCAATTTTATTAAAGATTTATTTAGCACTGTTTTATCAATGCAAGATAATGAGAGAAAAGTAACATGATTAATGTTAATATAAGAAAATAAAAAACAAACGGTTATGGGGGGAAGATGAATGAGACTATAATCAATAATTAAAAGTATTTTTGTAAAAAACACTCATCAGGCCTAAAGGTAAGTAGAATGTAAAATTAATGGTAACAAACATTCTAGCCTCAAGAAAAGTACCTTTTGGAAGACTTTTAAACACTTGACTCTTATCAACAAGGAAGTCAACATGTAAAGACATAGTTAAATAAATTAAATGTCACTTTTGTGAACTTTCTTGTTTTTATGATATACACTGATGGGAGTGAGTGTTACACATACAAGGAATTTCTGTGTTATATTAAGATTGTATTGAAATAAAAATGCAGTTTTGACAATGTGCATCATCTATTTTTTTCCTTCAGAAACATATTAATTTCATCATTGGTTTCCTACCTGACAGACAGTTGTGACTAATGTCTAGGGTCTTGAGTGAAAGCAAGTCCATTAACAGAGGAAGCTGAGTGATACTGAGAAGGAAGAATGTGCAGCTCATTCAGTGCATTTCTTGGATCATATCACATTTAGATTGGAACAAAAAAACACATTATTTCCATAAGACCATGACCCACACAACACCATGACATCAGTAAAACCAAGTCAAGGATATACTGTAAAAATGAATAATACGCAATCACATGAGTTACACAGCAAAGCTAATTGATGACAAGTAGTGTTTCGCAAACCCACAATGCTTGAGGAATGGACTAAAACAATGTTCATTCTATAAACACAGAACACTCACTTGTTTTGGGCCACTGAGAGACATTGCAGCAAGGGCAGCCAGCAGAAGTCCAGGCTGTGCAGGGAGGAGATGCTATTATCATCCAGATACAGCTCCCTCAGCAAGACATGATTCTTCAATACCGGTAACTAGGCCCCAAAAAGGAAAAAGAAATAAACACAACTGTATAACCAAACTGCCAAAATACCAACCTGCCCATGTCAGCCATTAAATGTCCTATGAGGCAGGGAACTCAAGCCTCACCCTAAATATGAGACCTCAATAGCAAATGTCTGCGCACTAAGTCTGAGTGGCAGAGGAAATTCAATTAAAGTGACGGCAGAAAATAATAGGGTCCTAATAGATGAGCAGGTTTTAATGAGAGGATGATATAAACAATGCCTGTCATCATGGCTCTCTCTTTCCGGATGGCCAGTGTAGTTGCCATTCTAAATGCTGTCAAGTTCCTTAAATCATTCACTCAGAGAAAATATTCAGAAAAGCAGAGCTTATTGATGTGGTTGTTCATTTCATTATACATTCACGTTTTTGAGACACAAAACAGCACAATGAAACCAAAACTGCATGAGTTACTAGGCAATGCATGATAATGAAAATTCATAATTCACTAGACATTACGCAGCACTAAGGTTTTTGCAGAATTACCTCATTGTTATAATTTTTTTGTGGCGGTGTTTGTTTTTGTGATGGTGTGGTTGCATTGTATAGGTATGCCTTGCCTCAGTGTCATTGTTTCGGTTTGGATTACCTCAGCAAGGATTGTTTATGTTTTACCTCAGTCAGATTGTTTCCTTTCAGGTCCAGTGTGTGGAGAAGTGCACATTGCTCTAGGCTTTCCACGTGGCTGAGATGGTTATATGAACAGTCCAGATACAATAGTGTGAATACATCACTGAGTCCTTTCGTGCTGATCAGCTGGTTATGATCGACTGACAGTCGCTGAAGCCTTTTCAGAGCTCCCAAACCACCTGACAGAAAAGACACCATTAACATAAATATGTAAAATGAGGTGAAATTGTGTGTGGACCATAAAATAGCAGCAGGCAGAAATCTAATATGAACCAAAGCATTACCTAATCTTGAGTCTCAGCTGAGGGGGGGGGGATTTCACAACAACCACCAAAGTAAAATACTCTTCAGGGCCATTTAACCTCTTCTTTATGAAATATTTATTCATGGGTGTTCAATGCAGAAACGTGTTTGGGGAAATGGCTCACATTTGAATACATAGTGTTTTTAGAGGAGAGGTAGAAACAGGAAAAAACTGGCATTCTGAGACAATTCTGCCCTCTAGTGGATAAAACCAGATATTATTATTAATAATAATAATAATAATAATAATAATAATACATTTTATTTATAAGCACCTTTCACAACTCTCAAGGTCACTTTACAGTAAAACATATAAACAAATGTAGATGCAAAGACATTTAAATACATATACAAACAAAAGGATATTTACAAACATGGATGATAGTGGTATGAGGTGTAAGTAAGTCATGTGGGGTAAGCTAATCTGAACAGATGAGTTTTGAGTAGAGATCTACTCAAAAGGATGATGTGGTTCGGAGGTAGAGTAGGAGTGAATTCCAAAGCCAGATAAATGATCTGAGCCCCATGGTGGGCATATGGGTGTGAGGTGTGGCGAGGAGAGAACCAAAGGAAGAGCGGAGAGTGCGAGAAGGTGTGTACAGATCAAGGAGATCAGTGAGATAGTGAGGAGCTAGGTTATTGAGGGCTTTGAATGTTAAAAGAAGGATTTTATACTGTATGCGGAAATGGATAGAGAGCCAGTGAAATTGCTCGAGGACAGGGGTGATGTGTTGTGTGCATGGAGTTCTGGAAATGATACGGGCGGCTGAGTTCTGAACCAGCTGAAGTTTATGGAGGGATTTATGTGGTACACTGGAAAGCAATGCATTACAGTAATCAAGGCGGGATATGACAAGGGCATTGACTAATATGGCAGTGGTAGTGGGGGTGAGTGAGGGACGAAGGCGGTTAATGTTACGGAGGTGGTGCTTTTGTCTATTACACAGACAAAAGCACACTTTCCTATGAAGATCATCAGTAATCCTGCAGCTGGAGATTCCACAGTCTTCACAATCTAACAGTAAAGTTAGTAACTATACTGTGAAACACTTTCTGGAATCTCAAAAGTCGCATACTCTTACCACTTTCCTTTGACAGGTATTACTTAGGTGTACTGAGCGTGCAGTATCGTGGTTGAATTGTGGATGATTGACTTAAGCTTACATGGCCTAAGATACAGACATGGATTACTTGAGCACTGATGTACGTCGCTCTGGATAAGAGCGTCAGCTAAATGCCGTAAATGTAAATGTAAATGTAAATGCATACAATTTAACAGAGGGACATAGTAAAGACATGTATTTTAGCCTTATTTTAGTCTTAGTAAACCACTCACTAATGCGGGATATTCTGTTGTAGGAGAGCTGAAGTCCAGTCAGGTTAACAGCACCGTCCAGACCATGGATGCTTGTGAGCTTGTTCCTACCCAAGAAGAGGACCTCCAGTCTGGGCAAACTACCAAGGTCAACATATGTGATGCTGTTTTCCTTAATATAAAAAGGAAGATATAAGATAGGGCAAGCTTGTTCTATTATAAGATCTTTGAGTAGAAATCCAAGTGTCCTTACAAAAGAGAAGTGCATACCTGTACATCAACATAGTTAAGATCCCTACACTGGTCAAGTCCTTCCAGGACCTGAAGTCTACAGCGTCTGAGAGTAAGAGACTGCAGACTTGTACACTCAGACAGGGTAGAGAGACTGCAGCCAGGCAAGTCTTCCAGAGTTACTGTAGTCACCTGGTGTTGATATTCATTAAAAACAACAGTGAAAATTATGCAAGTAACTTCAAGGACTGTAAACACAGGGCTGAGTGCACTGTTTAGAGAGCAAACATCTAGGTAGTAAACATCAGAGAGCTCAGAGACTTAGGAGTCTTTTTAATGAAACATGATGCTGTTAAGCGTTCTGGAAGAACTGATGACACCCACCATATAGTCATTTTCTTATTATGAGGAAATGTGGTATCTTGATGACATTATATTGATTACCCGTAGTAAACATTTGTAAACACACTTAAAATCGGAATTAACTTAGGGATAAAGAACAAAACCAACATGACAAGCTCATTTTTGTTCCAACTAGAACTGAGGAAAACATATTGTTTGGGTTGTGTTTTTAGGTGCTACCTGTCTAAGAGTGTTCCAGGGGCCAGACTTGAGGACAGTGTCCAAAGGTAAGGACGGCAGGCTGGGCACTGAGGCTCTTCCATCCCGCTTCTTCCTAAGTGGCTCTGTGAGCCCCTTCCTTTTGTTCTGCATGGAGAGCTTGGACCAGGGAGTGCAGTTCATCATCCAGCCCATTCTCTTCTGCTCTGTGCTGTCAGGCAGGCAAATGGAACTTGAGGAACAGTTTTCCACTGAACCTGCAAGTTTGTCCTGGCACCCTCTAGTGTCCGTTTCAGATTTCTCACTATGTATTTCAAACTCGAGATCTGCCCTGTCTGAACCTGACTCCACTGTGGCACTGCTATTGTCAATAGTAATTGATGAACAGATGTGATGGTTTCCATCACTAGTGGATGGAGGGCTTGCTAAGACAACATTTAGGCTTTTAGCTGACTGGGATGGACATAGGTGAGGAACAGGCTCTGCATTTCTCTTTTCTTTTTCACTTTTTTCACTATTCTTCATCGAGTTCTTGATGTCAGTTTTTAGAGAACATCTCTGATCATCAAGTCTTTTTGCATCTTCCTTTGTATACTTTCTTTCTATACTTTCGTTCAGTCTTGTTGTTTCCTCTTCCAATTCAAGTCTATCTGTCCTCTCATTTGTCTTTATCACTTGCTCTTCCTTCTCTTCGCTTTCCTCTTCTGCTAGTTTTTTTATTTTCTCTTCCTGCATTAACTCACTCTCAAGTTCTTCTTTCCTCCTCCTTTCCTCCTTACATTTTTGTTCATCTTCTCTCTTCTTTTCCTCTACTATTCTCTGCTCTTCAGTTTTCTTCTTGCTTTCCTCCCTGATTACTATTTTCTCCTCCATGTTCTGACCATATTTTTCCTCAGTACTTTTTATCACTTGTTCCTCCTTTGCCTTCCTCTCCTTTTTCTCCAGTTTTTTACTTTCTGCTTTCATCATTTGTTCAGTTTGGAGTTCTTTCTTTCTCTTCTCTTCTTCCTGCCTCAGTTTTTCTTCACTTCTTTTTCTTGCCTCCTCTATTCTCCTCTTTTCCTCCTGCAGCCTCTCCTCTTCCATTCGTTTCCTCGTTTCCTCACCCTCCTTTCTTTTTCTCTCTTCCTCAACCCTCTTTGCTTCTTCCTCTCTCCTTTTTTGTTCCTCTGCCTTGCGCTCTCTCTCCAGGCGATGGCGCTCTCGTTCCTTTGCTCTTTCATACTCTGCTCTTCTCCTCTCCAATTCCTCTTTCTGTCGGCGCTCCTCTTCTGCTGCTCTCCTTCTCTGTTCCTCCTGCTCCCTCTTCATCCTTTCCTCCCTCTCTCTCATTCTTTCAATCTCCTCTTGTCTCCTCCTCTCCTCTTCTCTCCTCTTGATCAGCTCATTCTTGCTCCAGCGACGCACCAGTGCTCCTCTGAAGGCCGCCTGAAGCTTAGTTGTTGCCCCACAGCGTCTTTCCTCTGCTCTCCTCCTCTCCTCCTGATGTGCCACCTCATATGCATGCCTCTCCTCCTCTATCTGCTCCTCTAAGCTCTTGATTACCTCCTGAGATCACAATTAAACACATTCACCTTGATCTGTTTAGTCTTTTTTTTTTTACAATATCAAAACATTTTAATTTGTTCATTTTTTGGTTTACTTTTTATTTTATTCTGTATCACATATAGAATCATTTTAGTCAAATTTGGTCGGGCTAAAATAGTAAATAATTTTAGTTGACAAAAATAATATTTCAGTGGATGAAACTACATATTTGTCTACCTCCAAAATTTATCTAGCTGAAAAAAAAAAAATATATATATATACACACACA
>JBBPCX010000018.1:13659237-13676718 GCA_037974365.1 Hydrocynus forskahlii | reverse complement strand
GATTACTTGAGCACTGATGTACGTCGCTCTGGATAAGGGCGTCAGCTAAATGCC
The DNA here is from genome assembly GCA_037974365.1 of Hydrocynus forskahlii. Lineage (NCBI taxonomy): Eukaryota > Metazoa > Chordata > Actinopteri > Characiformes > Alestidae > Hydrocynus > Hydrocynus forskahlii. The sequence continues at coordinate 13,676,664 of JBBPCX010000018.1, read as the reverse complement.
GTAAATGTAAATGTAAATGTAACGTCCTTTTTAATAATTGATTTTGTCATGTTGTACACAAATTTGTTCTTCATACATTAATTTATTCAAATAACACCCAGAGCAACAAAGTTTGATTTCAGCCTTTGTTTTTTTGAGCACAGGAATGCAGTATACTGTGCCAGACACTTTCCGATTTTTTTCAGATTTTTTCATTTTCTGATTTCTGCATGTATGTTTCGTCTCATGAAGCGATACAAACAGTCATATTAAAAAGTTTTGATAAAATTACATTGTCCCGATTAGTTTAAGTGAAATTAAATACACATTGTTCACAGTAAAACACACTTCTGTACATTTAACCCTTGTTTGTGTGCTGTTTGTTTGTTTGTGTATAGGATGTAAAATTATTTTCACCTAGGAAATCACCAAAACACACACTTTGAATGGGGGTGTCCAAACTTGTTTCGTATGACTGTAGATAACTGGAAGTGATCTGAGGTACTCCCACATCTCTAAACTCCCACATAATACATGACAACATCTGCTGACTGCCAGCACAGTAAAATTAAAACCCGGGCCACACAACCAGTACAGGCAGCACTGAGGCATTAAGATTTTAAATTTGGTGGTTTTACTGGGTTTAAACTGACTGGACTCAAAGTCGCGGATGAAGAAGCTGAGTTGAATTATATGTATATGTATAAACTATCCATGTGAAAGTAGGCCTTCCTCAGTGATCAGGGGCCTGATGACCTTTCGTCAGTATGCTTTACTTTGCTTTGGTATGACGCACAATATGAAACATATCTAACCTGACTGCCTATTAGTGCCAAAACCGCTGGTCAGTAAAACTCGTGACAGCAAAGGAGCATCAGATTACTAGAGTCAGGTTCAGAGTAAGGCATTAATCATTGAGTGGGTACAGAGAGTAACCTGCCATCTGTGACAGACCAAGTGTTCATCATTATCACAAGCTTCTAAACGATCCCTAAACTGCTACCCATAGAAAGGGTTTGAGAATGGAAAACTAGAGCATTATCGATGTGCGTCACATGCCGTGTGGAATTACAATGGTTAAAGAACTCTTAAGACAGAATAAGTTCAGTTTCACTCTAGTCGCATGCCTTGGCATACTTCTGGTCGTCAGACCAGTACAGGATAGTTGCCTTGACAACTGCGAAGAAGGAAAAACCATACAGACTCCCATAAGTCACTTTATTTCCCTTTTGATCTTCAATAACTATAGCTGTTAAGAAATGTACTATGACAGCTAAATGGTTTAAATGTGCCCATATCCTACATGTTTACTTTACATTATATTTATTCCTCCTTGGGTCTACTTATGGGTGTTTGTTTGGGTGTTCAGTCCAAAAACAATCATAATTCAATCTGATGTTACCTTTTTAAAACCTTTGCTTATTCTTTATTCTTTGGAATGAAAAAGGCTGTTTTGTTACTGTGCCTTTAAGAATGATAAATGTAAATGACCTTCGTTCTGACTGGCTATCCTACTTCATTCAAAAAATTCTGATATGTGTAAATGATTTATAATGATGTCTGAAAATAACCTCTGTTCTGATTGGCTGCCTGCCTCATTGAATGGGCAAGCTAAACCGCTGTAGGCTGAATACATGGCTATCCATGAACCTGTTGGTCTTTGAAACATCACAAAAGCAATAGGCTAGTATGAAGCTTAATGTCCAAAATTGGACTGCATTGACTGGAAAGCTAAGCTTTTGACTTGAAACCTGAAAAATCTTTACTAAGTATAAACTCTTTTTTGGCCATGGTTTAATATAATAATCCTTTATTCTGACTCTGCATTTTGAAACTAAAATGCCTTTATTGTCACTGCACATTTTGCTGTACTACATTTGCTGTGCAACTCCAAAAATGATACATTCTGCTCATGCAAATACACACACACACACACACCTATGCATTCCACCCATGCAGATAAATAACACCAGTCAAAAGATGAATAAAAAAAGTAGTGAAAAAGTGGTATATCAAAAGGTACTATTGTGCATTGTAGCAAATTCTATTGCATCATGTCATGTATACTTCTAAAATATCAATACACATTATACAGATTTTTCTTCAACAAATAAAATCACATCTCCTTCTGGCAGATCATGATGAATCTTACCATACAAACTGTGTCTCGGCAGTCTCAAAAAAATGTATATCTTGGCTGGCACTTGAAATCCAAGGCCAGAGACTGGAGATATATAGGCTAGTGTAAATAGAAAATTCTGAACCTCTAAGCAGTGCAAAATAAATATAATATATTCTGATTGTCATTAATTCTTTATCCCACACCTTGACATGTTGTCATTTGGAAAAAGGTAAAAGATGCTCAGGATCCCTTGTGTTAACCATGTCCACGTGTTGACCATGGTGGTGGATTCAGGATGGTACTGGCAACAATCTCATCTCCAGAGACTGCTTTGCACAGTTGAATAGAATAATGGCCTCATTTTTTTTGTCCAAAATAAGATGCAAGTATTAATATGTCTTTCTATTACTATTGCTCATATATCATTAGATACAAAGACAGCTTTTTTCACTCAGCAGAATGCCTTGCTGGATGTGTAGATGCATGGATGGATGCATGGATGCATGTCTCTGACTGTCCATGAGCTAGTTTCCATTCATTAGCTGCTAATGCTGACAGTACTCAATGATAATCGCACCCATGTTGGTAACAGCCATAGTTGTAGCACTCAGTAGAGGTCATCTACTTGCTTCCACTACAGTACAGGGCAAAGAGGCCGCCCTACATAGATCTGAAGTGCACTGTCAGGCCAGATCAATACTGTTGCCCGCTTAGGTTGGCACTGATTGGTGGAGACAAAGCCATGAAATGGTTGAGCAGAAAAGCTCATTTGACAGAAAAGCTGAGACGAAATGAAGCTTGAAAAATAACAGCTCAAGATCATGCGTGAACAATTCATACGAGCTGAACATCCTCTCAGAATGATTACTGTTCTAGCAAGCGAGAGAACCAGTATGAGAAAGAGGGAGAGAGAAAGAGAGAAAGAGGGAGAGAGAGCAAGAGAATGATGACAAAGGAAAGAGCTTGTACTATATAGCCTAATGCAATCCCGAGGCAAGTAGACTATGACAGGTTGTTACTGGACAGTGTGCAACAACCTGCCAGTGTGAAGTAATTCTGTGGGAAAAGGGTCATTTCAAATAATATGATAATTTCATATTCTAAACATTATGGTTATATATACATACGTATATATATACATATATAGATAGATAGATAGATAGATATAGATATATATAGATATAGATAGATAGATAGATAGATAGGTAGATAGATAGGTAGACAGATAAATAGATATAGATAGAGAGAGAGAGAGAGAGATGGATATGTAGATATAACCATTTAATATAAAATATAAGTTATTATATAATATGAAATTACCTTTTCCCACAGAATTTCTTTACATTTACAAAGATGAAATTAATCTTTTTTTTCAGAATTTAACCACCGTACTGACAAAAGGCGGGATATTGCCAACACATGGCCTCAAGAACAAATTCCGCCCACACGCACCAGCTCAGCCTGTACGCTATATAGTAGACTGAACCACTCGCGTTCGTGGGGGGGGGGATTAATTTTGAAATATCAAAGAAAACGCTATAAAAAGCAAATGTCAATTCATTTTTATGACATTTTGCTCTCAGAAATCTTTGTCTTTTAAACCATGAAAAAACAGCATTTGGTTATTGAGCTTTTTCGGGACACTGCGACACCTCCCCCTCTGAAGGCTTTTAGAAAAATGCCAGTCAAGCAGCACCGGCAGGACCATCAGAATCAGATGCAGGAGAGGAGATGCGTAATCCATACGAGCACGAACCATCACAGACTATAACTTAAAATATATAAAGGGCTGCAGACAGGCTGTAACACTGACCGTTTTGTTAGGTAAGAAAAGGTAAGAAAATCTTTTTTTCGCTTTTTTTGTGATTTTTTAACAGTCTCTTTATTGTGGTTGAGGATGTGCAGGCAGGCTGGGTGCAGTGCATGATGAAATACCCCACATGGATGGCACTCGGAATTTGGGCGGGGATCTGATGTTTCATATAATGTCTGTAAATCAGATACAGAGTAACTCAGAATAACAGTATTAGAGTATTACATTTGTGTAATTTTGATCACTTGTATACATTTGTCCAACCAGGTCCTTACACTTATTAAGATCATGTGGGTTAGAAATAAAACAAGGAGGTCCATATGCTTTTATTGTTAATTGCCGAGAGGAAAGCTTTTATAACCTCGATCAGACGGTACAGACGTGTTCATTTATTTTAGTTGTACATTTAATAATAAGACACAGTTTTTTTAAGGTCGGACGTACCCTAAATTGGTGCTGGAATAAAGAAAACGTTTTAGAGAAGGTTAATCGTTATTAATGGCCTAAGCCGTGGTGGAGGGCAGTGATAGGCTGCAGCATCTCACCAGTCTGTGGCTTTTTGGGGACATTTGGAAAGCAGAGCCTTATCCGACGTTTTGCTCTACATATAACAGATTTTAGTCAGTATAAGAAATGCCGTCTTATCTGTTTAAAACGGAGGTTTGGTGAAGGTGCTCTTCTCTGTGTGGCCACTGAGGAGTGCTGAGGAGTGTTTGGGTTCTTATGCAAATGACCTCGTGCACAGGGATCCAGTATCAAAGCACAGAGGAACATGATCATCCAGAGCAAGACTGGTCCCAGCACGGCAGCAGGACAGGCTCTGCTGGTGTTGGTGTTCGTGATGCTGATCTGGATTTGATGCTTGCACTATTTTCTACACTCGATGTACACATTGTACTATACTTACACTACATGGCCCAAAGTATTGGGACACACCTCTTAATTCAGGGTTCGAGCTAGGCCCATTTCTTCCAGTGAAGAACAATCGTAGTGCTTCAGCATACCAACATTCTGGACAACACCATGTGATTCCACCCTTGCGGACACAGCGTGGAGAAAAGGCCCTTTTCTATTCCATCATGACTGTGCCCCAGTGCACAAAGCAAGGTCCGTGAAGACATGGCTGGATGAGTTTGGAGTGCCTAATCGCACTACAGAATGAATGGGCACAAATTCCCCCAGAAACACTCTTGTGAAAACAATCTAGTGGAAAGCCTTCCAAGAGTGGAGGCTGTTATCGCTGAAAAGGGGGGGGGGTAACTCCATATTAAAGTCTATGTATTTGAAAGCAGTGTCATTAAAGTCCCTGATGGCGGAATTGACAGGCGTCCCAATACTTTTGTCCATATAGTGTATTATCAGTTCTTGACACTGGATCAGTGATGTTTGTGTCGAGACATAATCTGACGAGCATTTCTCTATATAAACTCTATACAACGAGATTTATGGGACTCGAGAAGGACATCTTTTTAGCCCAGAAACAGCATCACGCCTTGTGGTCATGTACTGGAGGCCACGTGGTCTAATTCGCCTCTCTTTCTTTCAGCCCCTTTTGTGAGGATGAGAAGATAATTACAGAGGCGCACCACCCTTTCCCTCCATCGTTAACGCACATTTGTTTTTACATTTTGCATCTGACTGACCCTCTTATCGTCCTCCTTTCCCTGTGAAGAAGTGGATAAGGTGACCGACCTCATTTCCCATCGCCAACAAGGACAAAAAAAACACACAAACATTTTCGCCCCTTCCTTTCACCACCTATCAAATGCCCAAGAACAGCAAAGCCGTCAAGATAGGAGAGCTTGACGAGGACGATGTCACGGAGTCAGTCAGAGACCTGCTTTCCAATGAGGACTCGTGCGAGGACGCGTTCCAGAAGAGCGCGCTGACCGTGCGCGCGGCCGCGGGGGAGAAGGCGCGCGAGGCTGAGGAGGAGGAGAGACCCGCGTGGAGCAGCAAGCTGCAGTACATCCTCGCGCAGGTGGGCTTCTCGGTGGGGCTCGGCAACGTCTGGAGGTTCCCCTACCTGTGTCAGAAGAACGGCGGGGGTATGTTCTCCTTCTTTTAGTATAAGGAATTCTAATAGTTTGTTTGTTTATGGCGTGTCAGAAGTTGTTATTCAGTGAAAATCCTTTTTTCGATATGATTTTTATCCTGTTTTATAGAAATATAAACTTGGCTCGTATAAATAAAAGCCCTCAACAACCAGCGCTCTGACAAAAATCGCAGCCCAAATAAATTATGTGACGTCATAAAATGTCCATAGCATACCCTGCTCTTCTCATATCTTTTATCTTTTCAAAAATGCAAAATTATCTTTAGTCTGTAGGTCTGTTTATGGCATATCAAGGGTTGTTCACTGAAAATCTGTTTATATATATACTGTACATTTTTTTTTAAAAATATCTCATCTTTTTGATGAGATATTTTACTGATTCTAAAGATTGATTTGCCTTAATGAAAGTCAACAACCAGCTCCCTAACAAAGATTAGCCTAAAATCACATGCCTTAGAATTTGTGACATCACAAAGTAGCATTCATGGCATTCTCCTCTCTTCTCTCTCATTCTGAACTGTATTATCTTTTCAAAAGTGCAAAATGCTCAGCTCTTTAGTCTTTAAATCTGTTTATGGAAAATAGCAGGTTATATATATGTGTTGAAGGCTACTCATTGTTGACTTATTTTAAAAACGGCAACAGTAACGGTTCTATATGAAGTATATTGCAGATAGAAACTGAACTTTAAGACTATAACACAAGCTTCAACACAGATTCACTCTGTGAAGAGAAGGTCATGTGACTGAATATGTTGAAATAATACATGCCAGATACTAATGGCTCTATCTGCCTTGCTAATGAGACTCTTACAGATGTCTCCTCTTGCACCCTGTGGGTAGGTGTGATTCAGAGATGCAGATTCAGAAAGATGGGGTCTTAGAAACCGTCATGGTCAACCTGTGTTTAAGATAATCACTTCAGTGTCGCTCAGGGAAGTTATAAAGAAACAATTTCTCTGCAGCTGAGTGGATGTGTTTCAGACTGTCTACTGTACAAGCCATTGTGGCAAACAATGGCAGTGGCAATCTTCCAGTGCCTATTTGCTTACATGAAGAGAGCAAACACTACGGGAGGGCAGCAGATGAAGAGTGATATGTGAGCTATTGATGTCTGAGGGGTACACCGGGGGAGATCAGTTCTAATTAAATTAATATAACAGTGGTCTCAGAAACAGTGCCAGAATAGAACAGCACATCCAAGCCCCCTGCAGTACCGAATAAACAACCTCACATGCTACTCTAGCACCTGGGATGAAAACCAGACACTCAGACACACAGCAGTTCCTCTTTGCTGTATAAAGTGAGAGACAGTTCCTGCTTTACAAGAAGTGTTACAACAGCCTGCTTTGCCTGTAATGTGACGCGTCTTGCATGGGTCTTGTCATGTCTGGAGGATAATCATAGGTTATATTTCCACTCTGAGATCATCTAAAGCCCTTCAGTGTCCAGAGAAAGCTGATTACGCTGCATTACCCTAGTCTCTCTGATAGAGACATTCAGTAGTTACAGTAAGCCCAGTCATGTTCGTTTTGGTCTACTATGAGAAGATTTGGAGAGAATTCTGAATATTGTTTATCTTAACAATACATTTCTGGTAGCACTGAATATCTGAATATTAATTAATATACACACATTTGAGTGTGTATGTGTGTGTGTGTGTGTGTGTGTGTATGCATGTGTGTGGGTGTGGTTCAGCTGTGACCACATTTAGGTGCTTGCAGGTGTGTCTGCACGTGTCAGAACCAGGTTTTTACAACCTCAGTGGTAGTTTTCCAGGTCATTATAAGTGAGTGGCTGCCCTGCTGTGCTGGTCTGTAATTAGATTGAAGAGGCCAGGCTGTGGATGTGGCCATGATTGAGCCTCTGACTGTCTTCATGTCTGCTTGCTGTCTCTGGCAAAGTACCCTCTTCTCACTGTTCGAGTCACACCAGACAGCTGCACCCTCACACACAGCCCAGCTGTCTGACGCCACAACCACCGTAGCCATCTTCCTGAATGACCTCCTCCTCTGGAGTTAAAACAGCAGTAATAATTATACAAAGGCCTTTAATGTTAATCGAATCTTTTCATTTTACTCTAGCTGAAGAACTGCTTTGTGACATAGAGAGAATGTTAAAAGGCCAAAAGTCACTTCATCCTCCTGGGCATTTTTTGGATGAAACACGCTGTTCTTTACAGTGTATCTTTACTCTCTAGTGCCGAAAAGAGCAAAGAAGATAAACAAATGATGCCGTAGGAGAATCTTCTGGGCACAAATCATTCTTTTGAGAACAACTGGCAAGAAGTGTATGTAGTGAGAGGAGCCTTGTGAAAGGTTAAAGAATCTTCTTATATATAGCATTTTTTACCAGAAGTTTCCATAATACACATTATTCCACTAGAATCTTACATGCAAGCAACAAAAGCATTTAGGGACCTTTACTTTTAAGAATGTGCTGTATTTAATTGTCATTAATTAATTAACATTTTGAGTCAGCCAAAATGTTACACCTGTGAAATGGTAACTTTGTGGAAGAAGTGAAAATCCATTCGTGTTAATATAAATAACTTTTAGTCCTAGCCATTTTTGACTATTTCCCACAATACATTTATTCCCAAAATGTTTACAGTTGCTGCTGTTTTCAAATACATATATAAAAGTATGGAAAGTAATGAAAGTAATGGCTCCTTCATTTGGAGAATGCAAGTGGCTATGTGCATTGCGTATGCTGACTGGAAAAAGTCTTGGGGGTTCCCCCTGTTTAGTGTGCAAACAATGAATGAACATGCAATAACTTCTCCATGTACCTGAGCTACACCGCTAACAAATAGTGAAAACACACTCTGACTGTGATAGGGTTTCAGTATGAGTACGCATAGGGGCAGAAAGTTAAAAACCCGAGAGCATAGTGTGAAACAACAGCTGGGCTGAAATTGACAAAGTACACAATGGTCCAGATGACACTGGGAGTTCAAATGCTCTCTTAGTCATAGGGGGAATGTGAAGGATGCTGGTGAATATCACACAATGAGCTTTTGAAACTTGAGAGAGAGAGAAAGAGTGAGAGAGAGAGAGAATGAGGATGAGAGAGCATCACTGCCTCGTGATCCTGCACATGTTTCCAGCCCCTGAAACCTTAAAAGCTAAACAAGCTCAACCCCTTTACTTATCTCAATGCACGGGCATTGTATGGTCACTAGGTTTCCCTGAGGTTATTGGAAAGGAATGTTCTTTTTTTCTGCTAAAGTACATAATAAAAATTGTCAATATGTTATAATGCCTGCAGCAGATGTCTCTATTTCTGACATATTTTAAATGTAATTTAATCAGTTAATTATAAATTGAATAGTTTTTGCATCTGGTTATCGTGCATTTCTGGCACTTAATTTACTAATTAATGCAGTTTTGTTAACTGAATCAGTGCTTAAGATGTGTCTCCTTGACCTCTGTAGGAGCATACTTGGTGCCTTACTTCATCCTGTTAGTGGTGATCGGCATCCCACTGTTCTTCCTGGAGCTGTCGGTAGGCCAGCGGATCCGTCGCGGCAGCATCGGTGTCTGGAACTACATCAGCCCTCGGCTGGGTGGCATCGGCTTTGCCAGTTGTGTGGTGAGTTTCATACAAAACACCCATTTGGGCCTGTACGTGCTTTTATTATTTCAGGCACGTGATGAAAATATCTAAAGATAGACAAGGTCGTTTCCCAAGAGGTAAAGGGCTAATTGAGCCTCTCATTAGTGGATGTGCATGGCTTTACTGCATGCTTTAGTGTTCCTGGGCTGTTCATTTTGCATTGTTTTTGTGTTTCCTCTGTCAATGCAGGTGTGCTTCTTTGTGGCCCTCTACTACAATGTCATCATCGGCTGGAGTCTCTTTTACTTCTCCCAGTCCTTCCAGCATCCTCTGCCCTGGCATGAGTGTCCGCTGGTCAAAAACAAGACCAGCACATGTAAGTTTAAGTAAAAATGTGCAATGACATTATTCATTATTCATTACATTCATTTGGCAGACACTTTTATCCAAAGCGACTTACAATACGAGGAAATACTTAAGCTTCGGGACAGTGTGAGAGCCAGAGGAGAGTTCTAAAATCTTGATGTAGGAGTAGTGCAAGAAGATAGATTAGATTGGGCAGCTCATTCCACCAGGAGGAACCACAAAAGAGAAGAGTCTGGACTGGGTTTCCCTTGTGTGTAGGGATGTTCCTTGGAGGAGCGGAAGGAGCAAGTAGGAATGTAAGCCTGAATGATAGGATTGAGATCACTAGGTGAAGACCCAGATCTGGGTGAAGACATGCAAATCTGTATAAACAAAGTAAATAACCTTTCAACTGATTGTCACGTCTAAAGCAGACGTCAGATAGACTTTTTATAAACAGACATCCTGTTCACACTGTAATTCACTGTTCTTATTTTTCAGACGTGGTGCCTGAGTGTGAGAAGAGCTCTGCCACCACCTACTACTGGTACCGTGAGGCTCTGGACATCTCAGACTCCATCTCAGAGAGTGGAGGGCTCAACTGGAAGATGACTTTGTGTTTGCTGGCCGCCTGGGCCATGGTGTGCCTGGCCATGATCAAGGGTATCCAGTCCTCAGGGAAGGTGAGAGGGGCAACAACAGTGTAGAACAGGACACATCTTTATAAGACCAGTGCTACTGTGAGATATATAACAGCACTGAAACAGCATCACAGTACAGTAGATAACAGTAGGACATGTTACACTTACCCTAAAGTGCACCAGTATGAAATTAGTTCCCTCAGAAATGCACAATTTCTGCTTCCCATGGTATTTTTACTGTTAAAATAAAACGAGCAAGGTTCAAAATCTTTTTTCTGAACACAAGCAAACAGAGCAATGATGGTAAAAGCTAACAGCCCTGTAGCCATTATAACCAAAAGCAGAGTAAAAGCAGAACTGGCACAAAAAACACAGTCCTAGGAATGAGATTGATCTTTTCTTTTGCCTTCAGCAGATGCCTTTAAAAATATTCAGTTTCTCATATGATTCGGGTCAGTGTGGCATATCTTAGCCTAGTCAGAATGCCATATAACACTGCAGCAGCTTAGCCCAGGGGCCCTCTTACATCCATGTGTTTCTAACTCCTTTCCCCAGCTAACTGTTTTTCTCATCTTGTGAGAAACACTAGCCATTGTAACAATATTCATATTTAACGGTATTACAGTAGTTGTCAAGGGAAGACATTTCTACAGATGATCTTGTGCATGAACTTTTATTTGAATTATTTAAAATGCTTCTTAGCAGCATAGAAATGCAAAACAAAAGCAGTGCTTTAGAGAGCCTCAGCCTGATGCGCTGGCTGTTTGCTGATCATGTTAACCCCAAGCGAACGTACCAGCCATAGTACAATATGTTTTTCCTTTTGTTTAGTTTTTTTTTTTGTTGGGACAAATCAAGGTTTAACAGGCTCAAAAGTTGCTTTTAAGTACTTTTTGCATGTTGCTGAACCCTCTAGACGGTGCATTCTTTACCAGTCCAGGCTTCATCTCATTAACTAGACCCACACAGACTACTTGAACATACTCTTTTCTATGCATTTCCATCATCAGACCAGAAAGTTCAAGGTGGAGACTTTCATTAAATGAAGGGATGTACTGAAATGCAATAATTCACCAAAATATTCAGCAGTATGGAGAGTAGAGCTCCATGATCAAGCACGTTTCATTAATGTCCTCCAGGTCCAGCAGTGTGCTGGTAGGCTTATTACAGTGAGGGTGGCCCCTTTGTCTCTGTATGGGCCTCCGCCTGCCCGCATAGTAGGGGAAGTTCAGGGCCTGGACTGTGTTCGAGACTGAAGGGGGTCAGGGAGGTCTTTGAAGCTTAACAACAAAAGAATATTAATGTCCCATTCACAGTTTCCACAAAAGCGTATTTCAAGAAAAAGAAATCCCACACAGACATGCTTTTTTTCTGATCTTCTTTTTTACAAGTGTAAGTGTGTAAGTGTGTAAGTGTGTGTGTGTGTGTGTGTGTGTGTGTGTTTGTGTGTGTGCATGTGTGCACACGTGTTAAGAAGAGAAGAAAAAAAAACGCCTGTTGCCATGGTTTTTCGCGCACTATTCTCACTGGCAAAGTGAACAATCTGTTGGCAAGGCAAACTGCCACTTTTTAAGGGTGGCCGAGTACAGTATGTCTGGAGTGGGAAACTGAGTGGGAAAGGGGGAAAGGCTCATCTAAAGACAGAAAATTTCATTGAATTCCTGTAAAAGTAGCCTTGTAGAAATGCATGATTCAACTATGGTGAACCACAAGGCATCATTAAATCTTATCATGTAATTTAGTGAAATCTTGTCTTGTAATTTAGCCTTTTTTGGTCTTTCTCTCAATGGCATTTATCTGAGTTTATTTGGCTATTTATAAAAAAACTAAAAGAGGCCAGCTGCCCTCAACCCATCGCCTTCTCTTTTTTTTTAAACTAATCTTTCATCAACCTTAGATGAACTTCTTAGTATTGTTCTCAGAAGTGGTAACATGACTTGCTGATTGCATGTTCCAATGATTGAAGTGAACCTGTAACACTGAGCGAATTGTAAGTGGAAATATGCTTTTTTAAGGATGTTTAAATGTTGGCATTGTTGTTTTGTTGTTTGTTATTATTTATTGTTCATAGAAGTTAATATAAAATATAATGTATGTAGCAGTGCGAAATGAACTTCGCTGTCGGAACAAAGCCTCTCCACTGTATTTTTAATATATTTGTAAAAGGCCAGGAGCTTTTTACATTGTGTCAAAATTTAAGGTTTAAAGTTACTATTTATTGCAGGTTCAAGGTTTTCTTCAGTGTTAAATGATCAAAGAAAAAGCTTACATTAACACTGACAATACATTTTTTTTTTTTATGGTTTAATGTAAGATACAGTAGTCTACATTGTTTTGGGAGGAATAGAAGATCACGCAGCCTGCAGTCTCTTGGGAAAGTGGTTTGCAAGACTGCTCAATGGCTGTAAAGTTATGTGCAGTACAAGTTTGTTTATATACTTGTATATACTATATATTATATAGTGTAATACAGTAGTTAGTTCAGAAAATAAGGTTTTAGATGTTTTTACATGTGCAGGTTTAATCTTTTTGAGCGCTGTTGCTGCATGCTGAAAGTGATAAACACACTCACACTTAATTTAAGCATCTTTCCAAAAACAAGGGTCTGCACCATTTCTGTCTTCATTCTAAGCATCCTTCAGAGGAAGGCTGTTGAGGGAAAGATTAAGGAAACTACAAGATCAATGTATGATGATGAGCCACCAGCAAGCCAGGGTGCAGAGAGCTGTTTTGCCCCCTACAGGCCATACTCGGTAACACAGCAGTAGTTTCCCAGCCTCTGAAGTACCATTATGACAGACAGTTATTCCAAATTTTCCAACAGTGCATACACAAAAATAGCTTCTACTTCAATGCACCATGTTTTTTATTTCTCTCAGATGCATTCAGTGGCCTGCTGGGTGCAATTGAGGATCTCTTGATGTTATGTTTTATGTTCGAAGATGCTGCGTTTTACTTTTTGGCTGAGAATTAACAGTAGGTGTGGCAGTGATAAGCTGTGCTCTGATTTTCTGCAGGTGATGTACTTCAGCTCCCTTTTCCCCTATGTGGTGCTGATCTGTTTCCTGGTGAGGGCCCTCCTGCTGAAGGGCTCTGTGGATGGCATCGCCCACATGTTTACCCCTAAAGTGAGTGAATGTGTGTGTGTGTGTGTGTGTGTGTGCGTGCGTGTGTGCGCGCGCGCGTGTGTGTGCAGTTCCATGCAAAGTCTTAATGTCACCAGCACAATAACAACGATCACAACAACAGATTAGTGCAATTTATTTAACATGCAGCACCTCAAACACGGCCCATGCATTTCATTACCTCATCACTCCCAAATTGTTCATCAGCAATTCCTCCATGTGCTCCTACAGGCACTCCCAGAGACGGCAGGAAACAATACTAGTAACTATGGAAACGAGATTGTCCTGTCTAGTCTCCCAGCATGCATCTGCCTCTGTAGCGTGGCAGGATCCAGAAACAAATTAATTCCTCCTTCATCAGACAGCCTGCATCTCAGCAGCCTGTGTACTTCTGCCAGCTACTTTACATAACACACACACACACAAACACACACCATGCTGTCACATGTCTGCTCTGTGCCTCAGATCACTGTTTCCGCTCACGTCAAAGATTTTCAGAGTGTGTGTAACAGAACAGCCAAACACTCCTTTTCTCATGGTAACTTTTCATCTTTGGTTCCTCTGATGTAAAATGTGATTTTGAGGCAAAGGAACAGCAGTACACACAGCAGCAGATCATTGTAATGCATGTTGCTGTGCTCTTTTCTTTTAAATTGTTTTGGTAAAGTGACATTAATACAGACACATTATTTTATATCTTTTTGTCATAATTATTTTGATTCACTTTCAGCAATTTCAAATAAACCAAACAAATACAGACAACAAAACACGTGATTTAACTACAAAACATGTGATTTAACTACTATTACAAGTGTTCGCATGAAAAAAGTAAACAAATACAATTAGAAATGCAGAACAACTAAGTGAATAATTCCAAAACAATAATTTCTAAGTAAGGGCATAGAAAGCATCTCACATCAATTCACTTGTCATTGTCATCCATAACAATGTTGTTATATTGCTATTTAATGTTGCTGGCTCACAGGTATCAGTCATTCAGTTACTTGAGACAGTCCAAAAGTTTTGGAATACTAGATTGGAATGCTAGATTTATCTAGTAATAAAGTGAAGTCAATATGAGTTGTATAAAGGGTGCCCATATTTCAGAAACTCTTGGTTTTTCATCTGACGATGTGTGTCAGATTTTCTAGGGCCGGATATTTCTTTGAAACATAATATAGACAATGATCTCTGTGTGCCTCTCCATCTTGAGGCAATAATACATTTAGCTTATAATAAATATATATGTATTGATTTCCTTTTTGTTTGGTGTTGTATCTATGTAGTTCCCTACATTCCCACAGCCATTATAATGCTTCACTCTTTTAGTAAAGGTAGATTCTCTCATTGTGACCCATTAAGTCAAAAATATGTAGCAATGTTAGATATGTATAACAATGTGTATATTGAATTTTCATAAAAAATACACTTTTGTGATCAATATAAATTGTTAAGATAGTTCACAGGTGTAGTTTCTCAAGACCATGGCCTGTCTCAGTGTAGTTAACTGGAGTCAGACTGTGATGGGTAATGTGTGTGTACTTCTTCTGTCAGCTGGAGATCATGCTGGAGGCAAAAGTATGGCGGGAGGCTGCAACTCAGGTCTTCTTCGCTCTGGGCCTGGGCTTCGGCGGAGTCATCGCCTTCTCCAGCTACAACAAACGGGACAACAACTGCCACTTCGATGCTGTGCTGGTCTCCTTCATCAACTTCTTCACCTCTGTGCTGGCCACTCTGGTGGTGTTTGCCGTGCTGGGCTTTAAGGCTAACATCATGATCGCCAAGTGTGTCGAGCTGTGAGTCCTCAGCCCTTCTCAAGCCAGTACAGAAAAATCATATTGTATCAGGGATTCGGGACAGTTCTCAAACACCTAGTGTACGTCAGTCTGAGTGAGTGTTCTTGAGCAAATTTTTGTTCAAGTATGGAGTGAGTGAAAAGCAACTGTTGCAGTGTAACTTGGAAACTGCCAGGGGGGCACTAAGGTGGGCACAGAATAATTCCAGAGGTTACATTTCTACTTTGTGTTATTTTATTAAATCTGTGTTGGCCGTGTGAAAAAGGTGGAAATGTCATAGAACAACACTATCTCTCCCAAATGAGAAGGTCAGAGATGGAAAAAATGGAAAAAGACAGGTGGGTGGGGTTGGCGCAGTGGCCACAAATGCAGCCTTAGAATAAAAAGAAAATTGAGAACTGCTGACCTAATATGAGGTTCTTTTTGGTTTTTGATGACCTTAGAATGATCAACACTGGAAAGACATGGAAATGTCTGTCATCATCTGTCTTGTCTTATTACATTTCAGAAACACAAAGAAGATTGTCGGTTACCTAGGTAACGAGATAAGCCATGACTTGATACCGCACCACATCAACTTCAGCCATGTGAGCACCGAGGACTACCAGCAGATGACTGAAATCATCCATGGCGTGATGGAGAACGATTACCACCGCCTGGGCCTGGACAGCTGTGACATAAGTGAGGAGTTGAACAAGGTAAGAAGGAGTTCAGCAGATATTTTCACAGGAAGTGTGGGGACAACAACTACTGTACATCCAAACGTACTGTACACTTCATGCTGTTGTTCATTGTCTTGAATACTGCTTAATTAGAGTGCTTGCTCAAGCACACTATTGTTCTTACGTTTTATTATTCTTCCGTTCACCTGTTTTTTGGCACGCTACTCCTCCCAGGGCTTACGAGATAGAGACACTGTTCCATCTCTGAAACGTCGGGCCGATCTGGAATTACGGCTTGTTCACAGCCTTTCACAGCTTTTTGTCTTGTCGTTCGTTCGTTATTCATGTTTTTCCGGCGAAAACAATTTGCAAAAGTATTGGCGCCCTGAATTTTCAGATAGTCCTGCTCGGACATGCTTCGTCCAAAACCCACCAAACTTCATGTGATACCTCAGGCCAACTTCCCCAACACACAAACGTGGTTGGTGATGACCTGCACTTGTCTTTTCCTTTTCTTTCGCTCATCCCTTTTTTCCCCATTCACTTCCATTCATTTTTAACCCCATTGAAGTGAATGCAGTTTCAGAAGAAGAAACTTTCAGGCTTCATATAGAGACCAAACCTTATGAAACTTCGTGAGACCTCAGGCCACGCCCCCAAAGACACACCTGTTTAAACTTAACAATATGGCAAAAAGTATTGGGACACAGCTGTCATACAAAACTATGTGGACAAAAGTATTGGGACTCACACACACAAAACCTATGTTAATGCTACGTTAATGCTAACGCTGATGTTTATGCTAAAGCCAATGCTATGCTAATGCTATGCTAACGCTGATGCTAACGTTTATGCTAATGATAATGTTAACGCTAGTGCTAATGCTAATGCTGTGTTCGCATTGGACAAGCACACTGCATTTTCTCTGCGGAAATGCAGTCTAGGCGAGGCAAGGCAAGTTTATTTATATAGCACATTTCATACACAGTGGTAATTCAAAGTGCCAAAGTGCTTTACATAAAAGGATGTAGAATAATCATAAAAACCATAATAAAACAGTAATCACAAAAAAGGAAGTAGAGCAATCATAAAAACAGTGATTACAACAATAAAACAAAAAATGTAAAATGTAAAAACTGATTTATATAATGATTTAAAAATTATTTAAAAATTGATTTAAAATAAGTTTAAGACAGTTAAAAACAGAATGCAGTCAGTTCGGACTTAGCACAGTGCTCATTCAGTAAATGCACCGCTAAACAGATGAGTTTTGAGTCTAGATTTAAATGTAGCTAATGTTTTAGCACATTTGATCTCTTCTGGAAGCTGAT
>JBBPCX010000018.1:13641525-13659137 GCA_037974365.1 Hydrocynus forskahlii | reverse complement strand
ATTAAGTGATTTATAAATGAGTAAAAGTACTTTAAAATCAATTCTAAATATAACTGGAAGCCAGTGTAGGGACCTGAAGATATGCTCAGATTTTCTGGTTCTAGTCAGAATCCTGGCAGCAGCGTTCTGGATGAGCTGCAGCTGTCTAATGGTCATCTTGGGAAGGCCAGTGAGGAGACCATTACAATAATCCACCCTAGTTACACTTTATTGTTCCTAAAAAAGACATGATCTCATTTACATAATGCTGTAGGCTTTCATTTTCTGTTACAATAGTCTTTTGTTGTTTTTCTTTTTAAATGACCGCTTTTCTAGACGACAGTTTTCGAAAATAAGCATGTATATTTCAAACACAGTTTGCATTAAAAAATGGCCAAAAATGGTTTACCATAGTTTTTCTTGTGTACAAAAAATTAAGAGGTGTCAGAAGTACCTGTGAAACAGAGTTGGTGCATTTTTACCATCACCTAAATGCAAAAAAAGATATTATCTAGAACACAGATTTTATATGTCAAAAAGGAACTTTTATATTGATTTTGTAGAGAATGCAAGCTGCATTTGTAAAATCTTGTGACACCTTATCCCACTTGTGTAAGTAGAAGAGGAAGTGTGGGTGGAAAGTGAGAGGTTTTAGCAATGCATTAGTAGATGATGAAACAAACAGAAATACATGTGATAGGAGTCTGCTGGGGTGGTGTCACATCTTCCTTTGGACATACAAAGAAGTCACCACAGACAGTAGTCACTCCGAGCACCTCAGCTCTATTCACAACACAAGCTGACCTCTGACTTTGTATGGGGTTGCTTTTCTGAGCAGACTCACGTATGTTGAATGACTGATGACAGAGTAAATGACACTTTTGTGCACTTGGGATACAGCCAAATTCATTACTTTTGACTAAAATTGCAGATCCAGAACTGAAAACTTAAATTTGTTTGTATATGACCAAAGCAGTTCAGAGTAGCTCCTAACTTAATGAACAGTCTATCCCAACTTCTTAAGTGGCCAGATTCTAGTGGCACATTCAGTTACAATTCTGAATACACTGTGCTCTACACTCTGGGTTGCAGTAGATCCTTAAAAAGTATAATAAAATCTTAAAATAGATTTCTAAAAAATATAAGGTCAAAAAATGTCTAGAAATGCCTTTTTTGTTTTAGAAGTTTTAGATTCTAACGTAAAACTAGATTGAAAAGAGTCACTGTATATATAATAATAATTTATAATATTCCACCAACCCAACAAACAATAACAAACTGACAAACTGGAGCTGAAGATCTGGTCCTGAAAATGTATTATTTTTCCTTTATCAAAATTTTGATCAAATTTATTAAAAGGCAATTAATTATGTTTAGAAGCGCACAGTATAGCTCTAAGTTTGTGAAATATATGCATAGTGATTTTTTATACATTCTTACGTTACTTCTTAGTTCAGCGGTGAAGCCTCTCTCTCTCTCCCCCAGGCCGTTCAGGGCACAGGGCTGGCCTTCATTGCCTTCACAGAGGCCATGACACACTTCCCAGCCTCCCCCTTCTGGTCAGTCATGTTCTTCCTCATGCTGGTGAATCTGGGCCTGGGCAGCATGTTTGGTACCATTGAGGGCATCATCACACCCATCGTGGACACTTTCAAAGTACGCAAGGAGTTCCTTGCAGGTCAGACCAAAGACTACACCAACGACCACATTTACACATAGGTTTACATGCAACACAACTTGGTTTAGCATCTTACATTCTGTCAGATAATGAATCTTATACAAAATCTTCTAATCTGCTCGGGACTGTCATTTACATGATCTGTTTCTGGCCTTTTTTACAGTGGGCTGCTGTTTTCTGGCATTCAGTATCGGCCTGATCTTTGTTCAGAGATCAGGAAACTACTTTGTGGCCATGTTTGATGACTACTCTGCCACGCTGCCCTTACTCATTGTTGTTATTCTGGAAAATGTGGCTGTGGCCTGGGTCTACGGCACTGACAAGTATGTTACATGTTTACATAAAGTGTTTGTGTGTAAAGTGTTCTTGTCCTGTTTTACAAGAGGGTCAGCAGTGCCCTCTAGTGGCAGAAGTGTTTAATATTTGGTGTCATTGTGTAGTAACTTACTTAAAAGCAGTACAGCTGTGTTCACACTAAACTGCTTCATAATTTCACAAAATAATACACAACATAATATATAACATAATAATATTGCACAACAGAATAGAAGGTTGAACCTTTAGTAGCTTGATAATGACTAGACAGAATAAAAATTCCACTTCTTTACACTGGACAGAATGTAAAGGAGTCTCTCCACCTGGTTAATGTTGTGTTTACATACAGTAAAGTGCAGTTCTATGAGGTCTAATTGTGATGTTTATTATATTTTATGTATTAAATTAGTTTTTTATTTCAATTTGTTTGTCCTAATTAACCATAAAGATCCTTTTCACCGTTTATCAAAGCTGCCAATATACCCTTTATTAAATCTGCCAGTATAGTTCACTGTAAATATAACTACTAGGACAGCTGGACTTTGCATCATTTTAGATCATGTACAGACAGCTGTACATACATTTAATCATGAGCTGATGATCTCATAAAACACTGTTTTGAAAAAAATCTCTTCAGGTTCTTTGAGGATTTAAAGGACATGCTGGGCTTCTCTCCCTTCCGTTATTACTACTACATGTGGAAGTATGTGACCCCTTTGCTTCTCCTTGCTCTTCTGGGTGCCAGTGTCATTCAGCTGGGCATGACCCCTCCCAGCTACAGTGCCTGGATCCAGGAGCTGGTGAGTCCCACAAAGCTTCTGATACCTTTTGTAATGTTTCAGATTAGGAGAACTGCACCAAATCACCATCTGTTCCACCAGTATAATAGCCTTAAAGGACTGCTTCACAATTAATGGAAGCTAATGGAACTTAACAGCCTCCAGTTAGTGTAGTTTCATTTGAATAATGACATTTGCTCACCAGTCACTGTCATTAGACTGATGTAAAAGCTTTGTTGTATTGTATGTACATGTTTCTGTATACCTGAAATGAACAGGAATGGTGAATGGCTCCAACCCACGATTAGGGTTAGTGGTATTTGCTGGAATAATCCATTTGCTGTGTCTGTCTCAGGCTCAGGAACAATCCCTCAGCTACCCACCATGGGGCCTGGCTGTCTGTATCACGCTGGTGGGGGCCGCCATCCTACCTGTACCTATAGTATTTGTACTGCGCTACTTCAACATTATTGACGAGAACGCAGGCGGCATGTCCACTATCTCCTACAAGAAGGGACGCATGATTAAGGAGAGTGTGCGCAGAGCCAGCAGAACCAGAGATGAGGAGGAAGGGGATGACACCAGTCTGATCCAGGGGAAGACCCCCAGCGAAGCGCCTTCACCCATGCCTCCCAACAGCACCCAACGCAAACAGAGTAGCTCTACGCAAGCAGAGCCTGCCACCAACGGTCACTACAGCATCGGTTATCTGATGGCTGACATGCCGGACATGCCTGAGTCAGACTTGTGAAGACAAGCTGTTTCATTTCACTCTGTTGTCTCTACATCACCACTCATCACATTTTACTGATTTTAACACCGGCAACCTTCTCCGTCAAGTGCATCTTTCCCATACCTCATTGTCTTCAATGTTTTTTTTTGCTCCAACCCCGCTGCTTGCTGACCAAATACATGCTCACCTTAAAACCAGTAATCTTAGTCTCACTGCAACTTCTTAAAGGGCCATGACCACCTATCCTTGCTTTTTTAAATATCTGATCAGCCATATAACAATTTAAATACATCAAAACATTCCATACACTTCCCGGTCCATATGCTGGAAAAAACATCAGTCCAGTTTCAATTCATCATGGTAGTGATGTCACAACCATGAACACATTTACATATGGCGGCCCACAGCAGTTTTGCTTACGTTTATGCACCCACTCAAGTGGCAGTGATAAAGCGTGCTGTTACTGCTGACAGTCTGTAGCAGTTGAAGCAGCAGATGCGACAGAAATGATTTAATGGCTTGCTTCTTACATTTTTCCAGACTTTTTGTGGAAATTCAGTCCAAACTTAGCAGTTTCAGAATATTTTTTTGAAGTTAGTGTGCCTCATTTCACTTGTGAAAGGGATATGTAGGAAAATGTAGAACATGGGCAATTTGTCATCCAAACATACACAAACCTTTCCATCTACCTAACCAGTCATTCTTATCTTTGCTGTTTTCAGCCTTGACAACAGTAATTCATCTTGTATTATAAATAGATATAGATGCACCCTCAGCGTACCCACAAACATCACCTGTGCGCATGTGAACACCCCTTCCCTTCCCTGTATGTCTGAGTGGCTGTGTAGCCTGTGGGTTTTGCTGTACTGTAGAATGGCTGTAAATAAATCATGTCAAGTAAGGGCAGTCACTGTCCATCAATAATGAGATTAGAAGCAGCTTAGCCGCTTTGGAAGAGTTTAGAATGTACTGTATGTTTGAAATGTGGAAGGAAAAAAAACATGCAATACATCACTTTTTTGGTAAAATTGCTATGATATTGTGCAACATAGTACGAATGGCATCTACATCCCCAGATGATTGTTCTAAAAATGTGTGCCTAATTTCTCATTTGTTTATAAAATAAACAGGATGTTGTAAATTTAAGGTATTCTGTAAATATTATATTATAAATATATTTATCTGACAATAGTTTGGATATCAACACATGTTTTTGGTAAGAAGTGCTACAAATTCCAAATGCTAGTTCTTTTTTTGTTACCCATGTACTGTCATTGTATGGATTTTTGACTCTGCCTAATTACCGTAAATATTTAATTTTCCATGAAAAAACGCTTTTAATCTTTTTTTCTGCATTGAAATTAAAAATGAAAAAAAAAAAAAGGCATGCAGGCGAGTAAGCTGTTTAACTCTTTTATCAGTGTACATGGCTGTTTAGACAGAATGCAACTTTTAGCTGGAGTAATGATGCTGGCTGGAGTAATGATTGTGGTTTTGAACACTTCAAAACATCTCAGTTTTCAGTCCTGTACAATGGTCAAAAACAAAGCACTGCCCCTAACCCCCAGACAAACCAAATTTATTACATGAAATGATTATAGGTTGTTAAAACAGGTTTTAAAACGTTTATTTCATTCAACTGTTCTCAGTCTCTGAGGTATTTCCAAACAAAAGGCAAACATTAAAAGAAAAAGTAGCTAAAATGATTGACGAAATTGTGAAAACTTTAAAACGCCATAAAACCACAAGAGTATTTTTCTACCATATCTGTAGAAGCATTCCCTGAATCACTTAGACTTCTCAAGCCCACCAATAACGGAGTAATTTCATAAGCTAAGAAAGCGCAGTGCAAAACACAACACTATCATATCGCTATGTAGTTATTGTTCAAGCAGCTGATATGATGTGGAGAGTTCTTAGAATCTTTCCTACTCTTACTTCAACTCCTCCCCAACCCTTTCTGTTTCAAAAGAAAAAAGTCTACAGCAGGTTGGGCTTATACAGCCTTAGCGAAGCCCACGCGGTTGTTCTCACGATCAAACTCTGTGTAGTACTGGCCGATGAATACGTCACCCAGAATCCACAGCGGCCCAGCTGGGGGTGGGATATCCAGAGCCATGAAACCACTCAGGCAGATGTCTTTACCAGCCTGGCTCTCCTAATCACACACAGAGAGAGACACACACACACACAAGTTGGCTTAACAAACTCTTTGTGCCTCAGCTGCCAGTCTGGTGAATATTAACGTCATGGCCTAGTTGTTGCTGCAACAACTTGTGACCTTTCAACACAACCTTTCAAGTGACTGGATCTAGCTTTTATGGTTTATCTTTGACAAGGCCGTATGACGAGCCTTGCCATGTTATTAGTTTGCCTACAAAACAATTACCCTTAATGAGATTAATTTAAGAAACAGAGCCGTGTTAGCTTTGTGACTAACCTTGAGAATGTATTGTTCTCCAGTCAGGGTGTAGGACTGTCCACCCAAGATGAAGGAGATAGTAGGAAGGGAGGGGACCTTCTTACAGTCAACCATATACTACAAAGAAACACAAATCCTTAGCAACAGCATATTTAAAATATATAAAATATATAAGATTAAACTTCAAAAAAATGTTCTACCTCTCCCTGGATAAGGGGGATAGCACCAATAGCCTTTTGCAGGGCCTTGATCTCAGCTGCGGGTCCAGTGATAAGAGACGTTCCAGTGTCCACAATGGCCTCACAGCCTCCCTTACAAAGAGTCAGTTGGCTACCAATGCTCATGCTAGAGGGGAAAAACAGCACTTTAACAACACCTGCTAAACCACATTATAACAATCTATCTAAGGACAAGTTCCTAAGATTCTCTAATAAAACTTAATGGCAAAAACCCCTGTGAAAATAAACAATGCTGAGCTATGCAAGATTTATGAGTGGTGAACTCTGTCTATGCTTGGACCTTTAAAAGTCAGTCAGTCTTAATGTCACTTAAATGTAATGGACAAACAGAAGCACTCAGTGTAGACAGACCCCTACTGATAACTGGGCAAAATGTAATAGCAGCAAATTAGCGACATCTGCAAAACATTTAACTTTCGCCTCCATCACTTCATGTCTTGGGCAAATGAACCATGTCAATACAGCCCCACTAACCACTGACTACAGCACTACTCCACATGTTGCATAATAAAGGGATGTGAAACTGACTTTCATTTCACATGACAAGTTTTCTTTTGCCTAAGCTCAATGAATCAGCATTAGTGTAGCAATGACTTCCTCTGAAACAATGACAACAGAAGCATGACTTTGCTTGTCAATGTGACAAGTCATCAGGGCAGAGTTCTCACCCATCCATGTGGATCTGCCAGTATGCCTGTCTGGTGATGTCAACGTAATGGAAGTCTCCAGTGTAGTATTTGGGGTCAGTTCCACCCAAGAGAAGTTCACCACCAGGCTGAGTATCCGGGTTTCTGGCAAAAATGATAATGCAACCAGTAATAATTAGAAGGAGAAGGTGTTGAAGGACTGTTTTGATAAACTAGCCAGGTACTGGATTTGATCCCCAGCAATCAATTCCTTTCCAGTTAATCAAACATCTAAACAATATGTTCAAACTGATCTCCTAACTGAGCTGTTAAGCTGATGCAAAAGCCGCTGTTATGGATACATGTGGGCTTAAGAGGGACAATCTAGTGGCTGTACAAACAGGACATGATGACAAATACAAACTTACCTGTTCAGATAAAAAGAAAAGACATTCTTCTCCACTTTCTTCTGGCTCATCATCATGTCAAAAACAGGAGGAACCCCATCCACAGAGATGCGGGGGTATGCCATACCGAGGATGCCATCAAATTTTGCTGCAATAAAGGCGACTCCAGGCTGTTTGACAGCTTCTCCAAATATCTGCTTCTCAACAGCAATGTCTCCAATCTGAAAGATAAATGCTGCAGTTTGAGCCAGTCTGCACGGTCACTTATAACAACATTTACATGAGTGGTTTCCAGCTCTTTAAATAGCCCTGCTGTACACATTTTAGTTTTCCCCCAATTCATCACTGAGGGGCTTATCAATTCACTGATTGCTTGGTTCAGGAGTACTTGAGAACAGAAAAAGGCCAAAACTTGCAGGGCAAGGGTATCCTAGGACCAGGGTTGAAAAATACTGAATTAAGCCATAGTTCTAATGATAACAATCCTGAAACCAAGCTTCTCTCAAAATGTAATAAAACAAAAACAATCCTTTTTATACTTACAGTGCAGGTATCCTGGCTTAGATATCCAGACAGACTGCCAGAGCCATACTGGATGGCAAAGGCAGTGCCATTCTTGACATAGGTGCTGGATTTGGCGCCATTGTACTTATGATGAAGCACTGCAAAATCAATAGCACAATCAAGTTACACACAGATTATCCGCAGCCTGGCAGGGATTCATAATACAACCTGCTGCAACAGGAACAGGTGGAAGGTTGGACAAAACCCACTGTATTGCACTGTAATTAATGCTATGCAATACATCTTCTATACCAGTACACTTTGAATTTTAAGACCCATAAAAGTCAACTGTTTCCCTTCAGTAAACATGCTTTCAATACTGTGCAAAACTTTATTCAACATAATTTTAATGGAAAAAAAACAGAAATAACAGCTTGATCAAAAGACTATTATATTCTGTTTCAGCATAGAATATAAATACTCAAAGCATGGGGTCACAGGCTTGCTTAAAAGGCCATTTTGGAAAAAAAACCCACTTAAAATCTGATGTAAACAAGGTTAGTGCAAATTAGTCACTAGAGAGATTTTACAGTTCAAAGACTCTCTGACGACACTGATGATCTGACAGTCTTGCAAGTGGAAGAAAATGTCTTATCGTAGCCATATATCTGTATGTAATCAATCCATGCTAGATTAGCTAACCAAAAATATACTTTCTAAACAGACACTAAATTAGTACTTACAGCAAGCAATGTCAGTGAGGGAGCAATGGACAGAGGGCACCCACAGGTTGGAAGATCCTGTGTCAAACACCACAGTAAAGCTCTGGACTGGAGTGCCAAGACCAATCTCTCCATAGTACTGAGCCTTTTAAAAGAAAACAAAACTTTCAAAATCTCAAACAATATCGATATGCCTAAATAGGATCAAATGCTAAATTCCACAATAAAGCAATCTGAAAACACTGAGATTAGTACAACTAAATATGTATTTTCCAGAAGTTGTTTACAAAGTTATTTTTTGGCAATAAAATCACCAGTTTGTTGCCAAATCCGATTGTGCCAGTTCTCATGACACAGCAGTGGTAGGCCTTTTTCATGGGTGGCATGACAAATAGTCTTATGATAAGCAGCCTAAAGCACAGCCTAAGGCTGCATTGTCCTGCAGTTCATTATGCAAGACAGTTTGCTTATACCATAGGGAAGAAAAGCTAAAATACTTCTTTCAAAACATGACAAAGCACACAGAGCTAATTTTTACTAAGCTCAGCTATGCAGGACAATCTGAAAGTTCATTCCTAAGGTATGACAAATTATGTTAATTTAAAGAACTGAGACATCTAAACCTCTAACCAGCTTCCTTCCGGTTCAAGTTGTTTGCTCAGGAAAAAAAAGCAGTGAAAAAAAACTATTTCCTCAGAACTATACACTCAACGCTCATCAGCAGTTGCAGTAGCAGTAATGTTCTCACAAAGAACTTTTTTTTAGTTGCAATTTAAAAGCTGTGTTTCACAAAACGTACTAAACCTGTCAATGATTAAACAACTGATCTTTTGTGTTGTGTCACTTAAAGGATTTTACTGAATGAATTGTATAGCAGAGCACAGGTTACCCATTTTTTACTGTCTTTGCATGTTCTCATGCTAAGAAGTGCCCTCCTATGTCAGCATTTAATAGGTTACCATTTTATTAAGGGCAGGTGGATTAAGTCTAGTCCTAACTCTACTGTCCGTGGGAAATGATGTTAAAATTCATTTGTGACACTGAGACTATGCTCAGATTAGATTTTGAGGAAGCAGGTCAAGTAAAAGTCTTCTGAAAACGATTAGTGGCCTACTCTTCACAATCACTCAACAAGATTAGTGAACCAGGGCAAAAGAGCACAAACAGGCTAGTGTTGCATTGTTAAGGCAGATCAGTTTAAAGGGCAGAAGGCTGTACTCACATCTAGGTAGTTCTTAAGTGTTTCGGGGGTGGGTCCGTTGCTGGATGGAAAACCCAGGTTGTACTTCGTGGACCCAGAGCCAGCCAGCAGTTCCTCCACAGCTCGTCCTGAGTCTGACATGGAACGCCTTATGGAGCGGAACTTCTTTAGCGGGATCCTGCAGGACATTCAAAAATGAAGCAAAACACAACCACTAGCTTTTTTTTTTTGCAAAAGTAGCTCACCCTACACCAAGGACTCCCTCTCAGCCACAACACCAGCTGCAGTAAACAAGGAATTTTCCCCAGCACTACACGTTCCAGCAGGTGACTCATTTCTTTATGAAGAAATGAAATGCTAAAAATGACAGAGTGTAATTTGCCTTCCCTTGATATGACAAAGTAAAAAAACAAAACAAAACAAAAAAAAAAAACAACACTTTAGTTTCCAGGAATTGCCAGGGTTAAAGAAACCCTTTAGCAATACTGGCAATGTAGAGAACACAAGATCAGTAAAAACACATCCCACTGCTCTATTAAGTAAAGTAAAAGTAAAGTGGCCCCTTGTACTCACGCATTACCACACATCACAGCACACAGTGTGAACATTGCGAAATTCTTTCACTACATTTAACCCTTTCACCAAGTGAAGCAGTGAACATACAGTGACGCAGTGCCTGGGAAGCACTGTCTTGACGGTACCTTCCTCAAGCGTACCTCCGTGGTGCCACTACCAGTTATGGGATTCCAACTCCCAACCTTCTGATGGCAGGGGCAACTCCCTAACCACTAGGCCACCAGCTGGGATCAAATATGCTTCAGGCATCCTAAAGCAGTATCCGTTATTTAAGCAGGACAAATGTGATTTTAACTGAATAAAGTACACACACTAAAGTGCTACAGTGAGTTAAACTAACAAAACTCAATTTTACATATAACAAAAAAACAAAAAACATTCCCAGAGACACACACAGAGGGCACTCCTGAAGTAAACAACGTGCTTCTAAACTAAGTTGTACCTAATTTGACAGCTAGAGAACCTCTATTAAGCTCAATTAGTGCTCGATTGAAATAATGTATTCTCTTTTTTCCTTTTCAACTCATGTTTTAATGCAGATAACCAGGTCCTCTCACTCTGCTTCACAATCAGCCCTTGTTTACATGAGCTGGACGAGATCTTGTTAGATGTGAGACACTTCTGCTGAGTCACAAACGTCCAGGAACACACCAAAACACAAAAAAGACACGCTATACTACAAAACAAACCGTTTCAACCACACCAAATGTAGCAGACTTGTTTGCTTATTGTGCAGTCTTGGTAACCTTAGCTATCAAAGTTAGCTAAAAAGGAATACAGACACGCTAGCTAATGTGCTAACTATTGTGCTAACTGGTATGTTTGCACAGGACTGGGGTAAAAACATGAAGATACAAGACTGTACCTGACAATAGCGTCGGAAAACCCAGTAAACAAGGCCAACAGCATCAGAGCAGTGACCTTCATTTTGTTTCCTCCTATGTGTGAAGCACCGCTGTGGCGTGTTCGTCCTGGAGCTCCTCTCTGGATCTGGGGCAGACTGCTTCCATCAGCTGACTGCACGGTCACTTATGGCCACAGTCACGTGAACAACAGCACGCGCTCTTTCTTTGATAACGTCATGGTTCGAGTTTCACAATGGAGAACCAAGTTTCATACACACCTCCATGTACTACTTTCGTACCCCTCCATCCAGTTCTTTCCTCCATCTAATAGTTTCATACACACTTCCATCCTATCCCTCCATCCAATTCTTTCCTCCATCTAATAGTTTCATACACACATTCATCCAATACTTTCATACACACCACTATCTACTGCTTTCATACAAACCCCATCCCGTAATTTAGAATTCTAAATTTCAAGCTTGGATAAGCAAACATTTGCTCTTTTCAAATAGATACTGAGTCATTTGAATTTTTAAACAAAGTAAGTAAATAAGCAAATAACAAAGATAGATACATCGTATAATACTTGTAATCATCAACAATCTGTAAATAAATATAGTAGCCAAGTACTATATATATATATATATATATATATATATATGTACACACACAAAAGTATTGGAATGCCTGACCATTACACCAACAGGGACTTTAATGGCATTGCATTCAAATACATAGATTGTAAAATGGAGTTGGTCCCACCCTTGCAGCTATAACAGCTTCCACTCTTCTTAGAAGTCTTTCCTCAAGATTTTGGTGAGTTTCTGTGGGAATTTGTGCCCATTCATTCTGTAGAGGTCAGGCACTAATGTTGGGCTAGAAGGCCTGGCTCAAAATCTCTGTTCCAGTTCATCCCAAAGGTGCTGGATGGGGTTGAGGTCAGGGCTCTGTTCAGGCCAGTCAAGTTCTTCCACACTGAACTCATCCATCCATGTCTTTATTTTGCTTTGTGCACTGGCGCACAGTCATGCTGGAATAGAAAAGGGTCTTCCCCAAACTGTGTCCACAAAGTTGGAAGCATGGTGTTGTTCAAAATATCTTGGTATGCACAAGCATTAAGATTGACCTGGAAGTAAGAGGCCTAGGCCAAACCCTAAAATACAGGTTGGTCCCAATACTTTTGTCCATATATTGTATATATTTAATGTCTATACATGAAATAGATACACGATATACCAAACAGTAACGTCCTAAACAGTAAACAGTAACGTGAATTTTTTCATGTGCCAGCGTGAACTAGTTCACTTCTCATCTTTTCCACCTTCTTTACTGACACTCAGTAGCATGTTCTGCCCGTTTCCAGATATGGCATTTTCCACACATGGCATTTTTCCACAAGTTAGTTCCTTCTTATTCACCAGACATATTCCATCATTTAGGCTCTATTTCTTACATATATAATCTATGTTTATATTGTTTTGTATGTGTATGAGAGCACACACATATATGTAATGTTACAAAAGTCATTGTAAATAAAATATAACATAGTTTCATTCATTACCCTTTTCAGTAGCTTCAATAAGAGCATTACTGATGCTCTGTTGCTGTAATTTATCATGAACCAAACATAAAGAATTGTCCCTATTCCTTTATGATTGATTAAATTGAGTATTCAATCATGAATGGCTGTATATAGAAATGTACAAGATGTTACATAATGGATGAAGTCAAATAAAATGTACTCTCTCTGAGTAGAGAGGATGGCCTTCTCTCTCTTAACTGGCCCAGGCATTTGTTAGCTGGCATAACAAAGTTGGTGGTTAATGTACTCCTCCAAGCAGCTTGAGCTGTACAGTGACATTGCACTAGAAGCAGATCGAAAATATTTGGTGCTTAACCTTAAGCGCGGAGACACATGCTAACCTTTACCCACCCAGTGTTGGTGGTATCATGTGATTGGGTGAGTCCTAGCAAGCAGGTGGATTTGGGCAAGACTAGATTGGAGAGAAAATTGGAGAAAAAAATAGATGAAACAAAAAACTAAATTAAATGGCCAGTGTATTAGGTCTACTTCACAGTTCCTACCTGCACACACTTTTTAAAAGACTGCCACATATTTAAAAGTAAAGTGTACTGAAGTTGCATAACTTCTGTACTCAAAAGTCACTTGACTTGTTGTACCAGAGTCTCGTGCTGTATGTCAGCATTTTATACCTCTTCCCCATTTTGTGAAAGATTGCTGAGTCAACAACTCCTTAAAAGCAAAAAAACAACACTTTTGAATGGACTGGTCTGTGTGAATGGGGGCTGAGTGTGTGTGTGTGTGTGATCAAATCCAGAAGGATTCAGAGTGTCATTTTTCTCGCTCCAATAGCTAACTCCTATTTATATGATACAAATCATTCATTCATTTTCTGTAACCACTTAGTCCTTACTAGGGTTGTGAGGCATCCTACGGGGCATGAGGCAGCCCACCGTAGGGCGCACATACACACACCATTCACACACACCTACAGTCAATTTAGAGTACCTAATTCGTGCATGTCTTTGGACTGTGGGAGAAAAGGAGTGCATGTGAACTCCACACACACAAGGCCAGGACCCCCAACCCTGGAGGTGTGAGGCAAAATTACTACCCACTATGCCAGTGTGGGCCTGACACAAATCAAACGTAAATGATTTGCATCACACAGCTTACATTTGTAAATGCTTACATCACACAGATTTGTAAATGTTTGTACATTTGTATGCATTTATACAGTACAGCGTGTTTAAAAAGCTCCAGCAGGATTTCTGTGCCTGACACCCTTGTAACAGTGCTGTGCACACTACCACAGTCGTGTCATCAGCCCAGTATCTGGTCAGAAGTAGTCATATAATGATCCCTTTCTGCTGATGGATGGGGTAGAGGGAGGTTAAGAAACTTTTCATGATAATAAAAGGGCTACAGTCAGTAAACCTAGGAAGTGCCTACTGAGTGTAGATGTAAGGTACACCTTCATAGGCCTGCCCTCATTGTCAGTTAATTAACGCAAGAGGCCCCTGGAAATACAACACAGTTTTCCAAAACACAAAACAAGTAACTATCTTCTGACAATGATGAAGTCATGCTTATGTTATGACTCAAAACTGACTCTACAGAAGGTATGTTACATCTACAGTACCATGGAAAAGTACATGATTTCCTCTATTTTTACATCCACTCGAAGGCCTATCGTGATTTGACAGAATGCAGCATTCTGCTCTCCAGTGTAAATGTAATTTGCATCCTTTTTGTTTATTTTCTATCTGCTTGCCACAAAAGATTGAGCACTGGATTGTTTTTCTGTTCTACAATCAAAATTTTATCACAACATATAGGCAAGGCGCCACCTGCAATGTTCAACAAGTCAGCTGGAAACTTATAGGCTGTTACGTGGTGTCATGGGTGTGTCAACAGGGATGCAGATGCAGAAATTTCTGGATTTAATAGGTAAACAGAAAAACAGGCATACGGGGAAAATGCAAATGGAGCACTGGCTCATGCAGCAAAGAGTCACATACAAGAATCAGAAGCACAAAGACGCTCACAGTAACACATACAAGAATCAGATGGGCAATATCCATGCACGGGAGGCCCCTTCAGGAATACAGGTCTGCTGCACATGCACCTGATGAGTGGGGCGTACACAAAGAAACTACCAATGGCAACAGGGGTTTGCCAACGGCAAGGCCATCAGATCTTGCAGGAGAGATCCACTACATACTTAACGAGGAGGCCTCGGCACCTCAACCAAGCAAGGTCCCATCACTGAGCTCATGGCAGGGGTGAGCCAGAAACTCTTAAATAGCAAGGCTGGCATGACCCAAACACACGAGGCCTCAGCAGGTAGCTAGCATCCACAGCATTGGGGTCCTTCACACAAAGGGGTAGCACAGGACAGTCGTTACAAAACCAGAAACCAGAGCTAGAAGGAAAACACACTCACAACACAAAGGGGAAGAGGTGAAAGGGGAATCATGATGATAGCAGGGAGGGTGAACAGATGCCAGCCTCATGATAGAGATGTCTAAAGTTGGACCAAACAAACAAGGGGCAGGTAAGTCCAGTTAAGGTCCCTGTCTTTTACCAGGGGTTCAGAAAGGGAGAACTCAGAATAACAAACAGAACAGGCTGTCAAATCAAAAGTCCCATAGATACTGAGCAAAACAAAGGCAGAACATTTCACAGGCAAGTCACCACCTGTTCAACAAGTCTGTGGCTTTATTCATACTCTCCTGGTAGAACTAAACTATTCCAGCCTTGAGAAAGGGTAAGGGTGATTGAAAATCCTTATTAAAGAGATTTACATTTGTTACAATTTGTTTAAAGAAATTGTTTCAGGTCCGCATTGAAATTGTAATGTAAGACAAGCAGAGTATGAGGAAACATTTGTCTTGCTATCTGTATTTGCCCATATCACCCTTGTGAAAAGGTAAGTCTAATAACTGTGCCAATTTTAGCAGCAATAACCACAACCAAATTCTTCATGGAGAATAGAGATCAGTGTTTCACACATGGGGAGTTTTTGCCAATCTCTTCTTTGCAAGATTGTTTTAATGCAGTCATATTGGAAAGCGTTCCAATATGGAAATGTTTCCTGCCACAGCATCTCAGTGATACAGTTAGGACTTTGACTAGGCCACTTCAAAACGTCCTTTTTTTCTTTTCAGCCACTTAAAGGGTAGAGTTGCTCTTGTTAATTGGATTATTGTTTTGCAGCGTAAACTAACTGAGCTTCAGATCACAGACTGATCACCAGACATTCCCCTGCAGGAGCTCCCAGTAGAGAGCAAGATTCATGTTTTATCAGTCATAGCCAATTGTCCTGAAGCAGCAAAGCATCCCCAAACCATCACAATACCATCACCATGTTTGACTGATGTAACTATATGTGGCGGAATGCTGCGTTTGTTTAACGCCAGCCTTCCCTTTCAACTGGTCAGTCCATCAGGATGTGTGTGTTATTTTAAAAAGCAGAGGTCATTACAGTGTTTTTGACAGCACTTTATTTGCAGTAATTTTTGCCTTGGCACTCTCCCGTGAACACTGTTTGCATCTTGTCTCTTCGAACAGTAAACTCATGAACCTTATCTTAATGCGAGTGAGGCCTGCAGGTCCTCAGGTCATGTGTTTTTTGTGATGTTTTAGATGAGATGTCCCTGTGGTCATGGAGGAATTTTGGTAGGCCCTTCACTTCACAATTCCCAGTTTTCTCCATCTGGAGTAGGGCTACACAATATATTGTCAATTAACCGTTATTGCAGTATTAGTATCTGCAACACTGCTATTGCAGAAGGATGCATTATTCAAATGAGCCTCAAATAAATCAGTGTTTTTGACACTGTTGCCCAATAACAGCTCCAGGTGAGTGTTACTGGATGTTTTGATGAATTGAGGTATTCATGAAATCCAGCAAAAGTAAAATTATTTTGGCCATTCTTTAAAGTGTTTTCTACATTTTTCTTCTATTTCCTTTGTTTTTATTAAACTTTTTGCCAAAAATATATTTCTTAATTTCATAATCATAGCTCACCTTTAAGACTGACATAAGTAAATGATCTATTTCTGATTGGCTCCCCATATCACTGCTCATTCAAAAGGCAGCACAGGCTTCACATCACTCTAGGCTAAACAAATAGATATGCAAAAATATCACAAAAACTATGATTTGAAAACAGGCTGTTTCATGGCTTAGTTTTGGTTTATGGACTGTATGAATGGGCAGTAAATTTTGAAACAATATGTAATTTCAGAAAAGTGATGATATGGGCCCTTTAATATATTTAAAGGAATCGCAGTTGCAATATGTAGCAGAATAATCGCAATACTAACATTTGGACCATATTGTGCAGCCCTAATCTGCATATAATGGCTCTCAGTGTGATTCACTGGAGTATCAGAGCTTTAGAAATAGATTTGTAGCCCATTCCAGACTGATATGTTTCTGCAACTTTCTTTCGTATCTCTTCTGGACAGTCTAGTGACTGTTCTAGAAAGGTTCTATTTACATGACATTTAGACACAACATGGCTGACAGTAATAAAGCCTGAGAGGTTCCAGTGTAATTCCAGTGCAATTTACGGTGCATTACTACTGTTTTTGTCAATGCCTGTCACTCAATTGTGTGCCTATATATATATAACAGTAGTAATGCTCCATAAATTGTACATTTACAAATTGCACATTTTGCCCAGTAATAATATTCCACCCCTAAAAGTGCACATGTTGCATGAGAAAAATCGCACTCAAGCAATATTGCACATAAGAGAAACTACCATGGTGTATTGGATATGTGCGTTTGTTTGTCTGTGCATGTGTAATAGCTTCTAGTTATGAAATAAATTTGATAAACTGGTTGATCATATATTTTCTCACAATGTTAGAAAACATTATACAGTAAGTAGACCTAATAAAACTAACGCAATATCAGATTCAGAATCAGAATCAGAAAACTTTATTGATCCAAGAGGTAACTGCTAATGTTTGTTACAAAGAGAGGGAAGGGGATGACGCACACAACCAACGTAAATACAAATTAGAGGTTTAATACAACAGACAGGG
>JBBPCX010000018.1:13600914-13636761 GCA_037974365.1 Hydrocynus forskahlii | reverse complement strand
GAGACAGACACACTAGGTAGGGATCAAGTGGACAAACGCAAGCCGGACAGAAATAAAGGGACGGATAGAAACAGAAAGGGAACACCGGAGGGAAACCTAGAACTCAGGGGACAAGGACCGGGACAGACGCGACGGAGACGAGGTGGCCGTTACAATGTTATGACTGCAAAGACACAAAGACACAGAGACAAGAGCAATATAAAATGTGAAGTCTAAATAAATCCAATAAAAAATCTGTAGAAAAAAAACTTAATATGAAATTAGAAAGACACTACATTATATACACAAATGCTGGGTAGTAAATACTAATGACACAGACAGTAGTGAGAAATCTGTTATTGCGCATAGTGGAGATCAGCTGTATTTAAATAATATTGACATAAGTAGTGATATTCACATGGTGAGACTATTCCACATAAGATTTTGTTCATAATGATAATGCACCCAGTAAGGATATTGCATAATATTGCACATGTGTAATATGTTATATATTACGTGCAAAATGTTATATATCGTCCCAAATCAGAAAAAAATGTGGTTTTATTCAAGTTGCAATTTTTTTTTTATTCAGGCATTGCTTTACCTCCCGGGTGTCTTTGTTTATAACAAACATACTCTCGAAGGACAGGGATGGGGTAAAGGACCTCCGTCTCAAGAGCGCCGCCTCTGGTGTCTGGTATTTTTTCCCGCTGTAATTCCATGTGTTTCTGCAGGACCACCACTAGATGGCGCTGGACTCTAAGTAACGGAGGGAAAGAACCGGGAGGTCCTGAGTGACTATGGATGGATGTCTCATGAACATGAGATAGGATCGGGTCTATCATTTTCACTGTGATGAAGGAATTGGATGTCTAATCACAAAAGGTAAAATAAATGTTTTCAAAGATTTCTCTGATCTCTCCTTTTAATTGGATTACAGTATCAACTGTAATTTAAGACAATGGATTCATTACTGTTTTTTTAATGCCTGTCACTCCATTTTGTACCTGTGTGTGTCCCCACAGTGTGCCGATATTTATTTATATATCCACTCTGTACACATGTGCACACATATGCTCACTGTGTACATACATACATACATGCATCTTTATAATACACATGCACATATTTTTATTTTATTCTATTTTATATTTCTCGATTGTATCGTGCAGATTTTATACTGTCCTGTTGGTTTAGTATTTTATTCCACTTTATTCTATTCCATTGTTTTTAATTTTTGCTGCTCTTGGTTTCTGTCCACTTTCTGCCCTGACAATGCAAATGTCCCACTTGTGGGACAAATAAAGGTTTATCTTATCTTATCTTATTACAATAATGCTAGAATAAAAGCCTGGAAACCTGGAAAAGTTTGTCTGTGAACAAAGAAAGCATTGTCATTTCTGTGGTTCTTCATAGATGTGAACGCTGGACAATAAAAAGCAGGATTGGGACAAATACTTATCTAGCATCACATCTTACTCAATACTCTTGTTTTAGTTATATTATGAGAAGAACCAATTCACTTGTAAAGTAAATTGAAGAGGAACGGGGCAGCCAGCAATAACATGGACGATGATCATTAAGCCATTAGCCATCAAGAAACCTGATTACTGAAGCAGAAGACAAAATGTTTTGGAGAAACATATGCATAGGGTTGCCAGGTAAACAGTTGGTTCTTATAGCCAACATGATGGATGTGGGAGAAATGGACTGGTGTAAAAGAAAAGGGGCAGATCTTTAGGGTCAGGCGACTAGACCAGGACACCTCTGAAATGGCCAGGCTAGTGGGTGGTGAGTGCCTACCAACAGTGGTCTGAAGAGGGACAAACCATGAATCAGCATCAGGATGTTGTCCACCCAAGGCTTAAAACAAAGAAAAACTCCTATGGACCAAACTGACAGAAGGACTAGTGGGTAGGATACTTGCCTTTGGACCAAGAGGTCATGGGTTTGAATCCTACCTTCAGCAAACCACCACTGGGTTCCTGAGCTGGACCCTTAACCCCAAGTTGCTTCAGGGAATAGAAGTCGCTTTGGACACAAGCGTCTGTTAAATGCCGTAAATGTAAATAATAGAAGTCACTGAAAACTTTAATGTTGGTTGCTGGAGGAGCAGACGCTCCAACATATAAGGTGTGTGTGACAGGTGTGTGTGTGTGTGTATATATATATATATATATATATATAATTATGACCCTAAATATATACAACAAATTAAGCTGAATTAACAGAAATCTGCACTACAAACTGGCCCTGCAAGTCATTAGCCCGTGTTATTCACTTCTACTAACACAGACAAACATGTTGCATAAGTTTATAAAGTGCACTGAGCGTGCTATAAAGCTGAGCGATATCAGAAATCCACCGCTTGTGCATTATTGATGCTGTTTTGCCCCTGCAGTGAGACGTGAGCAATCCTATTTTTTAATCCGTCTCATATCACATGATTGGAGCTAAGCTTTGGCTTACTGTACTTTCCAGCTCAGTGACTTCCAGATCAGCTGATTTGTTTCTCAAATAAGGAACAGCCGTATCAAGATGTGACTATTTTACAGCATAGTGACCGTTAGCAGGTGTTCAGTGCCATAAATCGTTTAGTGATCACTACTTGCACTACGTTTTTGAACCATGAATCTGGCCTTTAGAAGAGACAGCGCCCTCATTGTGGCACATGCAAACAGTGGATCACATGTCTCTGATTTCACTCAGGTCCTACTGTAACTCCAGCCCTAAAGTGATCCCTTTGAACAGCTTGTTTTAGAGTTAAGAAGACTGTAATACTACCATGCTTTGGGGACAGCAGGTGCTCCTCAAGAGCCAAACAAGAGCAAGAGGTACATACACACATAAAAAGGTCTTAGTAAGTACTTAGGACACTGCTCCTAGATGCTGAAATGTATGAAAAGTGGTACAATGAAAATGCATGTGAATAAACAGACATCAAGTAGTCTTTGAGCTTATATTTATTCGATGACTGCGCGGCAATAATTTAGAACAGCAAGTGTAAAGCGTTAACGAAATGTGCAACAGTTGCTCAGTTTTATCCTTTATAAAATCCATAGATTTCATCTACAACATTAACAATGGACATTTAGCATATTCACAACCTATTTACATCACACATGCCGCTGACTTAGGCCAAGAGACAGTTGAGGCAAAGAAGCTAAAAGGGGCCTACAAAATATGTTCTGTCCAAAGTAACTGGTAATTTCATCACTTTCTTCTTAACAAACTTAAAGCAACAATATCCATATAAAACAACACATACTCAGTCCAGCAGGAAAGTTACTTGTTACAGTCTAACACTGATCTTGTAGTAAAATCAATGGTTCTCATCTTACATTCCTCCAGTCCTAAGGTCATTTGCATTCTTGTGTGTTGTGCACGTGCAATGCAACATGAACTACCCATGTTACACAAGATGTAAAAGTCCCAGTCAGCAACTGCAAAACCGGAGCCACTACCGCCACAGGTGGAGCTAAGTTTAGTGACACGCGGCACAGTAAATATCCACACTGTATGTTTAACTGTGTTGTTATTTAAACACCTTTGTGGCTGCAATACAAATAGCCTGTGTGAACGGTTGCAGTGATCACTAACAGGGACTAATACATCATGTTAGATAATGACTACTAATAAGGAAAAAATACATTAGTCATTTTAACAGATGAAAAGCATTTGCTGCCTGACTCTGAGAGGCAAAGTCAGCTTTCAGAAGAATTCGACTGAGGCTAGTCAGCTCGTATGCTGTAATTTCTACATTTATTCATGATACATTTAGTCCATGACTTGCCTTTTAGTCAGGATTTCTTTAAGAAAATATATATTACAGTTGAAATACAAAGGGCGATGAGTTAGAAACGATTTGCGAGGAGTGTGTTAAGGGAACAAAGAAGGCATGAACAAGTGCACTTTACCTTGCAGATTAAAGATCTACTTTTATCAGAATATTTACAAACTTTCGTATCTACCAAAAAAAACACAGATTACATTCAATATCAAAGTTCCATAAGGTGCTAACATATTCTGAATGTTTTTGCTGGAGGTCAGTTTTTTTTCCACAAACTGAGATATACCATTGGGCCAAATGGACCACTTCTCCAGACACATATTGGGCCAGTTTCCCGAACAGGGATAAAGACTAGTCCTGAGCCACTGGGGATTCTGAATGGAGATTTTCCTTTGAAATGAAAACAGTTGATGCCTAGAATTAATCCTTCTTCAGGAAACAGGCGTGTTCAGCCCTAGACTGTATGGGAAAACCCCACAGATGGTGTAATTCTGTCTAAGGCTGAGCTTGACTGTGTCTAGAAAATTGGCCTAAAGTCATTAATTTGTAAGAGGTGTTGAAACATCCTCCTCAAATCACGAGCACCCTTCAGGAGAGCGCTTACGAGCAACAAGCCCTCTTTAAGCCTTTAATATTCAAAGTGCGATTTCACACCTAACTTCAACTCTAGTTTGAATGAGTTATTGAGGGGAGAGAGCGGGGGCTGTCGTAACAGCAAGTCAGAAGATTGTTACTCACAAGGCTTTTCTGATTAAAAAAAGAGACCACTCCCTTCGTATCTCAGAAAGGTCAGGTCACTGCACCGCCCCTACCAGAGGAGCGTCTCTACGAATAAACGGATCCTGATCTAAAATGTCTAAATGCTAAAGTTGTGTTGAGGTATTTAAGTAACTCTTTTCAAGCACTGAAGATTTTAACATGAAAAAGAACTCCTCTATCAATGGCAAATCCAGTAATCCTACCAAAAATAAAGTTTTTTTCCAAAACACTGCAGCAGTCACTTCAGCTTGCTTGAGGTCACTAACATACGGTACATCCAAGAGGCCAATATGTTTCCAAATCCTTGATAAGAGGTGCAGTTGGTTGTAGCCCACAGATTATTAACAAGTATTGCACTAGACTAAGATTCCCCAGCAAACAAAAACCAACAAATTTTCTGGTTAGCATTTTTTTCACTTAAGACTAATGCCATTGCCTTGGCAATTATGACAGACATGTAGGCTCTTGTTGTCAATCAATGTCGATTTCCATTCAGAATAGCTCAAGGATTGAGTGCAGAAGGCACTAGGTTGTTACAACGTCCCCCATTCATTCTCCCCACAGAAGCTGAAGACCAATTGGACGGTTAAACCCTGTTCTGCAAATACTTCCAACTTAAAGGAATGGTTCAGTGACAAAAAAAATCAAATTTACACAACTTCATCCCAAATATAATCTACTAAGACATGCTGCGTGTCTAACGCTTCTTTATTTTTGCAGTGAAGCTGTAAGGCTGATATTTCTTGAGATAGGGCCATCTATGTCACCCAAAAATCTTTTTCCACTTCTCCGTCCACTACTCCTTCTACTGCTTCTATTGGACTACTTTTATTACCAAAGAAGTCAACACATGTCAGCCAACCACATTTGAGGTAAGAGGAGGAAACTAATTTTCATTTTTTTCCCACTGAACCATGACTTTAAAGATAATAAAAAAGGATAACAAACTGAAGTATAGCATTCGTCATGAAACTCCATAGAAACAACTACAGGGCTACAGAACACTCAACGACCATTAAATTAAGGAACGGATAAATAGGCTACGCGTTTTTACAAGCCAGAAACGAGGGAGGTAAAGTGTCCGGTGGTCTATGAGCCCTCGTTTTCCTCTCTTTGGCTCTGCTCTCCAGTGTTTTCCATCATTACTGAGCCATGCTCTGGGGAGGATGTGTCTTCTCGGCTCTCCAGGTCTGCAGGAGGAGAATCTGCATCCTTGGATGGAGCCTCGAAGCTCTTGGAGTTAAAGGCGGCCGCGGCGGCAGGCAGCCCTGGGTAGAGCCAGGGGAAAGGCGCGGCCAGCGGGTAAACCAGCTTGTCCACGTGGCTCTTGTCCAGAAAGGGTACGTAGGTGGCCGCGGCCGACGGGTTGATGAAGTAGAAGGGCATGCAGAAGGGAGCCTGCTGCCCCACGCCTGCCATTCCAGCCATCAGAGAGTTCATAAAGGCCATGTCCGGCCGGCTGGCTGCGTCCGTGCCCGCGGCGCCCCCTGCTGGCCAGCTCAGTTTGGGCTTTTTTGCCGGCTGCTGCTCGTCGCCCCCGAACTCCTGCTTGATTTTTAGTCCCTTAACGCCTCCGCCGTCGCTCGCTCTTTCCAGCCGGCCGTCGCTCTTTTCCGCCTCCCCGCCGTAACCGCTGTCGGTGTCCGTGTCGTTCTCGTTCAGCTCCGGATGCTGAGTCCTCTGGATCACCGGCACGCAGTTGGCGTGGCCGTCTTTAGCGTGTCCCTCTCGGTCCCGCTCCCGCTCGTGGCCCTCTCCTCCTCCGGACAGGGGGTGCTGGAGGAGCTGCGCGGACACCTTGTGCAGGTGGTCCACCAGCTGGGTGCAGCGCTGCTCCCGGCTAGTCCACTTTTCCACTTTACTGAGGTACTGCACCACCTCCCTGGCGCACGCCTGGAAACCCGAGTGGAAAGCACCCAGATCCGCCTGGAGAGAGGACTTCAGAGACCGGTCACCTAACATCCAGAGACAGACAGAGAAACATCAGAATGTATTCTAATCACAGCAGGGCGCACTGAATCTCACACAACTTTCCTGAATACGAGGATAAAACGTTTACACCAAAGGTACCTATGCAAGTCTAATTTAACAGCAAAGATTGAACTCGTACAGTGGTGAAATAATTTAAATCCATCTGAAATAAATCCGATTCATGGACGTAGGCTACAATTAAACTGTCGATTTACATTAAAATAACTTTTTAGAAGTCCAGACTAAAGCTTTTTCAAGCTTTTTCAAGCTTTAGCCTGGACTCCTGAACTCTGAATTGTGGTCTGGAAGAGTCTCCTCTTTACCGTTCTGCAGGGCGATGATCTTCTGGTGCTGCTGCTCCGTCACTGCTGTCAAAGCGTTCAGGTGTTTGAGAGTTAACTCCAAAACAACCGCCTTCTCCAGGTGACCCAGCGTCTGAAAAGAAAACGAGAAAGAACAAGTTTTACAAGTATTACTCAAACAACTCCTCTCGCATCAACGTGCTCCAGGTTGTTGACATGGCTCACCGTTAGTTTGAGATGTTCTGGTAACAAGTCCTTCAGCTGTCCGATACATTCATTAATCCTGTCCCTTCTCTTCTTCTCGATCAGTCTGTGTGGTAACTTGTACGCGTCCTGAAAAACGCGTTTAATTCATATTAAGGGGGATAAAAATGGACATATCTGGAAAGATAAGATTCTATGAATGTCAGTTAAGAAATAAACAAAAACGGGATAAAGGGACACATGGACAAAAATGAATCCTTACCTTTCCTTCTTCTCTTTTCATGCCTCTTTTGGATTTGCACATGTAAAGCGAAGAATACTCGACCCTAAACAAAAAAAAACACGAAGTTGAAGCACTCATTGACACACAGCTGTAAACAAAGGTGTCAGTTAACAGTCGTTTACCCCAAGAAGTCTGCATGATCCAGGAACGGTCTGTCCTGCAGTCGAGCTATTCTTTCGTCCATAACTTTTCCCGCTTCTTTCATCCACTGCTGTTTCTTATCAATATGTCGTATTTGACTTTTTCTTGTTTTTTGTAATTCCGAGAGAAGTGAAAGTGAAGAAGAAGCCTGGTGCAGGTTATGTGCAGCAGTGCACCACTTTCAGACTGATGCCTGCACTCGCCTGAGCTCAGCTGCCACTTTGCCGAGGCGTTAGTTTTTTTTTGTTTCCCACCAGTATTCAGATAAGACCCGCCTCGTCCCTACGATTGGCTACATCATCTCACGTCCAGGGCTGCGATTGGCTACTGGTTAATACTTTTAAGCGCGACTCTGCAGGGCTCCTGACCAATCGTAACACGTAAGGGCGGGACCCTTACGAAAACGGGTGGGTAGAACATAGTGAATACGGGTGAGATAAAAAAAAACAGAGTTATGAGTGTGAACTAGTAGCCAATCGTGACACAAAAGGGCGGCGCCTGTGATGAATGCGGGTGGGCTGAAGAATTCCAGACCCCCACAGCGCGCGCCTTGTAGCGAAGTGGAGCGCACGCGCGCGGCGCAACAGCCCCCACTATAAACTCACGTGTAGTCTGCACCGTGCGGTGGGCTCACCGACGAGAAATTACGATTCAGTGGGAGCCCCTCACTCTGGAATGGACCCTGAGCCCCCAGTGTGACCGAACCAGACCCCACCCGGGGCGGGACAATTAAACTTAACACACACGAACCAAAACTGAAACGAAAAGTGAACCAAGCCGCAAAACGGAAAACGCTCAGGTCTCTCTCTCTCTCTCTCTCTCTCTCTCTCTCTCTCTCTCTCTCTCTGTCTTTCCTGCTCTGGGATCGTCTCGCGCGCTGCGTGCTCTAACACGTGCACGGCACGGGACGCTGCGCGCGCACCGAAACTTTACGTGGCGGTTTAGTGCAAAAGTGCAGTGTCACGCGCGCGGTGCGTGAAACCTGAGCGAGAGAGAGAGAGACAGATAGAGAGACGAGGAGAGAGAGAGAGACAACCCAGAAAGAGACACAGAGAGAGATAAGACACAGAGAGAGAGAGAGAGAGAGAGAGAGAGAGAGGAGAAACTGGAACTCTCGTAAACACACGGGCTCTTATCTAATGAGTAGTGTTCAGGCTTCGGAACTCTCCTGCACAACGTAAATGAAAAATGTCCCCCTTTCTTTGTAACGTTTTAATGGACTATTCCGACAGCAACACTTGCATTTACCAAGTATGGCTATTTTAGGTTCATTTATGAAAATACGTGCCCACACGTTTTAGTCATTTGCGTAATCAATGTTATCAAACGTCTGCATCATTTTACTGCTGAATGGAGGTCGTTGGTGTTGATGCAGGAAGGGTTCTGTGTTACTGGTGTAGAATATCAGTATATGCACCAAGTTTTATTGGGTAGGCTACACATATACTTGGTTTAATATGTTCTACTGGAAAACTCGAAAGCCCAGTCAGGCACGTGCAGAGGTTGAGGGTTTAGATGCTCAGACACCAGCCACTGTAGGCATAGAGCCATTTTTGGCAAGGTGGGAGCCACAAACTTCGTCT
The DNA here is from genome assembly GCA_037974365.1 of Hydrocynus forskahlii. Lineage (NCBI taxonomy): Eukaryota > Metazoa > Chordata > Actinopteri > Characiformes > Alestidae > Hydrocynus > Hydrocynus forskahlii. The sequence continues at coordinate 13,627,749 of JBBPCX010000018.1, read as the reverse complement.
GGTTTGGTCCTCTAAAAACAGGTTTTCTTGGTCCCCTGCTCTCATTTGAACACCTACTCCTATAAACTTCGCACTGAACCCAGTGGAGGTTTAGACATGGGGATACTCAGGAGAATGAATGGAACTGTTCTCCTGCAAAGTTAAATGATTCAGAGGAACTCTGTGGGTGTTAAACCAGATTTGATGATTTTTATTGTTTCGTTTTTAGTCATAGTCTATTTAAGACACCACCATGTACATTTTGTAATGTCTTTGATTGAATGGAGTATAAAAAATAACAGGAAAAACACATGCCTAATATTATATAGGCCCATGAAAACACCTCTGATTCGTCGAAGCATGGGCTTATCAAGGCCAAGATGTTTGAGAGCTGGGGAGTTTGGAGGCCAAGTCAGCACCTTAAATTCTTTGTCCTGTTTCTCAAACCATTCATTTTTTGCCATATGCCAGGGTATGTTATTCTATTGAAAGAGGCCACTGAATTATGGAATACTTTAGGGAATACTTTAGCCATGAAAGGGTGTACTTGGTCTGCAACTAATCTTCTTCCCATGGTGCATACTGGTGCCATCTCTTCTCCAGGTAATACTCGGCCATCAACATGATATAAAAGGAAATTTGATTCTTCAGACCAGGCCACCTTTTCCCATTGTAGGCGCGTTAGGTGGTGGAGAGGGGGTCAGCATGGGCATTCTGACCGGTCTGCAGCTATGCAGCAAGCTGTGAAGTACACCTGTATAAAAACTATGTGTATATAACTATATATATATATATATATATATATATATATATATATTCTACACCAACAACAGAACTATTTTTACATCAACAATCAGTCATTTACGGCATTTAGCAGACGCTTTTATTCAAAGCAACTTCCATTTCTTAACTAACCAGGACAGTCTCCCTGGAGCAACTTGGGCTTAAGGGTCTTGCTCAGGAACCCAGTGGTGGTTTGCTGAAGGTAGGATTCGAACCCCTGAGGTCTTGGTCCAGAGGCAAGTATGCTACCCACTAGTCCACCACCACTCCGTCAAGTTTTATAACATTCATTATGCAGGAGCACACCAGCTTAGGCAGCCTTCAATTTCCACCTACATCAGTGAGCCTTGGGTGCCCATGATCTTGTCACCAGACCCCTACACGTGTCCATTTTTCCTGCTTCCAGCACATCAACATCAGGAACTGACTGTTCGGTCACTTCCCACCTGTTGACAGGTGCCTTTGTGACACGATAATTATTGTTACTCACTTCACCCTTTAATGATTTTAATGTGGTTTCTGATTGATGTAGTATATGTGTAAAAATGCAGATAAGACATTAGAAAGGTTTATTTGGGCTCATTTATATTAATATTTATTAACATAATAATATTTATATTAACTCGGGGTCACCGACTAAATTTTTTACTCTGATCCTTCTTTATATATGACAATGCAAGCAAGTTTTAGTTAAACATGTTACATCTCAAGCCAACAGTGTTAGGGCTGTTTCTTTCAGGCCAGTGTTTTTGAAGAGGAGTTGGAAAGAAAGGTGTAATGTACTGTAGTTATTGTAACAATAACAATGAAAAGTGTAAGCACTTAACAGCAATAAAATGTATTGCATAGTAATAAGCTGGTGGAGCTAACATTCATTTAATAATATCTGACTTTAATTTTAAATAAAAAAATTTAAATGACGAAATTAGTATTTGATGCAATATACATGTAGAAAGTACATATATGTAATATACAAAACACATTCATGACTGTGTACATGTGAATGTGTATTAGGGTGCGTATATTGTCAAAAAAATTTGACCAAAAAGGGCTAATTGTCATGAAAAATAATCCTTATGATGAAAGTTGATGTAAAAGGATTTTTTTCCAAAATGTAATCATTTCTGTTGGTCCATACATTGTGAAATTTTCACACAATGTACAGATCAGTTGTTGTCAGCTGTGTTTTGTATAAAAGTAAAAAAACAAAATAAAAAATTTTTAAAAAAATGGACAGACAGAAAGACAGATAGATAGATAGATGCATTCAGTATGTACAGTGTATAACGCACTATGAGGTCATTAGAAAAATATTTATAAGGGATTAGCTGCAACCCTCTCACATGCCTGCGGGTCACATTACTTCTCCATGGGGATCATGGGACAGTTCTGGTGTTGTTATAAAGAGTATAAAGAGATTGCACAGTGTGTGGCAGCACTTGGCACAAGTCATGCGTTCACCCACGTTTGACAGTAACGTGTGATGTCACTAGCAGCCCTCATCCCCACTTGCGCTCCTCTTTCTCATTCTATGTAAGATCCCTTTCCTCAGCTCCGTTTACTGGTGGCTGTTGTCGTTCTGGTCGTGTGTTGGAGTCCCCCTTCTTCGGTCTTCCCTCCTCTCTCGCTCCCTCCCTCCGTTTCCTCTCGTCTGCTGCGTTCTGCTCTATATGTGGCTCTCAGGCAGCTCCGCTCCAAATGTTTTCCATATTAGTTCAGAGCCCTCTCTGATTCCACATAGCAGGGCTTTGCACAGAGAGGAGCCCCTAGCAGGACAGGGAGGGGACGAGAAGGGGGAAAGAAGGAAAGGGCAGGGGGTGGGTGTCAGGCAGCACAGTGGAAGGGCATTCAGGCGAAAGAGAGCAGAAGAAAACGCAAGAAGAGGAAGGGAAAGGAGAAGGAAAGAGAAAGAAAGCCCCCAATTGACCTTTTAGAGGAAGAGTAAGACGAGGGGCGGAGGACAGGAGGAAGTATGGGGTCAGAGAAGAATCCAGCAGGGTCCGGTGGAGGGGACAGGCTGGCCAGGCCGGAGGACAGCCCTACGTGCTGCGGCTGCCGCTTCCCACTGCTCGTCGCCTTGCTGCAGCTGCTGCTGGGCATCTCCACGGCTGTCGTGGCCTTCCTCATGCTCACCATCAGCCCCTCTCTGCTGGCCAGGGAAACACCCCACTGGGCCGGCATCATTGTAAGCTTCTCAGCCCCCTCTTTCCTCTTATTCACTGCCGTCCTCTTCCTCAGCTCCCAGCATGCCTTTCCCATTGCTTGGGCCAAGCATGAGGCCGGCACATCAGCCCACCTCACCAAACCAGTAAACCATCGCAGCCCATACGCTCACTGCAGCTGTGATGGAGTCTCATTTAATGTTACACTGTTTCTGCATGCATTAAATGAGTGGTTCTATGCAGACATACAGTGATCTGATGTAATTCTTTTCAACAGTTTGAAATATCACCTAGGTTGTTGTTCCACAGAAATAAATGACACGGGCCATCTCGTTCATTTGAGCTTGTTCCTAAGCATATGGTCTTAAAATAAATATGCTAAAAAGGGGTCTATGGAGTGACCACTGAAGAATTGCTTCTGGTTCCCTTAAGACCTTTTCAACAGCTGGTTCCTCAAAAACTTTGCAACCACTCAGTGTATAGGCTCTTTAAGAAACCAAAAGGTGTTCTATGGTATCACTTCTATGAATCTTTTGGAACATTTATTTTTTAAAATGTACCTCTAAAATAAAGTTGTTTTTTCAGTAGAGAAATACCATTATTACCATTGCAGAAGATCTGTTTACAGAGACCTGCTCCAGACACTGGCCTAATTATTTTTGTTGCGCCAAAGTCACACCAGTTAAATCAGAACGATTTACTGTTGCCTGGGGAAAGATCCAGAATATCAAGATAACAGCTGCAGTACAAAAGCTTTTCTGTTTTTGTTTTTTTTAAAGGGTGAACTCAGACATGAGAAACAACTTCTGAGAGCAGAAGGTGATTATGAGTGTCAAAGTGGTCGAAATAATGTGTTGGTATAATTAATAATGTCTATCTCCATTATTGACGTATTATTGATTTTTTCTTGACATAATTCAAAAATGCCTCACTGCTCTTTACACTTTGTCAATGTGTCATTACAAATAGGCTAAAACAAATGGTCCAAAATTACTTACAATGAAATCTAATTCCTTTGACTTAAATTGAGAGATAATTTTTCCTTTGTCCTGCAAAGATTTTTGAAGATATAAATTTTGTTCCAACTGTGACTATGTAAATTATAAGAATGTATGTTGAGATTGTTTATTTTGAAATCAACGGTATTATTAGGCGGTTTATTCTCTCTTTGCCTCAGGAACAGCTTGTACACATCTGAGAAGGCTTTACACTAGATATTGGAATATGTGAGGACTGGCTTCAGTCACAAGAGTGTACACTGTATGGACAAAATTGTTGGGATGCCTCACCATTACACTAACAGGGACTTTAATTACATTTCATTCAAATCCATAGACATTAATATGGAGTTGGTTTCCCCTTTGCAGCTATAACAGCTTCCACTCTTCTTGGAAGGCTTTCCGCAAGATTTTCAAGTGTTTTTATGGGAATTTGTGCCCATTCATTCTGGAGAGCATTTATAAGGCCAGGCACTGATGTTGGATGAGATGGTCTGGCTCACAATTTCCATTCTAGTTCATCCCAAAGGTGTTGGATGAGGTTGAGGTCAGGGCTCTGTGTGGAACAGTCAAGTTCTCTTCCACACTGAACTCATCCATGTCTGTATGGAGCTTGCCTTGTGCACTGGGGCACAGTCATGCTGGAATAGAAAAGGTTCTTCCCCAAACTGTGTCCACAAAGTTGGAAGCATGGCGTTGTCCAAAATGTTTTGGTCTGCTGCAGTATTAAGATTGGCCCTCACTGGAACTAAGAGGTCTAGTCTAAACCCTGAAAAACAGGTGAGTCCCAATACTTTGGTCTATGTAGTGTATAAGCTGTGCACAACTGAACACATGCACTTTAAAGTAGTTTAATTTCTTAACTACGTGGGCTGTCAGGTTACATTTGAGATATGTTAAATGCTAAAATGTACTTTACATAGACATGACTTGAACTTTAGTTACATTCTTATAATTGATATTCGTAGTATATCATGATGTTATTGTTGTATTGCAGCACATTAGTACAATTATATTGCCCATTTTCAGTGTGATCAGATCAGGAAATGGCATATCTCATGTCTTGGATAAGGAAGAAAGAGGCTCAGTGCCACAGGGTTTTTATAAATGAAAGTTTTAGATTTTCCAAGCCCCTTTGAAAATGCATGATTTTGAGTGAATGCATCGGAGTACACATACTTTGCCATAAAATAGAAGCAGTCTAGTCTGATCTTATCTATATTCAAGTTTACAGTTGTAAACGGCATGGTATTGATTATTACACACCCTCATGGGAAGCTTTTAATCAGTTTCACAGGCCTGAAAAGAGGCTTTGTACCAGGGCATGCGAAGTTGTGCGTTTATGTGATTAGCTGGATGTGCTATTTTACAGATATTTCCTGTTCGGCTATGCTTTTTTATTGTTTCATCATGTGACGTGGTACAAATGTCACATACATTAAAGCAGTTCTTTATTTTTTGAAAGATAAAACATCCCTTCCCTTGCCCTTCACTCAAACCCTTCACCCACTCACAAGCGCACACACCTCATCAGAGTGTGTCTCTGGACACTGCAATATCCCGAGTTCAGGTCTCACGAGACCGCTGCTGCTGGAGAAAAACACTGAGGTCACCGAGATTTCTCTGCTTAAGAACCTGGGAAAAACAATCAAATTAGATACTGCACGTTAGTCACAAGACTCCAATCACACTGAGAAAGAGATCGTTATCTTAGAAAGCTGGGGGAAAAAACCCGTTCAATTTGGCAAAGGCAGTTTTTATACTATCAGATGACAACTCAGTGCCGAATTGCACAATTCTGATTACACCAATCATGAACAGCCTGGCAGAAACAGAGAAACGAAGGGACTCTCTAAGAGGCTTGATAATGAGATTAGGCCAATCCAGGAGGATGGTATGTGTTTATAACAGTGGATACAATGGTTACATTTTTCAGCATCTGACTGTGGGATGTACATGCTTGTTAAGTTTGTAGAAAAAGACTGAAATCGTAGAACTGGCTAAATTTGCATGTGTAATATGTTTAAATGATTGTATTATAATTGGGGGGCTAAGTGACACTATACTAAAGCTTTTCTTTGTGTGCTGTGTTGCAGCTGTGTATTGTGTCTATAGTGGGATTTGTCCTTTACTGCATCACCTATCTGCCTGATGAGAGAACTTCTCCACAGTTCGTCATAAAGGTGAGAGAGAGTGAGAGAGAGAGAGAGAGGTGGGAAATGTATATTGTGCAAAACATTTGCACATTTGTAGTAATTTCTTAAATTTGGTCTCACAATCCTAAACTGCCTTTAGGGTTCAGCAGCATTAATGAGAGAGCTTTGTCATCGTAATCCAAAAACAAGCCCCAGCATTTGGCCAGTGTGAATGTCACCATTTCCAGGGCCAAGCATTGGTCTGTAGGCATTACACTGTTGAAAGTGCTAATATGGTTGACAAAACGTGCAAAATGTATCAGAAATTCAGGCTTCAAGCCACTGCTGTTTTTAGAAAAAGATTTTCCTTTTTTTTTTTTATAGGAACCATTTCACCCAATTTTCTCCCCACTTAAGTTGTGGCCAATTCGACTCACTAATTACATCTCCAATCACACAAAGCTACCGAGCTGATAAAGGCTAGCACATGCTCTTTCTGATACATATGAATAGCCATATATTTTCATGCAGGGGCATTTCTAGACTGCAAGTTGTGCTGGGGCACGCAAATAAAGGAAGCACAGCATAACCTCTTTCTTTATATTGGGGACTGTATTCTTGCAAGTCTTTTATCCAGTTTTTTAACTTTTGTTTTTCTTTCATTTTTAATTACTGTTAGAATAATGACACATTAGAGTACACATCACAGCTTGTAAAGTAGTTATAATAAAGGGTGGTTAGAATTTAAGATTAATTTCTAAAAGCGATTTAAACAAAATGCACTTTGTTCTGAAAGCAGAGAGAAACAGGGAAAGAAAATCATTTCACAAAAAGAAAATATTTTAACCATTTAATGTCTCCTTACTGCATCACCAAAACTGATGTCCGTTATTGTGGTTTTAGTTCGCAACAACACATCCCATTCCAGTTTTGAAAATATCAGGGGACATGTGGAGCACAGGGAGAGGAGTTCTGTTATGACAGTAATGGTGTATGAACAAACACTGCGATTTTAGAAGATAGCAGCAGCTATGGTGGTAATGCAGTTGTTGTTGTTGCAGCCCTGCATCTGAAGCTTGTAAAAACATTCCATGTTTGTAACCGACATACTAACAGTCATTTCTAGAGTAACCCATTCAGTAAGGAGCCCTAGCATTGCCATGGTTTACCAGTCAGTGGCGTATCTAGGACGTCCAGAAGGTCTTTATTGACATTTTCCCTCAAGGAATTGGTCCTACCCATTGAAAATCAAAACATGATTGGTTGATTTTACTGTCTGTTTCTAATTACATAGGTAGTTGGCAATTCAGTCCAATGCCAAAGTCCTAAACAAAAGGAGAGCTAACTTAACTGTATCTGTCTGGATTCCACAGGTCAAAAATAGTTTCCAACCAAATCTTTACAATAAAACAATGGTAGTACTGCAGTCATTGCCAAGGAAAAACAAACATGATTTTACTGAACATAAATTTACCAAATCTTACAGACATGTAGGCCTAAAAGAGTCTGAAGGGTCCCATTTGTTATTAATAAGCTTGGTAATGTTTGACGCACATGTGTGATGATTTTAAAATGTAATTTGAATGGGGCTAACTCACAGAGCTTCCATCACTTGTTAGCTACATTTGACAGCCTTTGGGGTAAAATTGTACACAATTGTATGTTTTTCTACTAAACTATCACTTCAATATTTATTTTCAGTTGCTATTATAAATGATTCATTAACTGCAAATAAACTAATATGTCAGTCATATGGTAAATTGGTTAGTTAGGAACTGAAGTGTGGGCCCATGACTGCTATCAAAAACTCTGGATCTGCCACTGGTCTTGTCTGTGTTTGCTAACTGTGCTTTCCTCCATGGCCACAGCTCCTGTACTTCCTGCTGTGCTGTGTGGGCCTGTTCATTTCCATCCTGGTCATCGCCTTCCAGAGCTACCACGTCTACCTGACCAATGGCTTCACCTGCAGGAAGACGGATGAGGATTGTGTGTGCACGCTGCAGCCCGAGGACCCCATTGCCCGCACCTTCACCTACGTCCAGGTCAGCGACTGCTCGGCCGTCACGAGCACGCTCATGCTCTACTACATTCTGCAGTTACTGCTGAACCTGAGCCAAGCCATCGTCTGCCTGGTGGGGGCCTTCATCATGTGGAAGCACCGCTACCAGGTGTTCTTCGTGGGCCTGCAGATGGGCTCCCCCACCACCCAGCACTGGCAGAAGGTTTAAGGGCAGGAACTGGGAGAACTACTGAGAAGAAGAAAAGAAAATATCCCCTAGAAAGAAAATGTGTGGTGTGGCATGAGGGTGTGCTATGTGTTAAAGGACAGAATTTGATCTTTCTGAACAATATGCGTGTGTGTGTGTGTGCCTGAAATGCGTGTTTGTGTGGGGGAATATGCCTCTAGGCATTTTGCATGGAGTGGTACTGGCACACTCTACTGCTGTGGCAAATGATACAGTCCCTTTTTTTTAAAGCTGTTGTATTTTTCTACATTGGATTCTAGACATTTCCACTAATGCAAATGTATACTGCCAGCGCCAAAGAGGATATTTTAATCCATCTGAGTATGGGGTGCAATAAGAGAGCATTCATTCTATAATGGTGATTGTGTGCTTTGGATTTTCTATCATACTGATGGCCTTAATCAAGTGACAAGTCACTATAGAGCCCAGCTGCTGACATCCTTTTCTATCACAAATAATAGGATCCTAATGCATGGCTACAGAGGTGTGGGAACACGATGAAGTAGTGGCTATGAGTTAGTGAAGCCTCGTTAGGTTATTTTTGCTGTTGTTAGGTCAAAACTACAACTTAGAAAGTTGTGAGAATTAAATCATTGTTGTTTACATGCTTTACTAAGTCATGGCCATGCATTAAGGTCCCGTTCCAGTGTCTTAGTAAGCTGTGGCCCCACAAAGAGATGTCACCAGCAGGGCTTTGTAAATCACCGTTAACTTCTCAGCAAAAAAAAAAAAAAAGTATTACCAAGAATTTTACAACTAAATGTGGCATTTCAGACGATTCATTTTTTTCTTATTTTGAATAATCTTGTAACTTTATTGAATAATGACTCACTGTGGCATGGAGAGGATAAAACTCGTTTACCAAATGTAGCTGTGGTTTATATTGTTTTATATGTGGTTTCACCATGCTTGGTCAATATTAAACTTTTACATTGATACTTTGTGTATGTGTGTGTGTGTGTGTGTGTTACTCATGGAGCATTCCTATTTTATCAAATTTCCTTTGTGCTGGACAAATGTCAGAAATCAGTCGATTTAATGTTTTCAGATCAAGAAACCCATACACTCACACAGACAGGCAGTGGTCAGGGGCGTAAGGTATGTCTAGTAAAAGTACTGGCTGGGTCTGTGGTCAGAAGTCTTGACTCACGTAGGCGGTAAACAGCAGCCGCCACTGCGAGTGTGCAGAGGGATGTGGGGGGTTGGAGGGGGTACTGAGACAGGCAGCAGGGCAATGCAACAGCATTAGCAGACTCACTGTGATTAAAATTATATCTTTTAGAACAGAGAAACACAATATGGATTTAAAAGATTAAAATATACTGTTTTGTAAAAGTGTACAAAAAATTGTATGTGTAAATGTGCATGTTGACTCTGCCTGCCAGTTCCATACAGAGGCTATGTCTTAATCAAATAGTGTTTTTTCAAGTGCGTTTGGAGCCTTTGCATCTTTGAACAGAAGCTTATAGAGTCGAGTTTAGAAAATGTGCTTTGGTAAGAAAAACACCCCTTAAATTCATCTATGACTCATCTTTCCTTACAGCTTTTTTTCTAATAAAAGACATTTACGTAAGTCTTTCCCTCACCATCTAGTGGCTTGTCTCCTAAAATAGCCATCTCTGCATTTCTCAGACAGTTTATAAAGGATAGGGTTGTATGTGTACGTTGCAGATGTAGCATTTGGAAGGTATAAGAACATAAAAAGAGTGAAATATATGTGTACCATAGCTGTAAAGCTGCTACATTTCGGAACAGTAGCGTATGTTTATGGGGCTATAATAGTGACGAGCTTACCCCTTGGTGCGTAGTTGGAATAGATGACTGTAAGCATGTTTAAGAGAAGTTCCTCTGACTGAGGGGGTCAAATAAATAACAAAATATTGTACACTATATAAACATTCTTTTGTTAAAATGTTTTAGAGATTGCACAGAACTCAAACTCCATTCATCCTTATGAGAAACTGTAGCACGCTCAGTTTAAAGTTGCTAAATAATGTCGTTTCCAGCTTAAAGTGTTACACTATTGAGCTGGACTATGATACTCTATGTTAAGCGGGTTGGAATTAAAGTTTTTCCACCAAGCTAATATTAACTCGATTACATGAAAAAAAAAGAAACAAATACTAAATTGGACCACTTGGAGCAAGTATTAGTGGAGCATGGATAAGAACTGGGGCCCAGAACATTTACTTCATTAGCTGAGTGCTTGGGCCCCTTCACATCCAGGGCATATTCCAGAAAACAAGATTTCTCACTTAAAATAATAAAATCCACAGCCTCTCCTCCTACTGGACGGACTTGACTTCAGGCTTGAGTTATTTAGTTAAGTGAGAGATCCTGCTTTGTGAAATACCTTCATGGTCCTGACCCACTTGGGACCCGCTAGAATCCTGGACAGCTGTCCAGAGCCTTCCCTCACTGGAGGGACAGCAGGGTTGCACTGCTTTGGGCTGTCGTTTATCAGATTAAGCAGGAATGCTGAGTCAAATGAAAAAAAAAGTTATCTGTTTTCTGCTGTTTTTGGGGAAGAGGGCCGCAGGGGTGTTCCGCCGCTGCTCAGAAACTCTCATGTGACGGCCCTGATCTGCTCCGCATCCTTCCAGCATGACACGAGATGTCACATGCAGGCGCATCACATGCAGCAGAGCGGCCGTGTTTAGATTAATGCGCGCTCTCCGTGTTTTTTACTGCTGTAATTTTTTTTCAAGGCAGGATCTAATTAGACCTGGGAGTTCTATAAACATGTCTGATGTTTGTTCTTGGGAAATGACTCTCAGGGGGAACAGATGGATTTAGAATTGAAACAGCAGAGTGTGAAAGTGGAACGTTTATTGTAAACTCTACACTGCGGTGTTCAAATGTAAGTAAAAACAGTATGTGACAGTGTGAATGCTACAAAATATCAGTTCCTAAACATTTTTCTCAGAGGGCCAGCTTGTACTGCAGTCTGTTAGTCAGTGTGTGTTTGTCTTCGGTCAGTTGCCACCGGCTGTCTTCTCCTGCCAGACAGCCTTCCAGAAACGCTGGAACTTTCTTCTGCACAAATGACAGCTGTTAGCACCACTAGCTCAGTAAGAGGCTAAATTTAACCAGTGTCGCAGAGGCAGCACGAGCAGCCACGGGCCTCACGTACCAATCTGCCATTTCTGGAAGCAGGCCAGGCCACTACCCACACACAACATGTACCACATATTACTAACCCCAAACACATGATTTTAAAAAGAGGGACTTTTCAGGGCCCTGCAAGCATGTGCAATATTTTGGGATGTTTTCCCACGACAAAGAGGTTAAACAGGTGAAGCGGCTTTATTCTTTAAAAAGGATTTAAAACAGATCATTTAAAAAAGTTGTCAAGCCTGGTGATTTGGTTTCTCCTGGTCAAAACATTCTGTCATCTTCACAGGCCTTTATTTTACAAGCCCAGTAGCGACAATTGCTAGGAGCAAGCATACTTTTACAGATGTTAATCATTTACCAAGATGGAACTTAGGTCTATAAATACTCTGGGGTGGGGGTGGGTGTGAGTGTGGTAAATGTCACATGGTCAAGTATGGGTCACTTTGTAGGTGACTTAACACACAGGTGTGTGTGTGTGTGTGTGTGTGTGTGTGTGTGTGTGTGTGTGTGTGTGTGTGTTTGTGTTGTTTGACAGGTGCACTGTGGAATGCAACAGAGGTCACATGATAGTCATGCACATTCATATGTATTTATTACAGTATCTAGACCGCATAAAACACTCTCTGATATGTGTCAAAGACAACAACAGGGATTTCTACATTTCTCATTGCTGGCATGAGTCATTTGTGCAAATTCATACCCCGCAAAAAAGAAGAAAGAATAAGGGTGACTTCTAATCTCTTTTCACGTGATCTGTTAGCAGGTTTTTTTCCCCTCGAAAGCACATTCGGATTTTATAGTATGATAAAGGTTGTTCCTGTTACATGATTGAGTTACTCAAGCAGGATCTTTTAACCATGTCTGCTGTTCTTATTCACAGGAGTATACTGTACCAATCTAGCATTTTCCCTTCCCCTAAATACATTCAGCTAGTCATTAATTACTCACAAATACCAGTTTGCTCTATTACTTTCTGTACAAAGTTGTTTTTTTTTTCCAAAAAAAGTGATTTGCATGGAAGGCACAGTGTAGGGTTTAAAAAAAAAGTAACACAGCAAAAACGTACAGAATTGACAATCCAAATGAGTGCCAACGGTAGCAGGCGTTGGCTTCCACTGGGAGATGAGACAAGGCATCTTTTTTTTTCCAGTTCTATAGTCTCTTTCTATCTAAAGGACATAAAGGACACTTTACTCAGCAGTTCGAATAAGTATGAGACAACGCTCCAAGGCACTTTGAAAGCAACTCCAGCTACATACTAAAGTTCACCTTGAATTATATTACTGCTCCAGTTGCTGCGATAAAACAGAATGACAATTAAAAGATGACTAATACTTTATCGTTAAAATTTTACAGACACCCTTTCCAGGAGAGATGAGGTCTAGAGCGGAGTCTAGTGGGGACATAACAATACTGGACATAAGCTCTGCGTTCCAAAACCAAGGCGGGAGGTTTTTCGGATCCTCCCGCTTAGCGGACACCCTTTGTTTCACATGTATGAAGAAGCTCAAGGTCAGAACAGAACATTGCTCAGGCCATGATGTAAGCTGAGATGAGATGCAGTGTGACAAGATGGTGAAAGTAGTGCTGCCAATGGTGTGAACGTCTAAGTGTGCACATGTGTTGGTCATGGTCCTGCTCTCAGTGTGCAGGGGGAATATGATGGTTTGACGGCTGTGGTCCCAGGAATCCCATCCTCTGCTTATTTTTCCTCTGCTCTGTCATCTACACACACACACACACACACACACACACACAGAAAGAAAGAGGCCATTCCATCACTCTGCTCAGCCCTCAGAGGCAAACTCAGTGCAGTAGAAATATAGAATATAGGGCAAGAATTTCTTTTAGATCTTCGGGCCTTTGAAGGCGGAAGACACGATTCTTGCAGTGAAGGCTGGATATTTGAAATACATTTTTAAACGTCCTTCATTTCAGGAGAGCTAAGTTACAATACGACGCAGATTTCAAGAGCACACCACACACTGATCGGAAGATCCACAGCACACTCTGCGGGTGAGAATACCTGGCTGGAAAAATATTTGCAAATAACAAAAAAGACTATATTCTAACCAACAGAAATCAACAAGTTATTTGTTTTATTAAACAGAACATCCATGGATTTTGTTTTACATTTCTGCATCATTAAATGGGTAAGATGTAAACAAAGTCATGTGATATGCACATTCTAGAGAACCCATGTCTAAATTGTTTACAGTGGTAGTATGATTGGTGATAGGAACCAGACGTCTTCTCAAAGCTACTTCACAGAAAATGACATAGAACTGTTACAAGTGTGGGACCTAATGCCTGAGACAGTTTTATGATAGTTTTGAGAAGGTAATAACCTCAACTGTTATCTCTTAAGACAACATGTTCAGAATATTTCATAGAAGGTTACTGTTTCTGAGATTCAATTACAGGCCATTCTCCGAATCAGTGAAGTTAGATGGCTCATCAAACGTGCTGGGAGCAGTGAGTAAACACTGCAGAAGTGTGTAGTACTGGAATGTGAAGTACGTGTGAGATTGAAAGAGCTCTGAGTATTCACACTCTGCTGGGCAAAGCCGCTGTCCTGCCTGCTCTGGCTCAGCTGTAATTCAGAAGGGCTGGAGCAAGAGGTGAGGAGGGTCTGTTTAATTAGGCCTGGTCGCTGAGAGAGAAATCGCTTTAATAAGTTACTTAACATCTAGAGAGGGTAGGGGAATTACAGTCAGGCCTCGGCGCGTGACTGCCAGGAATCAGAAAGGCTGCCGGAGAATTGCAACATACAGTCCATCCCCGTCTCCCTGGCTCTACCATATGATCACGTGTGCTTTAGAATGATGTCTCACACTCACTGCACTTCATAAACGGATTAAAGAATTAACTTTTTAATGGCCTCAACAATGTGATAACAATGTGACATGCAAGTTCTCTCTACCAAATTGTTTTTCATCGTTCCTGCAACAGTGACGATAAAGGCTATTCTATTCTATTCTAATAATCAATTATTGGTCCAGAAAAGCCAGTGTGTCATTGGCAGTGATTACAAGAAATCAACATTATGTTGAATCATAATCTAATATACCGAAGCAGAGGCAGATTTACTGCTCTGTTTTGCCAGTCTTAAAAACACCATCTCCACTGAAACCAGGCCCACCCTATCCTACTGCGGCTTATGTGAACAACGCCAGTGTTGTTTGCGAGGGATCACATGCAGGGTAGGCAGGTGACTGAAGAGGTGGGACCCATCTCCAGCCAGCAACAATACCCAGAGTGCCATGGGGCTCGGAGATGCTCCATCAGAGATACAGTGAAAGAACAGGGCGCCAGATGTAGCGTGCTACGCTACTGTAAGAGTTCCCTGTGCTTCTCTAGGCTCTTCTGTATGTACGTGTATAATGGACCCGTTCCACTGACTACTGAGGCCTTTGGCTCTGATAGATTACAGCGTGCATTAGAAAACTGCAGACTGCAGAGTGATTGGTGAGGGTGTTTTTTTTACCTGCTCTTTCAGTTCAGCCAGCTGGGCAGAGAGCTGTGATACGAGCGTGACTGTGGTGTCGAGCTTCTCCTGCAGTGAGCGCATCTCATTCTGCTCGCTCTCACCCTCACTGCTCACCAGAGACATGGCCCGCATCCGAGGAAACCAGTCCAGATTCTTTTCCTGTGAGAGAGAAAATATTAATATAAAGTCAAATATTAATCAGGTAAAGCGATTGGAACGGCTGCCACAGAATAATCCTGAACTATATAAACTACAGTTTGAACTCTCAGACTTATTATAACATTCAGTAATCTTACTACACCTCTTTAACAGACCTTTAGGTTGTTTTTCTGCTGCACAACCAAAAACAAGAACTGACCCAAACCAGAACAAACAGAACATGGGGCTAGTTTTAGTTCATTTTGAGACAACTGGAACCAACATACAAATATTGGACTTATGGCCAGTGGAAAAAGCATAGTTCTACTTGACGGACATCAAAGGTCCCAACACTGTGTGTGGTGAAAAAGAGTTTAAAGGATCAAACAACTTGATAATTAGGATCTGCAAATGAAAAGACATCCGCTGTCATTTTCCTTTTAACACATAATGTGTTTTTATAATACACTATAGCTTAAAAATTGTTATGCAGAAAATAATACAGTGCACTTTTCAGCACTCACATAATGGCTATAATTACACAGTCGTGTAGAACTGAGTAAATGTGATATTTTTCTCTGATGTGTGTGAAAATATGAGCAACCACACTCGTTCTGTGGGTGCAAGCATAAATGCTAATAGTGTTAGCTTCCTAAGCACCTGATCTTGTTGAACTATTAAATAGTAATACTAGAAACTGCGTTCAACAAAACACTCACATTCTGGTGCACTCACAGTCATATAATAGTGCTTGGCCACTTTATCTTCACCTGGAAGAGTAAAAAATCACTAAATTGTTGTTTTAGCTTCAAGTGTTCTCAAAGAAAAGGGAGAATGCCCTTGGGTAACACTGGATCCTGTTATTATCAATTTCAAACATGTACTACAGCCATAAAACTGGACTCTTCAATACTGGACTAATGGCCAGTGGAAAAAGCACAGTTCCACTTGTCAGATACCATAGGTCTCAACAGAGTGTGCAGGGAAAAGAGTTAAAGGGGTCAAACTACCTGATAATTAAGCACAGGATCAGGGAACTACAAACTGAACATCTGATGTCATTTTCCTCTTAACATATAACATGTTTTTTCATGCTCCTGCATGCTCTGCTAGGACACAAACCCTCATATAAAACACACAGCGTGTTTTCAGGAGATGAGAACATGTCCAACATGGACAATCTCCTGTTGTGTGCTACATGTGTGAAAGGGTGACTGGGGATCTAATATGTGAAAATGGCTTGTGTGTGCGCGCGTGTGTACGTGTGTTTGTACACAGATAGTATGAGAGATAAGAATACGGTATCAGTTAGATGGCTGAGCCACCCATCAGATTTAGTTATGTAAGGTGCTTTTCACGGCCGGGCTGATGGGGGCACTGCAAAGGTGCTGCGATTTGCAGGATGTGGCCATCCTCCGAGGTGGGAACACAGAGTCTCTCGCTTATGCAATCAATCAATCACACACACGCATGCACGCACACACACACACACACACACACACACACGCACGCACGCATGCACGCATGCACGCACACCCCTTTGTCTCTAAACTAAGCAGTTTTTCTCACACGCACAAAAGGAAAAGCCTTTCAAGCCCAGCACCTGAACTACACTGCCACAGGCCCGCTTTCTCATCTGGCTTTCAATGTCCAGTAAGTACAGTATTTACATTGCTCAGGTACAACATTAAAATCACTAACAAGTAAAGTAAATGACCTTGCTTATCCCATTGCAAAGGCTCCTGTAAAGGGGTGGGAAACATTAGGCATATATGGTGAATAGTCAGTTCTTAAAGTTGACGTGTTGGAGGCAGAAAAAGTATAGTGGCTAGATCACTGGGTCAGAGCATCTCCAGAATTGCAGATCTTCCTAGTATGCAGTGGTCAGTACCTACCAAAAGTGGTCCATGAAAGGTCAACCAGCGAACTGGTGACAGAGTCAAGGGGACCCAAGGTTCTTTTATGCAAATGGGGAGCGAAGACTACTCTGTGTGATGCGATATGACAGCTTGTTGAAGTTAATACTGACTATGATAGAAAGGTGTCAGTTTCAGCTTGCAATGTATGGGGCAGCATAGCTGCAGATGGGTCAGAGTGCCCATGCTGACCCCTGTCCACCGCTGAAAGCATTAACAATGAGGATGTGGGCATCAGCACAGGACCACAGAGCAATGAAAGAATGTGGCCTGGGCTGATTAACCACTTTATCATTTACATCACGTGGATGGTCAGGTACATGTGCATCACATATCTAGAGAAGAGATGGCACCAGGATGGACTACAGAAAGAAGGCAAGCTGGCAGAAGCAGTGTGATGCTCTCAGCAATGTTCTGCTGGGAAGCATTGGGTCCTTTTAACAGTCATCACCTACCTAAACTTTGTATGCACCCCTTCATGGTAGCAGTTTCCCCTAATGACAGTGGCCTCTTTCACCAGGATAATGTGCCCTGCTACACACCAAACATTGCTCAGGAATGGTTTAAGGAACATGACAAAAGGTTTAAGTTGTTGACTTGGCCTCCAAATTCCCCACATCTCAATCCAAGTGTGCCGTTTAAAGGATTTTCTGCTAACTTCTTGGTGCAAGATACCACAGCATACCTTCAGAGGTCTTGTGGAGTCCATGTCTTGAAAGGTCAGAGCTGTTTTGGTGGCACAAGAGGAACCTACACAATATTAGGTAGGTAGTTTTAATGTTTTGGCTGATTAGTGTACATTAGACGTTCGTATGAAAATTCATTTGTTTCGAGTCATGGTGCATAATGGAAAATGAAGTCCACATTATAGACACTGAGAGAGGAGGCCTCAGAGCCAAGTTAAACAGGGACAGACTAACAGAAAACCTGCTATGACCACAGACGCAAATGAATCGGCCCATTCTGCAACACTCGCGCCCTCAAGATGGCCCAGGACTCGAGGGGGTGGAGGGTACAAGAAAGGCAAACAACAAAAACAACAGGCTTCTTTTTGATGGCTCGCAAAGGAAAACTGAGACAGACAGCTGACATGGCTTAACCAAGCATCATTTAATATCAAATTAGCTCTGATTAATTCATTTAACACAGAATACATCTGGTATGGTTTGGGGGTGAACTGCACAAAAGGCTGGCATAAGAAATCAGAAATCTTGGAATCAGGGTGACAGTGTTTCAGGGAAAAGTTATTGCGAGAAGAAAAACAAGGAAACTAGCATATCAAGATGTTTGAATGAGGTCGGCCCCGCATTACGAAGATACTAGCTCGTTGTTTTCCAAGTGATCAGATGGGACATGAATGATGAGAAACAAAGATTAAACAAGACACATTAGTCCAGGTAGCGTGCTCCATGCTCACATAATTTCCAGAATACCTTAGCTTCAAAGCACGTTTAGGTTCCCCTAGCTTGCCTCCCACTTTCAATGGCAATTCCCTTTTTTTTTGCATTTTCTCATAACTTTATTCATCCTTTTTGCTTTCAGCAAATTCAAACATTCAAACATTTTTAAACAGTGGATTATTTTATCATGTTTTATACAGGTTAACTAGGAACTTCTCCTCCTTTATCATGCTATTTTTACTTACTTCTAATAAGGGTTTCATCATAAAGTTGATAATAAGAGCTTTAGTGACCAGTTTGTATAAGTGCTGCATGCTAGCTGAGGCAAGAATGAAGGTTTTTTGCCATCTTGCTCAAGATTTTAAAATTTGTCTCAATGTCTTAATGTTACATAAATAACAATAACAATAATAATACGATTTTTATTTTATTTTATTTTATTTTATTTTTTAAAACCCTTACAGTCACACACCACAGCATACACTGTGAACAATGTAAAATTATTTCTCTGCATGTAACCCATTCACCAAGTGAAGCAGGGGGCTGCCCCCAATGAGGGGCGTCAGTGTGTGGGGACAGTACCGTGCTCAAGAGTACCTCATTAATGACACTAGCAGTTGGGATTCAAACCCACAACCGTCTGATTGCAGGGGCTATGCCCTAACCACTAGGCCACTAGCTGCCCAAATGTAATAATAATTATAATAATAATAATAATAATACTAAGAAGAAGAAAAAGAAGAGGACAAAAAAAGATTAAACTAATTAAGTACATTGTGTTGTACCTTAATTAATACAGTTTTAGAGACTAAAACTAATGTGACCTATTATTGCAATCGCAGGGGAATTTTAATCCGTGATCCAATAAAAGCTATTATTGTTGTATTGTTGTAACACGGCAACAACAATAACTTCCGCAGTACCAAAAGATTCTTTTCAGCACACTGATGATGGTGATGTTGGTTTGGATCAGTTTCTCAAAGAATCTTGATGGACTCAGGACAAAATTTCATCAGGTTTGGATTGGGGTTGGTGTCGAGTTGCACTGGGTTGGAGTTGGACAGATAGTGTTCAGGCAACATTCAGGTTTCGGCTCTAATTTCAGACCTGAATAAAGCTCTAGACCGTTTATAGAGATATTCCTATTTGGTCTGAAACATCAGTATCAGAACAGGTCAGTGCATGTTCTTTATACATTGGCTGTATTAAGCCTACAAACACCTCTCCTTCAGTAAGCTTTAATGTAATGTATTTTCACGACTGTTGTAGAGGTGCCATAAACAGACGTCTACTTCCGGCAGTGAGGCACATTTCCAGAAGGCTACAAGCAGCTTAAATGTTTCAAGTGCTGCATTTTAAAGTGAAAAAAACAGGACATTGTTTTGTATGCAGAGCTGTATCTCTGTGGGATTGTCTGGATTTTTAAGCTGGGAGCTCAGATGGATGGTGCTCTGCTGCTGAGACGAGACTGCTGCACAGACTACAGTGTGAGGGTGAGGGAATGGAAGTCTTCATTAACTTTCTCTCCACTCCACTACTGCAGCAAGCCTGGGCTCAGGGGAGCAGCACAGGTATTGCGGAAACCCTGCTGAACACACACACACACACACACACACCTACCTGTGTGCATACTGGAAGTAGTTTTAAAACAACTTTCAGATATCAGATATCGACCGTTAAAAACATGACTTCAGCTACTCCTGCAGACTCTCACCAGCACCTTAACAGAACCTTAACAAGGCCCATGAAGCTACACTCTGCATGCAGGGCGTTCACGCTGAACAGTTCTAACAGAGCTAGCCAGTAACTTCAACAAAGCTTAAGTGTATTTGGGTCTCATTTAAACACTGTTTAATAGATTTACATAAAAATACATGATGATTAGCTTTTGTTTTCTTTTTTGGTAGTCACAAAAAATAAACATGCCCGACTTCTGATTATTGTCAGATAATCTCATATATAACTTTGGCCAAAGACTGCCGATTTTCCCAGGAAAAGGCCATTAAATGGACATAAAAAAACAATAACCGGCCTGAGTGTCAGCAAACGTGAGGATACGTTACTAAAAAGCTAAATAACTTTTAAACCTGTTATGATATGAACTTCACAACCTTTTTTTCCAATTCAGTGTCAGTCTTTTGCTCCGTCTGTTTCCCAACAGACTGATAAACTAAACAACAAAGTCTTACCAGTCGAGATCATGTTCCCTAACTACAAATATTGCACTGAGACTAGTAAAAAGCTGCCTGCAAATGTGTATACACATGCACACACACACACATACAGGTGTGAGATGTCCTGCTTCCATTAAAATTCTATTAAAACCCATGGGCTTGCTGAACAGATAGACACTATAATCACAGTCACGTGCTGGACCCTCTCAGCAGCGGTGAGCTGCCTGTTTGAAATGGAAAAGCACCTACAGTGCACTGTCATCAAACCAGTCCCGGAAACAGCAGCATGATTGCCATAATCAGTTTGATGAGCAGGGCCAGCCGCTGCATTCGCTCTCAGCTGCACAAATGTCTGCATACACACACACACCCACACACACACACACCTTAGTTTACAAAACCCAGGGGCGACTCTGGAATAAAAGAGGCAGAGAGAAGGCATGAGAGAAAAACAGAGAGAGGAGAGAGAAACTGAGAGCGATAGTACAGAGAAAGAGAGAGAGAGAGAGAGAGACAGACAGAGAGAGAAAGAGAAGGTGAGCGAAACAGTGAGAAAAAATGGCAAGAGATTGTGGAGAGAGCGAGAGCGAGAGATCCCACTGGGAGTCAGTGACCTTTGCACCGTGCGGGTGATCACGAGCCCAGGGCCCGGCGTCTTCTGCCCTCCCCCTTTTGCAGCTGCCAACGGTGCATGACGACGGTGTTGCCTAGGAGATGCCTGACTCACTGTGTGATAATGAGTGGCTGAGTAGGGGTGTGTGTGAGTGTGTGTGTGTGTGTGAGTGTGTGTGTGTGTGTGTGTGTGTGTGTGTGGGACAGGAGAGCACGTGTGAGGAAGGGCTGAGCTATTAGTGGGCCACTTGAGATGCGTTACATAACACTGCTGTGGCTGCGGCAGTACCTGCTCGCTCTCTCCAAACTGTGTGCGATAATTAAAACACACACACACACACACACACACACACACACACACACACACACACACACACACACACTGCAATGTGTGTAGGCTGTGCAGAATTCATACACACAAATACCAAGTTACACACCAATCAGCCATAACATTAAAACCACCTGCCTTATATTGTGAGGAGTCCTCTTTTGTGCCACCAAAACAGCTTTGAACCATTGAGGCATGGACTCCACAAGACCTGTGAAAGTTTACAGTGGTATCCAGCACCAAGACATTAGCAACAGATCCTTTAATTCCTACAAGTTGTGAGGTGGGACATCCATGGATCAGACTAGCTTGTACAGCACATCCTACAGATATTCCTCACACCATTACTGAACATTTTTGCAGTGTGGCAGGGCACATGATTCTGCTGAAAGAGGCCACTGCCAATTAGCGAATACCATTGCCATGAAAGGGTGTACTTGGTCTGCAACAATTCTGGTTTGGTGGTTTGTATCAAAGTAACATCTACATCAATGCTAGGACCCAAGGTTTCCAGTAGGACATCGGCCAGAGTATCACAAAGCCAATTTGCCAATGTGCCCTCTTCTCAAAGTGCATTCTGGTGCCATCTCTTTCCCAGATAAGTAGTGCACACGCACCCCACCATGTACAGTTGGTGGCCTGGTGGTTAGGGAGTTGCCCCTGCGATTAGAAGGTCATGGGTTTGTATCCCAGGACTGCTAGTGGCACCTCTGAGGTACCCTTGAGCCAGGTACTGTCTCCACACACTGTTCCCCGGGCGCTGTGTTCCTGGCTGCCCACTGCTTCACTTGGTGAATGGGTTAAATACAGAGGAAGAATTTTGTGCTCTTCATACTGTGTGCTGTGGTGTGTTCACTTCACTCTAAGACATAATATAAAAGAAATGTGATTTACCCAGGCCAGGCAACCTTCTTTTATTGTAAGGACCAGTTCTGATGTTTAGAGGTCCACTGTAGGCACTTTCAGAAGTGAGCAGGGGTTAGCATGGGCTCTCTAACCGGTCTGCAGATACGCAGCCCAGAATGTAGCAAGGTGTGATGCACTCTCCGTTCTGACACATTCCCATCATAGCCAGCAGTCTTCAGTAATTTAACTTAAAGGCATGTCAAAGAGTTTTCATTCTGGTTAATTCTAGATCATTTATATTGTTTAAGCCCAAAATATTAATCACTGCATGTCTACAGCAGTGGCTTACAATTAAAGCAACACATGAACTTTTGTATCTGTTACATCTGTTTAACCTAGTCTTACTGAGTGAACCAGGAAAAAAAACTCTCTCGCTCTTTTCCTTTTCTATACCTATGTCTTAAGAAGACCCATCAGGATTTCCTTCTGTGACTTGCAAAGTAGAAAACAAGCATACAGAGGTCTAATTCCAGTGTACAGGTGAGATCTTTTGTTTTCGAGCTTTATTATAGTCCAAAAACTATTCAGAGGGGAAAAGGTTTATGTCAGTTCTCATCTTCTTTATCTTCTTAAAGCAATACTTTACATAAATACTGAACAACAGCAGAAGATGTGAGTGTGGACTGTAAGTCTGCCATAGTGAAGTAATTACAAGAAAAGATAATTCACCAAAGATGATTTAGTGAATGAATACGCTCTAAATAAATCTGATAATACTGCACTTATTGTATGATACCAGTTAAAGGGGAATTCCATCAACAGTTTTTTGCGATGTAAATATTAGTCATTCAGTGGTTTGATGTGAAATAGTGTTTTGTAGGGAAACCTTCCAATTGAGATTTCCATTACAGTGGTGGTAATAGGAAGCAGCGGTCACAAAGTCTACAGTGACAATGAAGTCATTTCATTATTTTATTTATAAAGGTTAAAAAAAAAATGCTTTCTTTGGGTTCTACCTGTCTTACAACAGCCTAAACAGACTTTACTACAATTTATGAAACCTTTTCAAAAATACTGTAAAACAAGATAAGTATTTGTGAAGTAGCTTTTAGAGACATTAAACTCTGTTTTGCTCTGATTAATTCTGACATCACATGAACTCGTTCTCAATCAAACCACTTTGACTTTTTATTTAAATTATAAATATTTAATTTGGCAGAAATGTTAAAATACTTCGGAATTTCTCTTTAGGACACATACTGAACAGCAACAATACACACAATTCACCTTTGTAAACAAGGTGCACTTTTTCAATTACACATTGTTCATCTGTTTCTCTGTATCATTTGTTAGCCCCAATTACCCCATTCATTAATGGCTAGACTGCCACAGGACCATCAGTGAACAGGTATTTTTTTGGGTGTAGTGTATTCTCAGTACAGTAGTGACACTGGAATGGTAGTGACATGTTAGTGTGTGTTTGTGTTGCACAGAGAAGACGCATACTGGTGGTCCTGCAGGGATCCTGATAAATGGTGTGAAAATAAAATCATTGATACAATATGCTAGCAAATTATGCAGAGAAACAGATGGTCTACAGGCTGTAAGTGCAGTACAAAAGGTCACCTCCATGGTAAGTGGAGCTGAATAAATTGAGTCTAGATACCTAATGAACTGGTACATTAGTTTGTGTGACCTGTTTTAAGACCAAAACCCGCAGATGTGCCTGGAAAATCGTATAGATTCCTCATATTTCTGTGAGGGGACATGTGAATAGTGCTAAAGAGCGAGCAAATATTCTTTCCTCCACTCAACTCAGCAGCATCCTGAATGAGCGATTAATGATCACTCCAGTGGTTATAACACGCACTGTGAGAGTGCAGGTTACACATGCACACAAGGTATATACACACTTACAACACTCAGACACACACAAACACATGCTGTATGAACTGCACACTTGTATCCACTAGCTACCTTTACCACTAGCTACTAAGTGGAGAATGAGGGTCCAGTATAGTGGTGCGAAAGAACATTGGTATCTCTTTGATGGTAAACTTCCATTTTTCTATTTTGTCTTGAGCGTGTTGAGTGTTTTGTCTTGAGCGTGTTGAGTGTTTTGTCTTGAACTTGTGTCTTTTAAACCCTGTGCCTCACAAGCTAGCCGTTAGTGGGCGAGGATGCTCACAGTTTATATGATGAGCTTCAGCCTTAGCAAACTGAATGTTAAATTCAGACGCATTGTGTGCATAGACTGTGGTTGCATCAAGAAATGTTTTGCAACTGCACCTGCATTTTATGTAGCCTTGTGTCTTATTTTGTCAGATACAAATGTCTCAGACAGTTCATAGAGAAAATGTTCCTCATCAAAAGATACCTAGCTATTCAAAATGCTTTCCACTGAACATTAAACATAAAGCTATTTTAATTTTGCCATTTTCTGGCAAAAAAATACAGAACTGAAGAAACTACTGATAAATGGGTATGGTACCTTGGGTATGTTGTCATACCTCAAATATTTTATCCCTTTGTCTCTGCACTCAGCCCTAAAACCTTCCAGCTGTTTAAAACACCTCTGAGCAAAAGGAGTTTCAATATGTGCTTTTGACAATAGCTTGGAAAAGAAAACTGTCAAATGATTGTTTAGATGAAATGAGCATGTGGTAAATAGTGGTTTATGTAAATGAAACTAGATATTTCTTACTAAACTGAAAACCTGAGATATCCAAGGCAATAATCAGGAATGCTCTGAAGTTTTGACACTGAAAATATTCCTCTAAAATTGTCATTAAAAGCACCTTTAACAGAAGGTTAAAGGTCTATTAACAAGATTATCCAGACGTCAAATCTGATACTCAACAAAAAAATCAAATAATAAGCTGATTAAAAAGGCTGTTTGTTGCCTTCATTTTCAACAAAGCAGACATTTTTGAATGAGAAAGCCCAGAAAAAAGCTTCAAAAAATGTACATGAGAAGCTGCAGCATATGCCTCAGTCACTTTCCTCCACTAGTCAGCACAAACACATTCCAGCAGAGCACCGGCAGATTATCACTATACTGTCTGTTGTGAGGAATTATTTCATATTTTCTACATAAGGAAACTGCCAGTGCATCATTGCCGTCTGTCTCTCATTTTGGAAAAAAAAAGCCAAAAAAGTGTAAACAATGTCCTAAAGAACTATGAAATCCATTGCCTTGGATGACCTACTGTTCTCTGCTATGAAGGATGTGTGATTTAGTGGCATGTACTGTAGTTTATGTACTATAATCATTTTACCAAGTTTATTTTATGCAAACTGTTAATCTATACTATCATTTAAAACCTCAAGGTCAACTAGATGAAATCTCAACCTCCTGAAAAGCAAATCGTTAATCTTTTGTCAAATGTCAGTGGCAGAAAACTGACCTTGATCATCTGGGCCACGTAGCTCTCAGGGCCCGTGTACTCTGTGGGGTCCTTCACTCGTACCAGCACCAGGAAGTACAGGTAGTGCCACATGTTGTGTTCAATCTTGATGTGCTCCTCAAAAGACACTGTCTTGTTGTCGAACTTGTCTCTCTCCAGCCCTGTATGAGTGGAGATCAACATAAACAACACTAAACTAATGCTCTTTCAGTAAGTATGGCACTTGTATTGCTTCAGATTCAGTCTGCTGTCATGGCCATGATTCACAATTTTAACTACAAACAGAAATGTTGCTTCCAAAGCAAGCCAACTGTAAGACAAATCAACTCTAGTTACTACTGTGCTGTTATGCATCTGTCATACATGTTATACATTTGCATTACGCAATAACATGCATTTTAAGTTAACAGGCTAATAACAATTGGTTACACAGCCAGTTATGTAATGAATGACAGATAAAACTCTGTCTCCCCAGGTAAAGTCTGCACTTTTTCATAATGCATCCATGCAATGCATCAGTCTCTAAAACAAAACTGTACACCCCATAGCTTTTCAAAACCTAATAAAACAGCTCCTCTTCAACTTAACGGTTCAAATACAGTATTGATTGCAAATACATCAACACTTTCACAAATGATAGCTAAATCAGATCAAATCAATTGGTTTTAATTAAACAGGTCTTTACTAACTGTAATCATCATTGGGCCTCCAGCTGCTGGGATGTGTGTGTGTTCATGTGTGTGTGTTCATGTGTGTGTTCATGTGTGTGTGTGTGTGTGTGTGTGGGACCTACCACAGATAAAGCAGGTGGTTTTCAGGACCTCCTCTTTGCCCTGCTTCTCACTCCTCAGGTCAGCAAATGTGTCAATGATCACACCAAAGATGAGATTCAGCACAATGATGATGACGATGAAGAAGAACAGCAGGTCATAAACCACACGAGCCGCAAACATAGGCTCCTACCAGAGGGGAGGACATGAGTTATAGAATAAGAAGAGATGAGGTTCCGTAGCTTTAATTAGGTAAGTGTTTTATTTATTTCCAGTATGTTACATTCAGCAAATAAAGAGTAATTGTTTGATAAATGCACAGAAATGTGTGCTC
>JBBPCX010000018.1:13581873-13594373 GCA_037974365.1 Hydrocynus forskahlii | reverse complement strand
CATAACTGCAAAGGGAGAGGCTGGGAAAGAATAAACAAACACTGATCCAATTAATCCAATTAATCAAACAGAGAACAGAGCAATTCTTCTTCTAACACAGCAGTGCTGGCTGGCTAGCCACCGTGATTGAATGTGGCTGCCTTCCTGATCACCACTGGCTTACACTGACAAAACAGTGGGTTCATCATTTCCAACAGGGCACAGAAGCACAGGCCAGGGAGGGATCAATGACACCCAAAAAAAAAAAAAGAACTCGGGCTCTGTTCATCAGCCGCAAAGAGCTCAGCCCTTAAGAAGACAGCAGAATGGACAAACTACACAGGCTGTATCAATGCCAAGCTGATACACAGTTCCTTATCTGACTAGAGAACTAGAGACAAATGTGGCAGGAAGACTGTTGCTATGTATAAAGAAATAGACAGAGAGAGAGAGAGAGAGAGAGAGAGCGAGAAAGAAAAAATAGAGAGAGAGACAGAGAGAGAGAGAAAGAGAGAAAGAGAGCGAGAGAGAGAGAGACGTCCTTGAGACTGACAAATAAGAAATCTTCACTCCAATCCAGCTAGTCACTCAGCTATTCATCCACTTGTCCCACACCAAGATGATCACAATGAAACAAAGAGAGGAGCATTTGTACACATAATCATCTGTGCTGTATGTTGTGTACATATGATATAAATGGAAGAGGAGTGAGCATATGAAAAGGCGCAATTATAAATTCTCTTTTTATCAAGTGTAGACCTAATTATGAGCAGAAATGAAGCAGCTTTAATCTATCCACTTACTCTGAGAGCAATGCTCTCAAAGAGAAACAAAGACATTCGATTGCAGAAACGGACGTTGTAATGGACAGGCTTGGTGATCAATATACAAACATACGTGTTTTGTAGAGAGCAATAAATGCTCTGTCATTGACCTTGAACTGCAGCCAACTTTTCTTTTTACTTTTCAAATTTGACATGATTAGAATTGTAGTCATAACTTGCAATAAAAACAGATAATAAATCTGAAAAAAGATGGTCCATCACATGAGACACACGGACCAACTACTGTTAAATTGTAACATATCGATGCAATACACAATTCTAATATGCAATTCTATCACAGAGCTTCTAAGAGCACCCTGATCAAATGAAACATTCTGAGGATTTTCTAAATGAAAAGGGTATTTCAAAGCCTTTAATTTCTTCAAGAAGTGTAAGGCTGACTTTGATGTGCGTTTTGGATCAGTGTGTTTTAATTTTCAACCTTTTTTCTTCAACAGTTCCCTCACTGAGGGACATGGCTTTCAGGATTTGTTGATATTTAATAGAATCTTTTCTTCTCTCTATCATTTCTTCTCTCTAACATTTACTGTGCCACTGGCTACCACACAATCACAAAGTATAAGAGATCCACCCTCATTCTTTACTGAAATGTTTGTCTTGTGTTCTTTTAAACAAACCATTTGTGATTTTAGCCAATGATTTCATGAGATCACAGCATTTGATTGCAAATTGATACAGGTTTATTGTTTATTGGTTTATTGATTCACTTTTGTGTTGCATACTTCAGAGGGTAACTTTTGTGAATGAAGGTCAACTAGTGACCTAGTGACGTGCAAACTTATATAACCAACTCTTTCTGTAGGTTCTTGGCATGGTTGTGGGGGTTTTGCTTTACTCCCATGACCAGTTTTTTTAGAAGCAGTTTTTTTTAGTCCTGGTCTTATCTTGACTGTTCTGTTAACTTCCATTTCTTAATGATATTCTGGACAGTGAAAAGTACAAGCATGATATACATTTTGTATTCTTTAGATGTATTTTATATTCTCTAGCTTTGCAAGAATTATTTATATTTAGTTTAAGATTCTCAGTTATCTACTTAAATAAGGGCTGTCGAGTCTAATTACTACTCCGGGAACACTCCGGGAACACAACACTCCGGGAACTGTCACACAATTTATTTCCCTCTAGAATTGATAGGGTATCCATATTTGCCAAATATTTGTCACGGAAATATTCATTCATTTACTTGTTTTCTGTAACCACTTAATCCTCACTAAGGTTGTGGGTATCCGGAGCCTATCCCGGGGCCAACGGGCGTAAGTCGGGGACTCACCCTGGGTGGGGCACCAGCCCACTGCAGGTCACGACAATACGTCATATTAAAGTTTGTTTCATGCGGGTGTTAAATTAAATTTTAATTTAGAAAATCAACAAAATGTCATCTAACCAGAGGCAACCAAACATTCACACACAGTTGTATCATTTACTGATCATTTTCACATAATTAGAGCAAAATCCAGTACGGCATTTAACCCATGCCATGGCACAGATTGTATGATGTTTATATGATATAATTTGTGCACGGAATATCTCATGCCACATGTAAATCACATGTCACCGCTGAATAATACCAACAACCGGCCTGTATCGATAATAACTACACAATCAAGTGATAGTGAGAAAGCTAATATTAATGGCAGTAAGCTCGTTAAGAGCTAAAAGATCAGAGAATTAGACTGTCCCCCTTTATCTCTGGGTGTGCTTTTGATATAGTGGAGACAGCCGAGTGCCCGGGGCCATGTTTTTGTTGTAGCTCACGTGGAGAATGATGTAGAAGATGCGAGTGAAAAGCACTGGTTGCCTGATCCAACTGAACGCATCATAAGACAAAAGCATATGGCCACAGGCTTGTGCCTCTGATGGCTAAATTTATCTTGAGCAAAACAAAAAGTCATCTATGTTATCCTTCATCTCGTGTGAGTCATGTGTGAGCAAATGTATACATATGTGTGCATATGCGTATTGAAGTACAGAAAGAGAAAAGCTGAAAAGCTGAAACAGTGCTGGGTCATTATGAAAGTCACTAGGCGGTGGGATAAAAATACTCTGTGTCCTGTCAGGCTCAGTAGTAACAAAAAGCAGAAGTGAAACCGAACCTGACAGACAGACAAACAGAGCAAAGTGGCACCAGCAGTTCAGCAGCAGGGCATGTGAGCACTTCCACAAATGAGTAACCCAAAGTTGAATAATTATGAAGAACTGAAACCTTTCTGGTTTAACACTGATAGACAGTCACAACAAAAGGGTGACTGTATTAATAATAGTCTTTAACCTTAAAGCTTTTAACCGTAGGCGTCAGTATGCAGGCCCACACTTCAGTTCCTCCCTCTTGTAACTATAAAGCTTATATTAGAAGTGGGCATGATAAGTAACACAATAATACACTTTTCAGAGTACATCTTTATACTGTGCCACCGTCCCCCTTGTGCCACGAAAACATCTATGGCCCATTGACACATAAATCTCATAACACTTCTGTATGGGTACTGGCACCAACAGATTCTTTAAGTTCTGTAAGATGCTAGTTGGGACCGCCATGGATCGGACTAATTTGTCCAACACATCCGACAGATGCTTGATTGGATTAAGATTTAAGGAATTTGATGGCCACATCAACACCCTGACCTACCATGTTTGTCAAACCATTCTTCCCATCGTGCATCCTGGTGCCGTCTCTTCCCCAGGTAAGCGACACACATGTACCTGGCCAGCCACATGATGTAGAAGAAACCCAGGAAGACCAGGTGCTCACCTTTAACTGCTCTGATATGTTTATACCCATTGCAGGCACTTTCAGTGGTGGATAAAAGTCAGCATGGGCACTCTGACTGGTCTGCGGTGAAGAGCTCCACAACACAAGCTGTGATGCGCTGAGTATTCTGACACATTTCTGTCATAGTCAGCATTATTTTTTCAACAATCTGTACTGCAGTAATTGGTTCAGACCAAATGGCTTCACTACACCATGCACATCAGTGAGCATTAAGTGTCCATGATCCCAACACTGGTTCACCAGTTGTCTGTCCTCAGACCACTGCTAGTAGGTCCTAAATACTGTATACTGGGAATACCCCACAACAGAGGAGCTCTGACCCAGTCATCTAGCCAGCACAACTTGGCCCTTGTCAGGGTAGCTCAGATTCCTACACTTGCCTATTTTTCTTGCTTCCAACACATCATCTTCAAGAACTGTCTGTTCACTTGCTGTCTAAATTATCCCACCCCTTGACAGGTCCCAATATAATGAAACAAACAAAGTTATCCAGTTCACCTGTCAGTGGTTTTAATGTTATGGCTGATCCTTGTACACTGAGTTTGCAAACAACAACCAGTATACAGTTACAGCATAAACATTAGTAACTGAAGTCAGTTATTTATTTATTTTTTGTTATTATCAGTACTTTGATTTAGAGCCTTTTAAGTGTGTCGCTAGTGTTTTGCTGGTCCATTTCATCCATGCCAACTTGTTCATGAACTTCAGAAAAATGTCAATTTTTTTCCCTAACACTGTGATGTTATTACATTGTTATCGGTTTTAATAGTAATAGTAGTAGTAATAATAATAATAATAATTAATGATTAGCCTAAAAATCATGGGATTAGTGCACATTCCTACCTGATGTGCCAAGATGTAGATGTTGTGGCCCACATCTTTGGGAGTGATCTGATCCCCTAAAGCCTCCACATCAACCTCACTCTCCAATCCTTGTGCATAGGCCTCCTTAATCACATCCACCTGTACACATACACACACTGCATTCATACACATGGTATATGCTTTGGGTGGCATCTGTTTAAAACAGCAGGGGATGCATTTTAAATACACTGGGGGACATACTTTCATCTCAGTCAGAATCTGAAACAATAATCTAGAGACGTGTAACTTTGTTTTTTATAGCCTAAGGCAATCAGACCAATCCTCACTCACCAGCTCGTTGGGCCTCATCTTGTTCAGGATCTGTTCTGCATTCTCACTGTCATGGCAACTCTCCATGATGGCCAGAAGCAATTTGGAGGCATTATTCTAGTGAAACAAAGATTGCAGAATATTCAGAGGTCTAAGAAGACAACTCTTAGATTGAATTACTGTCACATGTACCAACTGTAAGGCTGTAAAATATACAGTAATGTGAAGAAGTCAAAGATCATCCAGGAAAATGTATCATTAAGTATTTGGCAGATGCTCTTATCCAGAGCGACGTACATGAGTGCTATGTAGTCCAGAAGAAAACATGTCCCTCACAATAGTAAACTTTAAAATTAAGAGATTAGATTCTACCGGAGATGGAGTTAGTCCTCCACCGAGCCTCTAACAGATCACACGCACAGAAGATTTCTTTTTTGGCATTTAAAAAAAACATGAAGCAGAAAACTCATTTCACATAAAATGACACAAAAGCCTCTTTCACACTAAGCATAGTAAAATGACAGTGTGTAAGCACTGCAGTACCTTCAGTTCTAGCACAAGGTCCATTCTGTTCTTTCCCAAGGGCTCAATGGGGTTTACTATGAGAGCGATAATGATGTCAATGCCATTGGATTCGTGCTTGGCTATGCATGACTGAGGAGAGGAGGAAAGACATTTACAAACACATTCACCGTCACTGGAGCTTGGAACACATATATGTTACATTCTAACCAAAAACTAACAAGACTGATTAAAATATAATTTAATTATTACAGTCTTATCATCCCTGTGAGTATCTGGACTGGCTACCTGGTTCTCGTGGCAGGGGCCCTGGCAGTATTCAGTGATGGTCTCTAGTGTCTGTCGAACCAAGTCAACATTCCTCTCATTGATGTAGAGGCCCAAAAGTCCCAGACCTCCAGTGGTGCTGCCACAGATACAGTCCAGGAACTGCAGTGTCTCACACACCAGGTTGTAGTTAGTTTTGTTGTTCTGGTCCCGAAGGAAATTCTGTGTAAAGAAGTAGAGACTGAGGTCAGGATGAGCAACTCACCATCATTTTTCACATAATTGCCAAACATAAACTATCCTCAGACTAAAACACTGCGGCTGTCGGCACAAAATGTTTGCCTCTCCGCCACTTCTTCCTTTGTAGCCCAACGTAGACGTCTGTTTAACCCTGCAATGTTCCCCCACAGAGTTTATGTCTTTAAAAAAGCCTCTTCTTAGTTTTTCTTTCATTTATTACCTCATTTGCAGCTCACTGAAGTAAGCAGAGGAATTCCCAAAGTTTCAGTCAATGTCACATTTGTGTTCACAGGTAAAATAGGATATTTATTTTTGTACATACTGGCTTGTTAAGTTTTTTGTAGCCACATGCTGTCATGTTTTGCAACTCAAAACGAATCTACATTAGCTGTCTACACTCAATGTTTTGAAAGCAATAATTATAAAAAAATTCGTAGAACACTTTTCATACACTGCAAAAAATGAAATCTTACTGTGAATAACAAATAATCTAGTTCCCAGAATCTTTTTCATGTTTAAATGTTCTCTCTAAATTGACAGATCATTTTGCAAGTATCTTTTTCTTTTCTTCTTTGTATAAATTTATTACAATGATTTATTTGCAGAGTTCCAAGTGGGTTACAGACGGGTGACGAGGTTCAACAGCAACAAAATAACTGAAAGTTAAGTGCAAGAGGGTTGCTGATGAGCATTATTGCACTTCTGCTTTCAAAATGGGTGTAATGTGTGCTCTCTTTCCTGTTTTTATAAGGACCCATGCTGATGCATATTGCACAAAAGAAGGATGAACTGTTTTCTTAGGAAGCCAAGCAAGAATGCATTAAAATAACAAATGCATGTACAAGTTTATCTGTATTACTCTAGAATGGAAAAGCCCTACTTTTAGAAATATTTCTCAAAAGATAAAAAGCAACTTCAGTGACTTCTTTTACATATGAAGTCAAACTTCAGATTTGGTATGTAGCAAAACAGCCTTTTCTTAATTTTAGTACCATGAGCCTAATTTTCAGTTTCTTTAGCTGTACAAGATTGTGTGACATCCACTGAAAAAAATACATATCAATTGAGAATTCTAAATACTTATGCAATGCAAAATGAATGTATGGTAACACAATAATACAACATGCATTTTATGTATGTATTGATTCTTCCAACACTGATGTACTGATTCTGGCTTCCAGTTGCTGAGTCTGACGTTGTTGTACCTGCAAGTGCCTGTTGTGGTTCTCACACAACAGCTGTAGAAAACGCAAAATGGGCTTCATAATGGTAATGGCCTGACTCATCTGGACCTCCTCTACTTCCTCCTCCAGTTCCTCCACCCCCGAGCCCGCCACCTCCAAGTCTGGGTCACCCTCCTTGCGAAACATGCTGTAGGCCCTGAAGGTGGCACAGGAAGCATCTTTAAGCTGGCCCCGCATCTCCTCTTTCAGGTAAAGGGAGTCCCGGCCTGCAAGAAAAGCAAAAGTCTAAATGATTTACTGGTTTGAAGTTAAAAGAGTGCAAAAATGCTACTGTGGAAGAACACCTGACATATAGGTTGATGTGGACAGTGTGGAAAAAATATTTGCAATTATGTCCTCCAACTGTAGCCATATTTTTAAGTTCTTAATCTTAAGACATATTTATTTACCTGTTTACAATACTAGGAATTAAATGATACAGTGACCATCTGGATAATTGTGCTGATTTATGTACCTGTTTTATGAGAATCATATAGACTACATATGCACTTTAATGAGTTAACCCAATTTAAAATAATTATTTAACCGTTAAAATAACATGTAGTTGGGATGTGGTTACTTTGCTTTCAATCCTGGACAATGGAATGTCCTTGAGACAGCTGCAAGCCAGAAACAGCCTGCCCAGACTTTCTGTACTGAGTGCTCCTATGTATGTGAGGAGAAAATGGTTGAAAATCTATTAGCCCTCATTCCAGCAGACGTACACCTGCACACAATTTTGGCAAAGCTGCTGTACCACTACCTCAGGTAGCTCTACTCATTATGTCCCCTTTAACTTAATACATAGTGTCCTACAGCATTCCATTGCAAAACTGTGTTGACTTACACAAATCAGGGAATGGATACAAGAAAATAATTGCTTGACTTCAAATGCCTATATCAGGGGTTAGAACAATCATTTAACTATAATGAACCACCCTGAAAGCGGATACAAGAATATTTTGTCACACGAAGGAGACAGAAAAGGGAAGAATTATCTAAAAATATGTTCTAAGACGACAGTTTCAGAATTACATAGGTTTTGAGATTTTTTGGGCAATCACATCTCCAAATCCACCATAAGGCTTTGACTCCAAACACTGAAGGCGGCGTAAAAATAAAGATGGCTACAGAGAAAAGCACTTAATACCAATATGGTGGAGGATCTGTGATGTGGGGCTGTTTCTCCTCCAAATGTCTTGGCAGTGCTGTTCACATACATTGCTTTTTGGATTACAGGAACTATCAGGTGATTTTAAATTTAAGTATAGCTGTCTCTACCAAGAAGCTAAGACTTGGTCATAGTTGGATTTTCTAGCAAGACAAAGATCAAAAGCACACACAAATGTTCACTCCAAAAAGGCTGAATGAAGAGACCCAAGACTCTTTTGTGTTATCATACCCTATACAACACTACAGGCAAAAGGGTGTTGGCAAAATACCAAATGAAGAGTTGCCAATATTTATGACGTGTTTTTCGTAATGAAATGTATTTTGTGATCAACTGTGACTTTGTCCCAGTGGTAATGGGCTCATGTGGAATATGATAAACATTAAGGGAAATTTTAATCAGCCTCGTCACTCATATTAAATAAATAATTCTGGAGGGCACTGTACAGTATAAACAAACTAATATCAGTCACAGACAGAACTGAAATCCTATTCTTCACATATAAGAAACTACGAAAAAAACTGTGAGGCTGGCCCCTTACCCGACCTTGTGATGTAGTATGTTCAGCAGGGAGTGAAGCGGAAACAGCCCTTCATCAAGCCTGGTGCTCAGCTGCTGTGCCTCAAGCCCACAGTACTCAAGCATGATGAGCACAACATCCTTATTTTTTTTTTTAGAGATACACTGTTCATGTGACTGGTGGTGTACTTGGGATTACTCTATACTTTGGTGTTAGTACTGTAAGCTAAGCCATGCTCTATTTTAGATTTATGCTTTTTACCCCAGAAGACTGAATCCATAACATAAAGACAATTTTACATTAATCTTAACATGCTATAAAGCTACTACAAAAAATAAAAACAGGACATTTTACTTTTAGGTTCTTCATCCATTTCATTAATGCTACAACTAGCTGCTAAAAAAACAATAGCTAACACAATGATACAATCTGACAAAACTTATACTAAAGTGTACCGTTTTCACCACTGATCCACTGTGCAAGCCAAACACACTCTACTGATCCATTCACGCTTCATGAGCTGATGAATGACGTCCTGATTAGTCACTGGCATCTAAAGAGGCTACACAAAAAAGCTGCTAATAGACATCAGTGAACACCCCCACACACAGCAGGTAGAGTATGTCATCAGTAGACCAATCCACTTTAGGCCAATCCCCTTTACCCAGCATGAAGTTACACACTCAGTGTTTGGACATATAAAAGTAATGCTCAGCTCATCAGTAATTATGGAGTGATTCACTGATGTGTTGAAGGATGTACTAGAGATGAGGGGTGAGTGTGAACTGGTGTGAGGAAGCTAATGGTCTGGTCATAGGTGGTCCACCTCTCTTGTGTCTGACGCTGGACACTTCATTCTCCTCCTCTCGCTTTCGGCAGCTGATCTCGAACATGTTGACAGAGACAGTGGAGCGGATTTCCTTCTGAGCCAGCTGCATGCGGTCAAAGAAAACCTTGAAGAACTTCTCAGACTTCTTCTGCTTGTGGAGCTGGCTGTAGAAAGAATTCTGCAGAAAAAGAGAAAGGGGTGGAGGGGAGACAGGGTGGGTGGAATGAATGCCTAATAACCAAATAAGTTACGAAATAAAATAACCGCAGGGAATATTGCAGTGTTTAGACAAGCAGTGTGTGTGCACAGACCTGTGTTTGTGTGTTTCCACCCCGCAGCAGAGCAATACCCAATAGGATGCTCTCTTCAAACACACGGTCATTCTTGGTGCTGACGATGAGATCGATGACCAACTCTGATGCTCCCACACTATCCAACAGACACTGAATATCAACGACAGTTGTGCCAGGCTTGTCCGAGTCCTGTCCTGGAGAGCCAACTACCCACAAACACACAACATTACAGTCATGAGAGGCAAGCATTGAACGATCCTAAGCATAATAAATCTTGCTTAATCCTGCCTCTATTTTTATGGCCTTGTGTTAAGTCATTTGACATATGTATGACAGGGCTGCACAAAACATCATTTGACAATCAATACTGCAATGCACACCTTCATCATTGTGAAACTGCCAGTGTTTACAATATGCAATAAGCAACAAAATGAACCTTGTGCCTGTTGACAATATTTACCATTGCGGAAGGCAGATTTCATGTCTATACAAAAAGCTAGTTGTATACTTCAAGCCTCTGGAAAACACTGATATGTCTCAGCTCTAGTCAACCTTAGGTGAACTGGCCTCAGGCTAAACAGCCTCAAACACCACAGAATCAGGCGGTAAATTTATGTAACATTCATAATTACAATCTTTCCTACCAGATTACAGTTTTGCGGTCAAATTATAGTTGACAATATACAGCTTTTACTAAGATGCTCCATAATTATGCTCTTTAATTGGACTTTTCTTGAATTTTCCCTTCCTTGTGCACAGTGAAGCCAAAGATCATATTGCCCGAGCATTTACCCCTTTCAGACCCAAATTATGCAGCAGGTATGACAAAAAGATGAACATGTTAACATAAAAAATAATCAACCAAATGTTTATAATTGTTAGAGCTGCACTTTAATAGGCATGGACTCTAAAGGGGAAACACTGCAATATTAAAAATTCTGTTTTTAACTGTCAAACTTATTTTAAATCAAATTTTAAATCATTTTTAAATCATTATATAAATCAGTTTTTACATTTTACATTTTTTGTTTTATTGTTGTGATCATTGTTTTTATGATTGTTCTACTTCCTTTTTTTTTATTATTGTTTTATTATAGTTTTTATGATTATTCTACTTCCTTTTATGTAAAGCATATTGAATTACCTCTGTGTATGAAATGTGATATATAAATAAACTTGCCTTGCCTTGCCTAAAACTGCTTGTGTTTCTGTTACGATTACGGCATTTAGCAGACACTCTTATCCAGAGCGTCATACAGCAGTGCTTGTGCAGGTTTATTATGTGTATTAGCACACATGCACGTACACTGATGAGCCAAAACATTATGACCGCCTGCCTAATAAGCAGTTTATAGCTCTCAAAATAGCTCTGATTGCCAAGAAATGGACTCAGTAAGGCCTCTGAGGACTCCCTGTGGTCTCTGGCACCAAGACATTTGCAGAACCAGAACATCCCAGAAGTGCTTGATTGGACTGAGATACTGGGAGTATGGAGGCCAGGGCAACACCCTGGTTTCCTCAAACCATTTCCGAACAACATGTGCTGTATGGCAGAGCTCATTATACTGCTGAAAGAGGCCAGTACCACTGGGGAACACCCTTACCATAAACGGGTGAACCTGGTTTAAGTTGAAGGCACACATTAAATTGATGTTCACATGGCTACCCAGACCTAGAATTTCCCAGTATAACTTTCCCCAGAGCATCACACTGTCCTTGCCACAGTGCATTCTGGCCACACCTCTTCATTAAGTAAATGGCACACGGATTTCCAGCCTTCCACCTGATGTAAAAGACAAAGGGCTCATTTATCCAAGTCATCAGGTGATTGCTTCCATCTAATCTGCATCGCATTGCTCCAGTAATGGCACTGTGTCAGTAGAAGCAGAAATCCTGGCACTTAAACAGAGTACTGGTTTCTTCACCCAAGAATACTGATGTAATGCTAGAATTTAGTCTAGGGTTAGCCTTAAGCAGGTTTCCAGCTGCGACTGAGATCCCTCTCACATTGCTGCGGTGCAGCCTCCGCTGGTCAGCTGCATCAGACGATGACGCAGTCTCTGGGCCTAGTCCTAGGATCAAGATGAGAGTCTGTTTAACAGCTGCTGCTGACAAGGTGAATGGTTGTAATATTCCAGCAGTGTCAGAAGTGTGGTACCTGGCACCAAGTTGAGGATGAAAGCACAAGTGTATTAGAGAAATTTGGATGTGAAGATAAATTTAGCAGTGTCTTCGCTTCTTCGCTGAACCTGGTGAACCCAATGTGTGCTTACGACTGTGCCATAGGCTGCCTCACGTGCAACTCCAAATAATATAAACGAACAACAGTTCTCTTCAGGAAATCTTCTTTAGATACTTCATTATAACACAAACGTTTCAGCATCATCTCCTTGGCCAATAAAAATTCAGGACTCATCCCTGAATAACACTTTCATCCAATCATCTACACTCCTTGATGGCTTCTCCTTAGCTCACCGTCACCTTGTTTTCTTCTGCTCGGGTGCTAGTGAAGGTTTTCATTTAGCTGTTCTGCTTGTAAATGCCATTTCATTCTGCTCATTTCTTACATCATTAACACTGCCTCCTGTTGCCACCGGTTTTTTTTGTTGTTGTGCATTTTTTGTTTCTAAGGCCTCGTTTACACTGCAGGTCTTGATGCTCAATTCTGATTTGTTGCCTATATCTGATTTTTTTTACCTTCTGT
>JBBPCX010000018.1:13571563-13581773 GCA_037974365.1 Hydrocynus forskahlii | reverse complement strand
CATGGAACAGATCCGATCTGTGTCACATATGAGCAAAAAATCGGAATTGGGTCACATTTAACTGACAGTGTAAACGATGCATTGCCAGCTTTTCTGGTTTTCCTGTGTGATTTCCTGTTATAACCTTTTCACTTTGTTTATACTTGCCTTAAATTTTACACACAGCTGACTAAGAACAACCAACATACACTGCATGTCGACTTTCCTTCTTGAAGGACTTTTAAAGACTCCATTGTTTCAATTCAGTTCAAACAACTCTCTCATCACTGCCCACGCTTCCTTTCAATTAGCCAGGTCCAACTGCCCGTTAGGGTCTGTAAGCAGTCTTTTAACTGCAGACTAATTTGCATATTTAGATTCGTGCGATTATTTGTCTTAGAAATGCAAATTTTTCCCGTACACTTGAACTGGAAAAAATGGGCCATTCATTATAATAATGTAATTTTATTTGTTTCAGGTGTGCCAGAAAGCCAGGATGTCTTTCCTGTGCAACAAATATCTGTAATTTGTTTATTTGCTATGAAGTAGAAGAGTTGGGTGAACATCGTCCAAGTGTGGCAATTCCATCATTTTTGCCAGGGGTGGTATTGCAAGTTATTTAATGTATGAGAGGCTGTCAAAATACCCCCCCCCGGTTTATCTGTTCCTTTACCACATAGACAACAGAGTAAATTCCAGGCATGGAGACCCTGCTCTCAAAGCACAGTAAAGATATTACAGAATATAACTTGACTCAGTGACCAGTAAACAGTACCTCAGGTGTTGAACAGATCTAAACACACATCCTGAACATGCACAAGCTGCTGCAGGCTCTTTAGGAATGAAGGCTGAACAGTTACAATGCTAAATCAGTATGTAACACTATACAGCACGAACTGTTTGAAATTATGATAAACCAAAATATTTCAGAGAATTCCCACCTGTGAACATAAGGGAACTTTTAAACATCTTGGATGTTGTGATATCATATATTAACACCACATTCATTGCTTCTAGCAAAGATGAGATCTAGAAACAGTTTTGACACTCAGGAAAAACATGTCTCAGTCTTATATCAGGCAACACAGCCTCGGCCAAAATAGCATCAGGCTACGTGGCCACAGGCAGAGCGGCCTTGGGTGGTGAAGCTGTTGTGTTATCAGGGTTTGCATTCTTTCTAACGAAACTAATTGCAGTGTTGTAGTTTAATTAAACATGACAATGCACTGCAGCCACAAATTTACTGAACTACGATATTATGTTTTTTTTATTTGACAATGCTACAAACTACAATGGTATCACTAGGCTTGCTTCCACAGCTATCTTAGATTTGAAAATACAAAATTACTGGATGAGAAACCGTGGAAATGTGTGGGAATTAAAAATAAAAGGCACAAGTATGAGGGCCAGACTCCGTTGCTGAACTTGCCTGGCTGATTAGACCCTGCAGACAATCGCAAAAGGTCTCAAAATATCATGGTGACCTAAAACACCTGTCTTTCCAGATTATCCTGCGGACTGGGGTGATTATAATCCAATCTTTACCTCTCGGATCTGCACCCAGGCCAGTTGGGGACGTCTCGATTGAGAGCCCCAAATGTTAAACATATCTGCTTATTTAAGTATCCTGTAGTGTGGTGTGAATGCCGTTTCCTCTGTGTCAAATACAATTTTGACGTTGTGTGTGAAAGAATATCATCCATTAAGCATCCATGAGCTGAACGGAGGTTGTCAGTGTGTGAAGAAGTTCCACGCATGGCGGCTAAATCGAGAGCTAGATGTACTACAGAGGAGGAGCAACACTTCATTATTTTCCTGTTACACATTCCGCTCGGTTTTCTTCACATACCACTATAACAATGACATCACTGTCATTGACCATGTTTGTTAAGATCGAAAGTCGTGTTAGTTAATGAGAAAGGATCGAGACTCTTGATTGTGCACATAATCTGATAGTCTTTAGAGTTTCATTAAAGGGGGAATCTTGTAGTCTTGGGACTTTGATGACTAGGGATAGCCAAGGACAAAAAAATGGTGTAAAATGTCACCTTCAACATTGTTTCAACATTGTTTTTTAAATTCTGTAGTGTGGGCCAGGCATAATGCGATGAAGACACTACAAACACAACGTCCTTAAAATGTGCTTAGCCCTACTTTAATTTACCCCGGAAAATACACCAAACCCCTTGAATTTTTATGGCCGTTAATTTGTGAAACCAATCCTTTAATTTTACCTTAAAATTAGATAAAAAATAGATTTAAGGCATGAGTGTGAAACCCCTTAATCTTAAATTTAAGGTGTTAATTCCTGGGATTCTATTATTTAAGGGGGAAATTTGAAAAAGGTAGTTTTACCCCTTAATCAGCCTTAATTTTTTGCACTTTTCCCTTTATTCTCCTTAATTTCCTGTATGGGAAATTAAGGTAAAATTAAGGTAACTTTAAGGGGTAAAGGCATTTCGTAGTGAGAGGTTAGTAATGATTAGTATCCAGTCTGAATAAAGAAGAAAGGAAATGCAGATAGAACTAATGTCATAAGGGTTTGAATGAGTGTACCTCCAGGGGATGAGCCACCCCCACTTGTGTAGTCCAGAGCCTTGGAGAGGAGCCGCTGGTTACCAAAGTAGTGTGCCAGCATAGTCTTCCTCAGTGCATTGCCCTGCAGGGGAGAAAGGGCATTTAAGTTCTCCAGCACATCAAATCTGGTATAAATAAAAAAAACAAGAAAACATTTCTAAAGTGAAGTGAGGGCAGGCTTAGTACACTATATGGAAAAAAGTATTGGGACACCAGGACGTTAAATCAACAAGGACTTTAATGACACTACATTCAAAAACATAGATGTTAATATAGAGTTGGTTCCCCTTTTG
This sequence comes from Hydrocynus forskahlii, assembly GCA_037974365.1. NCBI lineage: Eukaryota > Metazoa > Chordata > Actinopteri > Characiformes > Alestidae > Hydrocynus > Hydrocynus forskahlii. The sequence goes on along the minus strand of JBBPCX010000018.1, from coordinate 13,578,924 downwards.
CAGCTAGAACAGCTTCCACTCTTCTTAGAAGGCTTTCCACAGGATTTTGGAGTGTTTCTGTGTGAATGTGTGCCCATTCATTCTGCAGAGCATTTATGAGGTCAGGCACTGATGTTGGACGAGCAGGCCTGGCTCACAATCTCTGTTCCAGTTCATCCCAAAGGTGTTGGATGGGGTTTAGGTCAGGGTTCTGTGTGGACCAGTCAAGTTCTTCCACACTGAACTCATCCGACCATGTCTTTATGGGGCTTGCTTTCTGTCCACAAAGTTGGAAGCATGGCGTTGTCAAAAATGTTTCAGTAAGTAAAGGGCCTAGCCCAAAAACCCCAAAAACAGGTGTGTCCCAAACCTTTAGCCATATAGTGTGCATATTTCTGAATCTGGGAAAGAGTATGTATGGTGCAGAAAATGTCACAGTGATTTTAAATAAATAATGGCAATTGATGGTTTAAAAAATTGTAATTATGTAAATACATATTCAGAATTATATAACTAGAACCCCATGTTACAATAAATTACAAGACTACTACAGTTTAATGTCCAACTGATTAGGAATCCTAAGTGGTGCAGTTTTCTTTCACAAAAAAAAGCTTTATTCATACTGTTTACTAGACATAAGTATAACAGATACAGTATGCAATCAATGACAGTAACTAAACAGAAGAATGTAACTCAGTCAACCAAGTGCTCCAGGCTCAACCCTGAAAAAAAATGCTGCTGTGGTTGCTGCTAATTCAATTTCTCTTGATCCTTCAATCTAACTGTAACTACAGATTCACAAGACAGAGGATAGAGTAAAGATGACTTCTAATCAATTAACTGTGATCCATAGCTTCTGAAAAGTATTTTAGATTAAACAATTTGACACTCTTCACATATTACATGGCAGGGGTATGAAGGAGAATAAATAGTCAGATGAAGAATGTCTGTTCCAACAGAATAACTACAGTGTGAGCAGATATTCAAACCAAGACAGCTTAAAGGAATAGTATGGCAAAAAAAAAAACACATTTATTTTACTGCTTGCTCCAGATGTAGTTGACCGATCAAAACATGTTTGGAGTCAATCATTCCTCTAAATACATGCTAAAAACCTCTCAACCTCCTCAAATAACATCCAGCTTTTCATTAAGGTGGTGCAAACTCACAGATGTGGTTTAGGACACTGTGATTTACTGTGTGCTATAAAAATGAACAGATGTTCACTGCTACAGATAGCAATCTTAGTCGACATCAGGGCCGGAAAAGACTGAACTGGGATCAGATCCACCATATTTATGACAGTCATTGTTTCTAGATTAGCACCCCTGCTCCTGATGTGGTTTGTGGAAACAGGGCCTGTTGCCTAAAACAACTGCCTGCAGAACTAAGCTACACAATGAAGTTTTGTTCATTTGTAGCTCGTTAAGACACAATGGTTTCTTAAATACATCCATAAGTCTGTGCCACCTTAACAAAGAGCTAGATGAGGGTTGAGAGAAACTTTGGGAATGTATTTATGGAAACGATCTGAGCGAGTTTTGGCTTGCATGTATTTTTTTAGTATTCATTAGCAATGTTTCCTTTGTTGCTACAGTTCTAAACTAAAAAAGTAACAAATTTGGACACCATCCATGTCTTGGCTGACCGACTACATCTGGGTTTAGTCTGCACAGATTTTATTTCTTGTGATGAAAATCCTTAATTAATGAAACAAATAAATCTGCTGAAGCACTATACCACAAACAAAATCAATATGTGCATTCTAAGTGGATTTAATCATGTTCCCATTTAATGACTCCCACCTGTAGCAGCGATGAGACGAGACGAGACAAATATGATGAAGAGGCAAAGACAAGAGAGCCATCTGAAAGCATTAGAAATGCTTTTCTCAAAAATAAAAACATAAATCCAAAGGCAATCACCAAAAATCATCTTTTTTCAGCAGCTAGTAATGTTATCAAAAAGCTTCAGTCTTAAAACTGTTAGGACGCTTCCAGGATGTGGCGCTAAGAAAAAAAAAATCAACAAAAGAAGTCTGGTTGGTGCTAGCTATGGAAAAAACACCATCCAAGACATTTAAAGAACTTCAGGTTGAGCTGGAGCAGTCTGGCATGGTACTTTCAACCTGTACCATACACTACACTTTATACCAAACAGGGCTCCACGGCCGAAGGCCAAAGAAAAAAACACTATTGACCAAAAGGCAATAAAAGACAGTAGAGTTCTTTGGTAATGCAGTGCATCAGTTTGTGTTTAGGCAAAGAAATCAAACCCCTAGGGAAAATTTTGTATAGTAAAACATGGTGGAGGTTCTATCATTTTCAGGGCTGCTTTGCTGCCTCTGGTACTGAAGGCATTGAATGTATCGAAGGAATGATAACATTAAGGATTACCAAGACATTTTAGAGCAAAATATGTTTTCTAGAGTCAGAAAATTAGGGCTGACACAAAATTTTTACTTTTAGCAGGACAACCACCTTATATCCAGCAGCACAAAAGAATGGTTATTTATATAATCTAAACCATTGTAACTGCTCCAAATACGCTACAGCAAAAGCTTTGGAGACCAGCAGACCAGACAACTGCAGGCTACCCACTTCCCTGAGGGAGAGGTGACAAAACGTACTAAAAAAAAGGGAGAGAGAAAGAGTCAGGTGGGGGAAGTGAATTGGCAAAGAGAGTGGGAGTGTGAGGGAGAGAGGGATAGAGTGAGAGAGAGAGAGAGAGAGAGAGAGAAACAGAGAGAAAGAGAGAGAGTTACATAACACCTTGTGGTGACTTGCTGAGAGAGCACGAGGAAGGCAGGCAGGGGGGAGAGAGAGAGAGAGAGAGAGAAGGAAAAAGAGAGAGCAGTGTGGTATGATTCAACCCCACTCCTCTTTCACATCCTCTCATCCCTCTCTCTCTGCCTCTCGGCAGAAGAGAATAATCATTACAGTGAAAATTCAGGACAGGGATTCTTTCAAAAAAGCAAAAATCTGAAAATCTACATCAGTTTTTTAAGGTTTTAAAATGTTCTAGATATCTTTTTGGACTTTTCCCTTGTATTTCATTACTGTGAGGCACTCAGAAGTAACTCAGATCTCTCACTTATTTAAATCTACGATAGTGTTTCAACACTTATGACTTTTATTTGCAATAAACTGCAAGAGAGAGAAATTTCATTTCAGTTATGGTTGCATAATTGCCAGTGAGAGCAGAATGAGTGTGTGTGTGTGCATGCATAGAGTTGGCTGCTGTCCATACGGGGCCATGTTGTGTAAGAGAGGCAGGGGATGGATGGACGCCCCCTCTGGAACCCCTCATGGACACGGTAAATGTGTTACTATGGAGACCGGCGAGGAGGACATGGCCTAACGAACCCTCCTACACCGGGCCTCCGTTTCAAACACTAAACACATACATGTCAGAAAGAGCCAAAGCTGTGCGGCAAACACCTGCAAAGTGGAAGGGCAGAATGTCAATGTACCCCCCCCCCCACACACACACATACACACTCTCTCTCTTATGTGCACGTGATACTTATGTTCCTGCTCTCTTTCGGTAAACACTCCGTCTCATCAGCAGTCAGCACAGACACGCGTCTGCTTCCACTGTCTGGAAGAGTCCACCACACACACACACACACACACACACACACACACATTGAGAGAGAGCAGGTGAACACAGCCTCCTTCCTCTAGCCACTCAGGGCTGGGCTGTTCTATATTTTATTTAATGTTCCTATTAGCTGTGATGGGACTGGATGTGCACCGTCTGGAGCTGCTCTTTTCTTTTACCTGTGAAAAGCACTAATAGGAGAAGTTTGGGAAAAGTGTCCCTCCAGACTGCTCTCTCTCTCTCTCCAATAGAGGACTCTAGGCAGAGAGGAGGGGGGAAAGAAAAGAAAAAGAAAGGAAAGGGACGAATGTAGTAGTGACAGTTTCAGCTTGACTCATCTGTCTGCTGCTGCTGCATGAAGGTAAAAAAACTCTACTCAGGTGAAGTGAGGACAGAGAGAGAGGGAGAGAGAGAGAGAAAGAGGGAGAGAGAGAGAGACAGAGCGAGGGACAGAGAGAGAGAAAGAGAGAAAGAACAGGGAGCAGACACAGAGAGGTAGAGAGGTTTTAAAATGTGCGTGGGCACGCCACACTGCGGCTGGCCTGGCCGTGCCTGGGACGCTCCAGTGAGCCTTACACACACACACACACGCACGCACACACACACACACACACACATACACACATACACCCTATACTCAAACACCTGAGAGTGCTCAGGACGAAGGGATAAACTGACAGAAAGATACAGAGAAAGGGAGAGAGACAGGCAGACAGACGGACACACAGACAGACAATGCAGTCGGGCTATAGGGTCAGTGCTGATCTCCACAGGACAGCCTGAGCTTACTGCACCACCAATTACAGCCCGACTGACCCCATCATCCCCAGCTTCTACACCTCATAAAACACACAGGGGGGCATGCGGAGAAAGAAGGTGTGCCAGACTCTACCGCGTTTAAAAAATACAAGCTGGGGAAAGTTCTCCCCTCTTCTTTAGTAATGTTCCTCTCTCTAATATCACATCCTCATCCTTCTGCATCGACAGCACTAAGGTGCATTATTCACAAGATTATACACACAGACAGAGAAAGTACACACAGTGGCAACTCTCTGAGAGAAGCAATAAATCCCTCGTATCAAAAACAAAAGTGTCCAAACTGTATAGAGGGTGTAACAGCACAACATATTGCTAGTATCATATGATCACAAAGTATTTTAGTGTATTTAAAAATCAGGGGATTACGAAACTTTTGTTTTGTGCTTGTCACATTTGAGAGGGTTATTTCACTACAGACTACTGAAACCCGTGACCAAACCCAATGAATTACTGTACTAAAATAAGGTAATCTGATTACTTTCTGTCACTTTTGTAGTGCTTGTCTTTTTAAAATGATAAAATAAAGAAAAAAATATTTTGTTGGGTCACATGTAAAATGGAGTTTTAAATAATGTATTTATTTTATATTTGTTGTAGGACATAAACATGCCAAATTTAAATAGGGTGAATGAATCTCTTAAACATAAAGATGACTAGTTTATCTAGTGCCAACTGTCTGTGTTCTGACATGCAGACTTGTGCATTGACAAGGTGTTAAACAAACACTGTAAATTAAGGTGTTCATTTCACAACATAAACTGTCTTAGTTACGTAAAATGATAAATGATAATGATGGGAACATGCTGAAGACTGAACTTCTAATTGGCCAGTAAAAATGAAATTCCTACATTAAATATCTATATGTTGGCTGAAATCTGCACTCTTCATCCATCCATCCATTATCTGAAGCGTTTATCCTTAACTAGGGTTGAGGAAGCCTGTTCCAGTGGTCACTGGGTGAAAGGTAAAGAAACATCCTGGAAAGGTCGCCACTCCATTACAGAGCAAACACAGATACTCGCATTTACATCATGTCTGATGTGAAAGTCGTTGGACTGTGGGAGGAAACCAGAGCACCGGACTGAAACCCTTGCGGACAGAGAGAGAACATGGTGTGACATCCTGCGCTGCAGTTCACCCTCCTCGCCACTAGAGGAGCTAATGGTCACGGTCAAGATTACCTACAGGACTACCAGTTTATTGCACTATTTAAGGACTATTTAAGTATCTTAGGCATCCTTTCACACTGAGTGGTCTGTATTTTTTTATTCTCATTTCTGATTGTTTTGGATTTTGACTTCTGCCTCTAGCCTTGCCTATGGTGCTCCTGTTTCTGATTTTTGACTTTTTTTTTTGGCCTGCCTAGATTACATGTTGTGTCTTGCCCTCCTACTACTGTTTCCCCCTGAACTACTTAGCCTGTAAGAATATGCCTTCAGATTATCTTGGTCATCACAGTTTGCAAAAGAGTGACCAACTTCTGTGTGATGCTTCCACCTCTTCATCAAATAAACTGAAAATGGCAACATTAATATATCAACAAAATGTTCAGGAATTAATTCCTTATTTATATTTATAAAAATTACACATTTTACATCATTCTTTAAATATTGGTGTTCAAATTCACATTTTAGGTTAACCCTCTAAGGTTGGCGGTCCCATATATGGGACTTTTCGGATTTTCCAAAACAATCATCTAAAGCTCTGCGAGTTTTTGTCCTAGAAACATCACTAGAAACCTTGAACCCTCTACTTTTCAAATATGTCAATAAATAAAATATATCGTTAACCCTTTGAGGTCTAAGGCCTTTTGAGGCAATTTGCTACACCTTTACATTTTAAAGTATTTCTTCTAACTAAATACATCTATGCCAAAGTGACAAATATTGCTGTTTTACATCTGAATACATAAGGGGTGTGGCTACAGCGTGCAGCGGGACACAAAATCACATGCTTCCTTTTTATTCCATTTACAAAGCACCACTGATATATAAAGCAATGGCGTGATTGGCTCATTGTGTAGCAGGGGGCGGTGAGAACACGCCCCATTTCACCGCTATAAACAAACGCACATGCTCGTGTAGCACAAACGAGACGAGAGCACTTTGAGGAAAGATGTCCAGTGAACGGAAGATGAAGTTAACAGAGGCACTTTGAGCTTCGTCTCGATCCAGTCAAAGACTATTCCATTGAGTAAGTAGCCTAATATCTGTTTTACTCTTGGTTGTTGGTGCTTTTTCGGTTAGCTGATGAAGCTATATCTAGTCTTTTGATGGCCAGATGATCACATGGGTAAATCCCTGTCACGTTCTCAGAGTAGAGTTGTGCATGTGATGTGTACCGTTGCCTTCATCAGAAAAGAAAAGAAAAGAAAACTGTTACGCGGCTTGGCATCGTGATTAGACTGCTCATTGTTTTTTTATTTATACTTATATACTTTCACTTCTGTCTGCTACACTATCCTCCTGCAGCGTGAACACGAGGCCCCAGCACCGTTAGGCCGGAGCTGGTCCGGACGGTCCGCCTCCAGGATTAAGGGCTGAACCGCAGCTGTGCTGGAAATCCAGCCTTTGGGGCGGAGCTGGGACTTAACCTTGAACTTCAGGAGGAAATTAGAGACTAGCATGAGAAGAAGCCCCCCGTCCCCCCGGCCAAGAGGAGCTTGGGTCTAAAGCCGCCGGGCTAATTGTGTCCACTCGAAAAAGCAGCGGCATAATCTCCCCCGGCAACAACACAAACAAGAGGAGCTGCCAGGAGGACTGCCGCTGCGATTAGAGCCTCAGATCCAGAAAAAACAGTACACACATCCAAAAAACACAGTACACATCCAGAAAACACAGTACACACATCCAGAAAACACAGTACACATTCAGAGAACACAGTACACATCCAGAAAACACAGTACACATTCAGAGAACACAGTACACATCCAGAAAACACAGTACACACATCCAGAAAAC
>JBBPCX010000018.1:13552432-13567186 GCA_037974365.1 Hydrocynus forskahlii | reverse complement strand
AACACACACACACACATGTGAATATGTATATATGTATATATATATATATATATATACATACACACACACACACACACACACACGAAAATATATATATATATATTTTCCCATTAGCTTGGCTGGGAGGGGGGTCAACAAGTTCAAAACCGTCACTCAGAGTTTACGTATCCATTTAGCACCCTCTTCTGGTGGCTGCTGTCACCGTGGCAACCAAAGAGCTGCAAGACTGACCTCTGGAAAAACTCTCCAGAGTCCTTCACAAATCGACCTGCTCAAACACACTCTGACTCATCACAGTTAGCCGCAGTAAACTTTACTGCTACCACACAAACCATAATGGGTTTTGCTGCTTATCATGCCACATATTAGGAAAAGAGACAAACCGGGCAGATATTTTGTAGCATGCTGTTTTTCACAGGTTGCTGTGTGCTGGGTGGACCGTGTCAGTACTGATCTACAGGGCAAAATACTGCAGAACTGACTCTCCCCACAATTTCCCGCAATGAAACAGCAATGGAAAATAAAAAACATTTGTTATATGTATTCATAAATATAACTTAAATTATATGGAACTAGTCAAACGTTTGGACATGTCTAATTATTATTTTTGAGAAGTAAATGATCAAGTTTCTGTTAAGGTTAACATGGCTGAAGTGATGGAAAACTTTAGCTAGCAAATGTTAATTAGGCCAGAACTTCTTTTAAACCAAGCTAAACTTTGAGGCGAAGTGACTCAGAGATGCCGCTACTGCCTGCTCAGGTCATAAAATTAAGATTTTCTTATCAATTGTGCAATCAGTCCCAGCAGTTTTAGTCTGAAGCAGCAACCAGATTACTGCTGTAGTTCAGTAGCAAGTCCACTTCATTTACATTTACAGCATTTGGCAGAAGCTCTTATCCAGAGCAACGAACATCAGGGCTCAAGTAGTCCACATCTGTTCTTTAACCTGAAATGCTATTCTTAAATCAATATCTGCTATTCAACCAAGTTAATGCCAGCTAGGTTACACAACTAAATAACACCTGTCAAAGAAAAGTCAGAGATTTAGGCAAAAGTAAGGAAGGCATGGGGTAAGAGTGTAAGTGCCCATAGGGTTTTTTTTAATCCTGTCCCATTTTAGTTATCACTTCACTATTTATTCAGCTATGCTTCTAACATTATGTTCACCTACAACATACTAAATAAGAAGTACAAAGAACTTGTACCATGTATTTTTGTCGTGTCCAAAGATGTTTACAAGAATTTTGTCCTGCCACTGATCAACGCAGCAAATTTAGCAAGATTAACATCCCTGTCTGTTTCAAAAACCTGACATTTACTGATCCACCATGGAACTACGTCACTGTTCAGCAAGAGTGAACAAACAATTCAGTTCTTGAGTGAAAGCAAAAATATTAAAGTTAAAATACAAATATACTTGTTTTTTAAATGTGCTTAAGCATTAGAAGTAAAAGCACTGAGAGTTATTGCTGTTTAACCATTAACAGCATCATTAGGATTTTTCTTCTTCTCCTTGTTGTTATCATTATGACTCGCCACTAAAATGGTATGAGGAGCAAAGTCGTAAAAATGCCAAATTTTAAGGAAAGGTGCAGAATGCCCATCCCTGCTCAGGTACATTAAGGGACCCACATAGGTCTAATGGTGGTGCTGCAACAAAGCCGTTTGTGTCTGTGCCCATAACTCCTGAACGGTGAGGCCTAAAGACTACATTATTTGTACATTTTGCTCATTCATGCAAATCAAACCAAATTGCAATTTGGACCCTTAAGCTCTTCCTACAAAAAACTGGCTCAATTCTGCTTATTAAACAAAACCTACTGTCACCCGCTAATCTTCAAAGTACTGCTGTCAAAACATCAAAACCTTCCCAAGAGTCACAATGAAATTGATAAATAATACAGACACAGCAGGGTTATGCATCCTTCCAACTAAGAGAATCGTTGACCTAAACAGTTAAATCTTTTGAACACTTTTGAAAATTAGTTGTGCTAAGAATTACTCAAATAATTAAAAAAATTAAGCCAGTTGACGCCTGCCCAATACTGGTGAATCGTTCAGTAATTTTAATTGTACTTGTAGGCAATTTAATTGTACTTCTCTAACATTCTATGTCATTAAACTGCTGTGTTAATGTTTCGGAAAAGACGGTTTATCTTTTCCTGCAGTATACAGAGACCGATTGTTCTCTAAAAGATTTTTCTTGAAAACCTTTTCTACAATTTTTTTCAAAAGTTTGAAATATGCCCAATTTGAAATTGTCATATCAATTGTCCAAGTTATTATATATATAAAAAAAGAACTGTTTGCATATTATGGCTGCCACCAATCAGTCAGAGTGGGCAGGTTTATCATGACCTAAAAATCAATTTATGTCCATCAGTGAATATCAATAATCCATCTGTTGTCGCCAGCCACATTGGCGAACTGCCTCAAGGGTAAGGTGCTCGTCTGCAAAATCAAAAGTGGTAGAATGCTTGTCTGTTTAATGCAAAGTTTCGAGTTCATATCCAAGCTGAACTGCACTTTCCATTGTTGGCCTGTGGGCTGTGTTTTGCTTGGACCCCTATGATGACCACATGCAGCTACAGTATATTTTCCTTTATTTTATGTTATATTATTTCGATGAACAGTTTCTGTTAAGGGAACCTGTGTTGCTACAGACATAAAACACTGAGTTAGGTCTCCGTAATGGACACTGCAATTGACGTAACGAGATTTAGACAATCTATTTCCATTTTTTGTCATCTAATACTACACCAGGAGTATTTCCACTTGTACTCAAGTACAGAAGTATTAGGCCTCGATTTTCAGTGGGTTTTGAAATATGCACTACACTGGGGATGTCAGACTATCAGAAGAATATAGCACTGCAGATAACACTTACCTTTTTTAACCACCTTCTGCAGCTCATTAGTTTGTTTCTAAGGCTTTTTTTTTTAAAGATTGTTTGGTTTGTTAGAAGACAGAGTACAATACTCTCTGCAAGGTGCCTCTGACACATCTCATCTAGGCCAGGGCTTCTCAATCTAATTCTGGCGTACCCGTGCCCTGCATACTTTAATATTTTATTTAAAAAAAACTATACAGGCCAGTGGTATCCCAAAACTTCTGTTAGTTAATACATTATTCATTTCATAAGCTCTAGGTTGTGCGCATCCTACCTCTATAATTACACATATAATTAACAGCCGTGCTGTTTTATGTGTGAGTGCTCATATGCGCACCACTGACTTTTATAATTTCCTACAGTCAGATGCAATTTGTGCTGCAGAGACAACATTTTTTCCCACTGCTGGTGTTCCAGCATTTAACAGCAAGCAGAAAACCATCCTTGATCATAGCACCAGTCATCAAGTGATAACTAGCTGCTGTCACATGGCCAACGTCCAGCGTTTCTTTCAATGTAGGGGCATTTTTACTTTTTTCTTTAACGTGTAATTAGTAATCATCTGAAAACATACTGGATTAAAAATAAGCACAGTATGGTGGACCTTGCTCAGGTACAGGGAATGCCACAGCATTTTCTTAACTATAACTAACTTCTATCAAGTAGTCCATAGCATCCTTTATATCATTATAAAGCCAATGGTAGTAATAACTAGAGAAAACAAGTGACATCTGGTAACCACAGGACTAATAGAGGCACGATGAATCCAAAACATCAGAGGTAAAAAAAAAAAAAAAAAAAAAAAAAGAATCTGATCCTGTAACAGATATTATGAGAAATAATCAGGTGTCAGGTTAAGTTTTTTTTTAGTCATGTTGTACATTTTTCTATTATGTGGTACATGTTTATTACATTGTGGGGTAAAAGAGTGTTGATTAGTTTGAGCAGACCAGTACACTTTCGTTTTCATCTTAAGTGAAGTGCAACAATACTAATAATTGAAAGTTTCAGTTTCGTGAGAAGGGTGAGAAAAGAAATGATCAAATGTGTCCCACTGACCCGTTCATCAAAGGTCTCTTTCTTGTCTAGCATCTCCCGGAGGGTCTGCAGGATCTTTATACAGAGCTTCTCCTCCTTATCCATCAGTTTCTTTGTGTGTTTAATCAGCCTGGAGGAACACAAAACTTCCCCAGTGAACAAAACACTGTGCCATTTTCAATATAACCATTCACACAAAATGCTGTTCATTCACTGTAAGGGGAGAAACTGTGCAAACAATCTGAATACACATGATAGAAAACCTTATATGAAGTATCTGAAATGCAGATGTCCTTATTGATCTTACATAAGAAAAGGAATACAGTGATGCATTTGGAGCTACAGCAGGTGGGCTGTACACTGTGGCTTTCAGAGTGAATCATGCAGACGTGAGTGGTTATGCAATAGTACAGACACATCATGCAGCCCCGGACTCAGGTAAGTGCTGTTCGAATGCTGTCAGACAGACAGGCTCTCGGTGGAGCAGTTTCACCACCCACTCAAAACCCAAACACTGCTGCTATGACCTGACCTGGGTCAAACAAATCTACTGCAGCAAGGTAAACGATGACGACTGGACAATATGAATGGAGGCTTCTGGGCCAGTTTCAGGTGCAAGTAGGGCGAGGGGTGAAATGAATGTTACACTGGAAACTGCTGGGGACAACTTACTTGTACAGAAGGGATTATAGTTACTTGGAAAGACAGGTCTCAACCATGTGCTGAGGGAATATTTACCTACAAATTTACCTACAGAATTACACCAACAGTTGGATGTATGTACGCAAAATGCAGCATAAGAGTTATGGTGTGGTGGCAGTATGTTCTCAAAATCTGTTATTGCTTCCCAAACTGACCTAGGTAAGAATTAGGCCTGTACAGAAAGATTTGATCGTAAAGAATTCATTTAAGCTCATACGTATGTATGGGGCTGCATTATAGTAAGCTCTGCCCTTTTCCTGTTCACTTTGGTACATTATACCCTCAGCAGTCCTCTGAGAAAATTGTCATTAATAAGTGGCATAGGTAGGTAGTCTTCTACCTTGCTGTGGTGATTATAAGCTTAGCCTATATAAGCCTCTGATGTGCTGTTTTGATTATGTGCCTAGACTGCATAATGTAGCATGACTACTGTATTTTGGACTATTTTCTTGACAGCACTGTTTTGCATTTGCATTGCCACTGCCACGCTGCACACAGTCAGTATAAAACAATACACTGACTACCATAAAAGAGTTAGCCGCTCAGCAGCAGTTGCGTAGTGTGGTACAGAAGTGCTGTAGTTACTGCTTCTGGTCTGAAATTTTTACACTAAATTTTTTTTATCTGAAACACTTAACAGGAAATATTAGTCTTGTACATCCCATATGTAGACATAAACTGGATTTATTTTTACTGAGCTGGTTTCTCAGACATGGATTAAGCTTAATTATAAAGCAACACAATTCAAAATCCTTTTCAGATTATGTTTAGGCTCAGTCTGGGTCCAGGGAATTGCTTAGTTAACTAATACGTTGCGCTCATTTTGAGAAACCTCATTTTGAGCCTGTGTGTCTTACTTTGTCATGAAGGCTCCGGTTTCACAACGAAATCGCGCTGCCTCAGGAAACAGCAACTCTGGGCTGTGCAATACATCCACCAACACAGAGAACTCAGCCTGCACTCGTGGGCTGAACTGGTCCTTTAAAAATGACACCACGCCCTACACACAGACACGAAACAACAAACAAGGTAAGAGTCATCAAGACATTACAGTGTGAAGCCGACCTGTGTGATGCACAGGTGAATTTTTTACTTTCTATATTGTCAAATTTTCTCTGAAAGGTCTCTTTACTGTACACTTTTAAGCAATGTAGTGGTTGGTGTAGCAAAGTGGGCAATATTCCCGTCCTTCACAAAGCAGACTCGGGTGCAATGCCCCATCAGGGCAACCACACCATGCTACTGGATAAATATAAATCCAGGTGTAAAATGCAAGGATATTGGCTTAGGGGACACCTATATATCACAGCCTTTAAGTTATGGTTGTGATTGAGTCATCCGCAGTACCTGAAGTTTCTCTATGATGTTCTTGTAGTCTGGGGCCCCCAGTGGCTCCTTGCGGGGCCGGGAACGAGCGGAGAGCCTCCAGTCTTTGGCTGCACGCTGGACCATGGTGGTGTGGGTCTTCAGAGACAACGTGTTTACCTGACTGTCCAGGTCAACTGGGATAGCAATATTCCGGTTTTTAGCTGGAAGGGAAACAAAAATACATAATTTAAAACTTTATACAAAAGAGTAACTCGTACATTTCCGTATGACCAATTAATTATACCATTTCCAGTGATAAACTGAGCCAGATTTGTCTTTTTAAAAGTTGAACTGTTGGGAACATTTGTTCCTACCTACATAGAAAAGATTTTATATAGATTTGAATTTTTTGATTCAGGTTTTGTTCGTCAGTTGCAGTGTTCATAGTGTTCTGAGACGTTTTCACTAGTATTCAGATTATTAGTAGTTCCGTAATAATGCTGTTATGACATGTTAATAAAGACAAGAAAAAGTATTTGCTTCATTACGTGGAAAAATGCTACCTAGAGACAGAAAGTGGAAAAACTGCGTGGATTTACAGATTTCAACCAAGTACAGTTTAGTGCAAAAGGACATTTAAGTTATTCTGTCAAAATTCTGCTTAACTTTATGTATTCAATATTATAGGACGAGTGATCTGTCTATAGAAAGAGAACTTTAGGACTAAACAGGTGAAAGCTAATATCTTCTTCAATCGGCACGGTACAGAACTGACTGGAAAGTTAACTGCATGAAAAATATTCATGCATATTTAACCATGATCTAATGCCAACTTCTATTATCTACTACACGGTAACCATCACTATTCTGAGGTTTGATTCATTACTTTGGGTGAGCAATAATTCCACAGTATTTAAATTTTTGGACAGAATTTTGATGGATTTGGTTCAGAGTCAAATGCTGTGTGTTGTAAAAGGTTAGATAGAACAGAAAAGTTTCATTCCGTATTCTGAGACAGATAAATATTTCAGGCTCACTTAAGCTCTAATTCCAATACAGCCAAGTGTCTGAGCTTTAATTTGTGTCCCTTTTTTACTGCTACAACTTACCCACGTCAGCAAGAGTCTTGATGCAGGACTCAATGTTGGCCTTCTGCGGAGAACTAATCCAAGGACAGTTGTAGACTCTGAAGGCTGACTGAAGTAGCTGGATAAAGATGGGCTGATGGGTCTGCCAGAATGGGAGTGAGAGAAACAGAGACAGACAGAGAGCCAGAATGAGAAAGAAAGTGAGAAACAGACAAAAGCAAGTTTACGATAAACTGTATGGTGGCTGAGAGTGAAATCAAAGGACTGAAGGAGAGAAGGGGGTTAACTTGGTCCATGTAATGTTGACGGTAGATTGACACAGATGACTGACAGGTTAATGGTAGAGGTAGAAGATGCAAATGTGTAAATGTGTTTCTCAGTAACAGTCATTAATCTGTAATTGTGTGTCCCATCTACCTGAAGGTTGGAGTTGTTGACGGAAAACTGTGACCCGAAGAAGCCTTTGACAATTGCCATTATGGTCTCAGTAACGTACTTCTCCAGCGTGATGTCTGCATGCTTTCTGTCTGTTGTGCTGTTACAAACCTGAAAACCACACACACATACACTCCTGTCAGCAACATCTGTATTTATACAACACCTTGAAAACTATACCACTGCATTACCTTCTAAATGTAAAATATGTTAAATCCAGGGTTTATGTGATCTAATTTCATACAACCAAACATATGATGATCAGATTTGTCTTATCTGATTAATGCTGTTGTCCTTACACTGGCCATATCAACAAGGAAGTTCTCAAAGAGCTTCCAGATGTGGTGGCTGGTGTAGATCTCCTTCATCTCCACCTCTGTGTCCACATAGCAGTGGTTCACAAAATTTACATAGGAAATCTTCACCTGTGGGGGAGGGGGGCACAATAAAGCAGGCTAAATCTTACAACTGTGAATCATTTTTTGCTTCTCTCTCCAGACAATCGTGGTATGGGCAATAAAGTGAGTTTATATACACAATCAGCCATAACTTTAAAACCACTGACATAGGAAGTGAATAACATTTATTATCTTGTTACAATGGGACCTGTCAAGGGGTGGGATATATTAGACTGCTCCTGAAGAGTCAGTCCTTGAAGTTGATGTACTGGAAGCAGGAAAAATGGGTGAGCATAAGAATCTGAGCGACTCTGACAAGAGCCAAATTATGACGGCTAGAGCACCGAGTCAGAACATCTCCAAAACAGCAGGAAGGTCAACCAGTGAACCTTCGACAGGGTCATGGGCACCCAAGGCTCATTGATGAGCGCTAGTCTGATCCCACAGAATAGCTACTGTAGCACAAATTGCTAAAAGGTTAATGCTGGCTATGCAGAAAGGTTTCAGATGATAATGTGCCTGATCACCCTGCAAAACTTGCTCAAGAATGGTTAGAGAAGCCTGACAAAGAGCTCAAGGTTTTTACTCAGCCTGCCAGTAGAGGTATGGGGAGGGATGGTCAGTCTTTAAATGTGTATTTAAAGCACGTATTTTCCATCCATAATATGATTTTGAAATGTGTATTTGATAGGATTTTATGAAAATGGCTTCATATTTTGAATCAAACAAGCTTAACATTTTGTATTTCTGAAACTTAAAAATTCAGTAAAATTCTTTCTGTGAGACATCAACGTGATGACATCATACAGTAAAGTTTTGGTGTTCATATTAGCAGCCAAGGCTGAGTCTTTGATCTTAAACATGCTGTGCACGACTACCTATGAACATTTCTGAAGCAGAAGCATTATCCATCTGTAGCAGAAAAAAATCTACATTGAGAAAAGAAAGATTAGTAACGGGTACAATAAACTTTCAGAGGTTTATTTCACCAACAGGGTATTACTAAGTAATGACTGAAAGGGTGTGGAAACTTATTCACACACCACCATGATGAATTTAGCAAATAAATAATAATTTTGTACTACATTTTACAGAAATATGCCATAGTTAAGTTTGTTCCACTCAGAGGTGGTGTTAACTTTTCAGAACAAAATTTGCAAATGTGGACAAGCCCAAACTTTATATATACAGCTCTGGAAAAAAAAATAACAGACCACAGCAATTTTTAACTCAGCATCTCTGAGTATGACAACCATTCCATGCCAGTGTCTGTTAAATTCCTAAACAAGCACCTCCTTCTGCTTTATGAGGTACTGATTGGTGATCACCTGTATCAAATATAATTTAATGAGGGAAAGTATAAACACTCTCCTCTCACAAAGTGATCAGTTGGATGGCAAAACACTACTAGAAGTACATCAAAGGTAATTATTGCCATGTTGTTTGAGAGTGAACAAGAGATTTGTTTTCTTTGAATTATTCAGGTTCTGTAAACACTGCATCATTTTAATGTTTTGTCATTTCCTTTAAAATTATACATTAAAAGACCAATATTTTCATTGGGAAATGAGGAGAAATATTGTCAGCAGTTTTTAAAAACTAAGGCAAAGCTGTTCAGTTCAATATTTGCATATAAAAAGATACAAGATGCCTATAAAATATAAAACCTGAGAAACTGCACATTTTTGCCGCAGTCTCTTATTTGTTTTCCAGAGCTGTATATCAGACTTTTAACACAATTTCACAAAACACAAAAGGCCTCAAACAGCACTAAATAAGATCGGCTCAGTTGCTAAAAGTTAACTGACCTCAGGGATGCAATCGCTGTGGGTGACCACCCTCACAATGTCATCCAAAGGCAGCAGCGAGTTGCACTTGATCTCAGTGTAGACGTTCTTGCCCTCAGTGCAGGCAGCCAGAAGCTCCACCAGGTTGATGTGGTAGGCCAGGGCACTGTTCTCATCGTGGCGTTCCCGCTCCGAGCTCATTAGATGAAGCAGCGAGGGGAACGAGGCTCGGTCATTGTAGAACAGTAGCACTTCCTCACCTCCATTCACAAGCTGCACCAGACAACATACAGGAGAAACAAACATAGGGAAAAGACAGGGTGTTAGTAAGTTATCCAAATATAAGATCACCAATTTCACAGAGTACAGTGTGAAATCATCTTTTAAAAAGTCAGTGTGGTTAAAGTTAAATGTTTAACATGATTCTAATATGCTTGCTCTGTGCAAATTCATAAGATTACAAGATTAGGTTGTAAAAATGATAATTTTTTAAAATGAGATGATTCAAGAATAAATGGGGCTCTAGATAGCTATCAAGTGACTAGTAAAGCTGTGTAGCTTCTAAAACTAAATATAATTAATATCTATCGATTCACTCTAAGACTTTGACAAATAGACAGAGATTTACAACAAACATTAGTTTTACATTATAGACCCTTTCACTCAAAAAGGTGTAATGTTTGTTTTCTTGCACTCCAGGGGCCCAAAGCTTCTCTATTTCTCACCTCAGTCATCACTTTGTCCTGGCACTTCTTCACATACTTGCCATCTGATCTCACTATGGTCTGCAGAAAGCGCAGGTAGTGGACGGAGCGGCCATGTGTTTCAATACAGTGCACAAAGTGGTGCACCACGCGGTCACTGATTTCATTACACAGGTAGTAGTTGTTTTGGAAGATGTAGCGCATGGTCTTTGCTTCCAGATGCTGCGTAAAAACAACTTTTATCATTCGATAGCCAAAATCTAAAACAAACTACAATATGCCCTTTCAGCACAACTACACGTTCACAGAATAAAGAACTCATCGCTAGAAATCAGAGTTATTGCTGAAGAAAACAAAAGCATTTTATAATTGTATAGCAATTACTTCTCTCTTGTATTGACAAATTGGTGTGGGGAGGCCTGGGGATAGTACACTTCCAGCAGAATAACAAATATTGTATGATAATTAATATTAAACATTAATTTTATGCATGCAGTCATAATAAAAAGTAACACACAATATCAAAACAAACCAAAAGACACAAACATGTTGATTTAGTTAATACATATTCAAGCGTGGATTGTTAAGTAATTCAGTATGCAATTAAATGTGTAATTGCATTTGAATAGTGTGTTTCAGTATATTAGTATATGATCAACACTGTGCTGAAATGTACCCCAGGGGTGAGGAAGAGATTGAGGTGTTTGTGAAGCAGAATCTGGTTCTGAGAGTTATCATGACAGAAGTTTTGCAGGAAGGTGTGGGCCAGCGTCATAATCTCAGACATTTTCTCATCTCCCTGAAGACAGAGAACATGGAGAGACTGTTAATCACGTCAGCTAAAGAGTAATTGTGATAATTGTTGAAATTGACTGATTCTGTAAAGGATTCTAATTTGCTAAATAAATGTTCTGATTAAAAATGTTACGTTTAGTCATACTTCCAAACCCACTCACTTTCTCATAAGGGATCTGTAGCAAGTCCAGCACCACAGTATGAGCTCCCATGTTCTTTAGCAGTCTCTGCTGCTGCACACGGCCCTTCTTAGCAGAGTAACACAGCTTACTGAGGCGCTGTAGGATCTGCCGACCAACAAAACACAATTATCACAATGCTGTGGGTGCATACGCTAGGGGAAATGTCCCATAACGTTCATAGTACTAAAAAAGTGCAAAAGCATCTCTGAAGAAAAAGTGAGTCATTGTGCCATGGGAGTTGTACTCACCTCTTTTACAATTTTGTAGTTGTTGGCTTTGTTACTGTCTATCTGTGGTTTAACGTTTCCGTCCTGCACTGGACTAAGGATACCCGCTTCCTGCCAGACACACACAGGCTCTGTGCTCAGTTCAGGCAACACTCAAACTGGCACCTACTATGACTTTCAGGGGCAAGCCATAATGCTAAAAATGTGTCTATGTTTTCTGAATTGTAATTACTTTTAGTCAAAAAATCATATTCACACAATTTTCCATTTTTCTCAAATAGGACGTTTGCTTCTTAATTATGCACTGAACTAACAAAGCTAAAGTAGCTCACAAGTAATGAAAACTTATAGAAATTAAATGGCAAAAGTATGGACAGGGTCTGATAGGCCTCTAATAGGTGCACTCACTACTGATAAGTGTTCAACAACACACAGGCAGGCAGGCAGGCAGGCAGACAGACAGACAGACAGACAGACAGACACACACACACACACACACACACACACACACACACACATTTTCAATAGAATGGGGCATTAAGGAGCAGCCACATAAGTCTAAGGTCACTTCACTCAATGCCCAGCATCAACTAGAGGTGTATACAGTCCTGGCAGCTTTGGGCAGTGTATTCTCTGCATCGTTAGAGATCCTTCTAAATCAGCATTTCTAAACCAGAACTCACTAATTCTCTTGTGGCTGAATGCAATTAAATCCTCACAACAATGTTCCATCCTGCAGTGCCAAGCCTTCCCAGAACGCAGAGGCTATTACTGCAGCAAACCTACGATAAATACCCTTGATTTCGGTAGCAACCCTGGCTCAGCATGTGGCATGTGTATATCTTGGCGGATCACCTTATAAATAATATATATTTGTCTTCTCCTTGAAACCAACACTTTCAGCCTTTGTCAGTGTAAACACTGTCAGGACTGCCTGACCTCAGACTTTATGAGGACTGACTGCACGAGGAATAAATCAGGCTCTGTTTCCAGACCTGAATCACTCATTTATTCATTGATACTTAAACGCAGGCCACCAAGGGGCGTACCTCCATGATTTGCTCCTTGTTCTGGTTTTCAGCAATGTCTTCATTGCCATAGCTTCCACTCTTCTCCACCCAAAGCTCAGACTTCTCCACAGTCAGTCGCAGTTGGTCAAGGTCTGCCTTAATCTGTTTGTAATTTTCCACATCTTGTTCAGAGACCAGCAGCTGGACCTATACATGAATGGACATGGCGCATCAATACAAGATTTAAGAAAGAATACATATGTAAAGTGATTATGATGACTGCGAGCTCATGTTCTTATTGATGGCTCAGGAAAAAGACAGACAGAAGTGTGTATGAGGGAGTGAGACCTG
The DNA here is from genome assembly GCA_037974365.1 of Hydrocynus forskahlii. Lineage (NCBI taxonomy): Eukaryota > Metazoa > Chordata > Actinopteri > Characiformes > Alestidae > Hydrocynus > Hydrocynus forskahlii. Next base: position 13,554,270 of record JBBPCX010000018.1, on the reverse strand, counting down.
TTTAAATGCCTGAAGGACCTCCGCTCTCTGGCTGAAGTGTTTAAAGATGAGCTGCAGTGAGCCAGAGACGAGTGGAGGATAGTCCTGCATGATGAGGTGAATCAGCACTCGCAGAAACGTCCTGCCCCCTTCATCATCCAGATCCACTAAATCTCTCTCCTTGCCGCTGATGAACACACACACAACTTTTCCTCAGATCCACTGAATTCTGTTTTTTTTACTAGAAAAATGTATTTAAGAATAATTTGTGATTACATTTTATAATAGTCCTATTTAAATTTTCCCACTCATTTTTATTAACAGTAAATAATACTTAAGCTAAAAACAAAAAAAAAGATCCCAAATATAACCAAAATGGAGTTCTTTGGAAAGATACATTTTTTGTATATTTAGAAACAAAAAGACAGGGGAAAGACATCAATAAGCGAGTAAATGTCTGTTGTTAATACAAAACGTCACCTGCTGGCATGATAAGTAAGTGTTCCTGCAGAGCACCAGTAACAGCTAAATGGAGAGGTTACCTAGGGCTCCTCGATGGCTCAAGTCTGCTGAGGAGCTTAAAAAGAGTCAATTAAATAGTTGACTAACCTCCCAGCAAACATACTCTCTGCTTTACCAGCAATCTCCTCTACATTGGGCTCTGAAAAGACACAAACACACGAACACACACACACACACACGATGCAGTGAAAAACTGGATGGACAAATTCAATGAAAAAAAAAAAAAAGTGTGCTTATACCTGTCTGCAAAGGGGGAAACTCAGAGACTGAGAGACTGCTGTCTGTAACACCCTGCTCTCCAAACTCTTTCTTGTAGATGGACAGGAGGAAGGTGATCCGATAGTCCAGACGCACACTCAGAATGAACTGTCGTGGAGCAAGATATTGCATAGCACTGATTAATTCATTAATAGTACTTTTTAGTTTAACTAAAAACATGTAGGAACAGTTTCTTAGATATGTCTAGTCTTGGGCTAAACTACAATTCCAATCATGAGTCACCACTGAAATGAATTTTAATGTAGATGTAGGCTCTATCTGTATCTGGGAACGCAGCTCGTGATGCATTTACCCTCTAAACAATACATTTGATATATGCCTTTATAATTCCAGTATGGAAAGTTGCTGTGCTCTCTTTTGATTTTTGATTTTAAAAAAAGCTGAAGTTTGGTTGTAGTGATGTTTGGTCTATCAGTCTGTTGTTTTGCTAATATACAGATCATTATTTGAAAAATTTACCAAAAGCTTTACTGTAAAAGTCAGAAAGATGAAGAGATTTTATGTAGTCATTTTTGGCATTTATATTGCTCCATTCAACATGAATGTTTTGTACAGTGTCAAGGGCAGCTACTGAGTTCAAAATGTTTAAAGAAATTGAGATACATTGTTTTCGGTAGACAATGATGATATGCACTTGACAGGCATTAAGGGGTTTATGTTATTGCAAACCTTGTAGTCTTGACATGTAGCTACATGGCAAGTCTACCACAGTGTGTATTTTGCTTATTCCATCTTCACTGCAATCACTGGATCCACTTATTCAGTAGTCTAAAGTGAAGTGGCTTACCTGCAGAATCTCAATGATCCTAAGCTTAGTGTCCATCACCATCACATCCTGGTTGTCAAGGAGACAGAGTGGTTTTCCATGGCCTGTCATTGGCTGAGACTCAGGAAGGCTGTGGGGCAGCATAGAGCCTCTGCTCAAAACCATCTGAGTCATCATCTCACCCACGCCATGGATAGTGCGCAGGACATTATTACCTACACACACACACACACACACACACACTCACACACACACACACACACACACACACACACACACACACACACACACA
>JBBPCX010000018.1:13507836-13526653 GCA_037974365.1 Hydrocynus forskahlii | reverse complement strand
ATCATTGGAGCTGTGTGTAGGCTATATACACACACACACAGCCCCAGAAAAAAAATGAGACCACTGCAATTTATTTTAAAATCAGCATTTTTGACAACCATTCCATGCCAGTGTCTGTTAAATTCCTGCACAAGAACCTCATTCTGCTTAAGGTGATCACCTGAATCAAATCTTATTTAATGAGGAAAAGTATAAAAAACATTGCTATAGTCAACACGCTCCTCTTGCAATGTGACAACTTGGATGGCAAAACATGAATTAGGTCAAAAGTAATTATTGCCATTTTGGTTTCTTTGAATTATTCAAGTTCTGCAAACACTGCATCATTTCTCTTATTTTGATGTTTTGTCATTTCCTTTAAAATTATGCTTAAAAGTTTATGTACAACATCAACATTTTTTTATATAGAAAAAAAAGAAGGAACACGGTTTTCAATCACACAGGCCCTTTGAGTTATCTTGTGTTGTCACTACCCTTAAAATGCCACTTTTATCCCTGTAGGCGTCACCCAGAACACGGGTACACACTGCCATCTAGTGCACAGTCAACTCACTTCAGAAGCACGTGGTTTCATGATGACGGACTGAGGCCTTTATTCTTTAGTTGGGTCCTTTTACTAGACCTGGGGGTGGGTCGCCATAATGGTGACCACAGCTTGATACAATTATAAACAAAAGCTCCTTTTCAGCTTAATAAAACGAATTAATAACTTTTGATACTTTCAATGGACAGCTCTGGTAAATCTCCCGACAGAATATGATAAAGTATGGAGGAAATCCAGCAAGCATTTTGTTCCATTCATTGTCAGTTATGGGCTAGTCTTGCCTTTACATTCAGGTTAATTGCAATAAATATGCTTCATATGCTTAAAATTGAATATACAGGGCATAGGTTTATTTACTTTTATTGGTGTTTGGTGTGATAAACATATCAGCTGAATTTACAGGTGAACCAGGCCAGTAATAATGGACTGGTCAAGTGGTGCTGCTGGTAATGGAGCAAAAATCTTAGTCAGAAATCTTTTATTTGTAGAATATGAGGCAAAGGTCTCAGATATTCTAAACCTGTGTTTCTTGAATGGTGTGCCACAGGAAAAATCAAATTTCCTTTTTTTGCATTAATAGCATTTTATATTTTGCAATTATTCTGAAACTATACAGTGCTAATAAAACAGCTGTTGCACTTTCATCCGACACCATCTGCACTGACCAGTCCCCAGAGAGCATATTGCAGTCGTGTCCACTTGACAGCTAATTACACCTCACACCCATCTTAACATCTTAACTTCATTCAAATGTAACAACAAATACAGTCTCCAGCTGTCCGCTATTAGAATACAGACATTCCTAGATAAAAGCAATAGACAATGAACAAAACTTGAAAAAGAATTCATGACCATGAACCTGAACCAAAGAAGAATATTTAAGCGGTGAGTAGACCATGCAGTGTTGGTCTGATCCATTTCCACTGTGTTTGGTTTTGTTGTGGAAAACTGTCAAATGAAGCCACGGTTCCCAGTAAACTGAAAAGACATCTCACTGCAAAACATAGAGCCTGCAAGAACGCTGCATATTTCAGTTGTTTGAAAAAGTCAATCTGACAAGTCAAATGAATAATAAACTACTACTGTTTCTGGGTCATAGAGCTTGTGGCTAAATCCAAGAAATCACACACACTGGCTGAATCTTTAGTCTTGGGGAGTTCACAGCCACCTGAAGTGTGAGATGTTGTCGGGAGAGCATTTAGGAAAATTCGTATCACTTTTTTTTTTAGGCCCATAAGAGAAAACAACAGGCGAGGAAGTGTTTTGGGAGACATCTGAGTATCTCGAGAAATTGGGATTAAATTGGACAGATTGTGTAGGTGTGTACACAATCAATGAAGAAATTCATCAGGTGGGCCAAAGAAAAATCTTGATGTAGTGACAGTGCATTGCTTTTTGCACTGAGATGCCCACATCACTTAGACTTTATCAGAAGAGCTGTCTGATGTGTAGTGCACATTGTCAACTTTCATTAAAGCAAGACCTTTGAAGAGCCGCCTGGTCTTAACCAAAAAGCCCAACAACTACCCACACATATTTGCTGATGGAAAGTGGTGAGGCGTACATGGCTGACATCTTCCAACATCTGACAGACTTAACCATGCATATACACGAGCACTGGCAAACTTCAGGGACTCGGCCTAGATTTTGTACGCTTCTGGAGTTTGTACATTCTGGTACGTTCCATACTCAGCATGTGGTGAGAGCACATGTGACACTGGAAATGTTTCCTTTGTCCACACAGGACACGCCACTAGTGGGCCTCAGAGGTAGCCTAATTTAAAATTACCTGAAGAGAAATTTACTTTGTATTTTAATTCAGCATTGACTGGGTTTAAAGAATTCTCAGCAGGAAACTAACCTTTGCAAGTGCAAGAACAGCTGGCTGAAATGACCGCAGTATGAAAGTGCTCTTCACTGGCAGTTCCTTGGACTGTTTTTTGGTAAAGAAGGATCCACTCATCTCAGATAGAGCGGTTGCAGTATTGCTCCCATTTTCTACTACCTGCTTGTGTGAGCTCAGCTTTTCTCCAAAAACAAAAGAGAGAGACTGAGAGCAGTGGGTGAGGAGCCCCTGGTTTGCCTCTCATCAGTACCAGCCAGAATGCCTTAATTATGTGCCATTAAATAAGCCCATGTTTCACAGTAAAAGTAAGAAGCCTATCAGTGTAAACACACCACACAGTGTGAACAGTGTGAAATTATTTCTCTGTGTTTAAACCCATTCACCAAGTGAAGCAGTGGGCAGCCACCGATGCAGCGTCTGGGGAGCGAGCAGTGTGTGGGGACGCTACCTTACTCAAGGGCACCTCAGTGGTGCCACTGGCAGTCATGGAATTCGAACTTATGCCCTTCCAATCACAGGGGCATATCTTTAACCACCAGGCCACAAGCTGCCGCAATAGACAGCAAAACCTGTTTATTCTGTGTATGTTTAATATCATGTTTGCCGTGAGATTTTTTTCATAGTGCAGTGAGAGGAAAAAGTTTGGAAAACACTGCTCTGAATGGTCAGTGGAAAATTTTATCTGCAGGATTACAAGATCACTCTGAGACAGGGCTTCTGGAATATTATACAGCCATGAGACGTTTCAAAGAAGTGTTATTCAGTCGTGTAGAAGTCGTATTGTTTACGGTATTTCTTGTTTGTGCTTGTTATTCACGTGTTCAGCGTATCAGTGCCGTTTTTAACCCTCCAGCAGGTCGTTGTGCATCTTTTATGGGGATCCTGAGACGGTGTATAGTGTGTCTGTGCTAAAATTACACTTCACAACACACGAGGAGGAACAGAGAAGCTGTAAAGATCGCCCCACCCTCTGATTCTCCTCTGCCTCAGCACGGGGCTTTGGCAGAGCCGTCTGCGTTACAGATCGGTTGAAGAGAAGACAACTGTGGTAATGGAGCTACGGGATGTGTGCTTATTCATTGCATTTGGCAGTTTATAAACACCTTGACTTGTTTTTAGCAGCACGTTTTGCCTGCAGCAGGACTAATGTGTATTTGGTGAGAAGGAAGACAACAGGAACGTGACTCTACTCTTTACAACCTCGCTGCAAAAAGAAATTCACTCACATCTGAGTTACAAGGAGAGGAGCCACTACTGTAAGTAAAGTAACCTTGTCTGAACACACAGTCTACTCACCTGCTGGAACAGCCTGTCTACTGTTTTCGTGCTTACAGACTTCACAGTGGCTGAAATGAAGTGTTTTGTCTCTATACGTAGCGAGTGTCTACCATTGTCAGTTTTTACATGTATTTGACAACAGGCGGCCGTGTTTATTCTTGGTTAAAGTCGTTCAGTTCGTGTTGCTGTGGTTCAGTTACACAGTTGGCACAGTTTGGGATCAGGTGCCATAAGTCTCAGCCAGCTCACATGCTGTCCTTTGTTTCCCACGATGGCCTGTTTTACTGAGGTATTGAACCAAAGTCGTTTTATTATTACTTTTAACTGTTTTTAAGCAGAATGTTTAGAAATAAAGGTGATAAACCTCAGCTTGCTGAAGCTTTTGTTGTTGTTAACGAGACCTTCAGGGAAGCTTTGGCTTAGTGTGTACGGAAATCTTCCCAATTCGGTTTAATCCTGAAAGAATTTCTACTGCAAGGGCACCCGACTCGCTGGCCAGGATGGGTATTATCTCTGAAATAAAGTTAATGTCTTAGTCACCCTCTGTAGCTAATTCTGTTTTACCTTTCAGAAGCTGACTGGCTGTGCTATGGACACCCTCACCTGACCCTCTTAATTTTTTCCTGCCCAAGATGACTGAGGTGAATCATGCTTACATCAACGAAAACGGCAAGGATGTGGATAAGACCCTGGACTGGAACTATATTGAGTGGCACGAGGACGATGACAAGGCCAAAAGAATGGATGTCCATACTCAGACTGATCACAGAACAGTCATGGACAAAGAGACACAAACATGCAATCCCTTCATAATGGGAATAGAACTGGCCAGGACATCCTCAAGGCTGAGGTACGGCTCTGTGAAGGAAATGGACGGCATGCCAACGCCACTGTTTCAGTTCGACAGGCAAGCCCCGGCCCGGATCTCCACATCTCCCACTTTGAGAAGGATGAGGAGCACAAGACTTCCTTCGCGGGAGCCTGGGAAGATGGACAGCACTCAGGAGGAGTCTGGGACCAGTGAAATCACCTCGCCAAGGAGTCCTTTGTCTCCGGTGCATCGTCAGATGTCTCCTCTCGCCGCCAGTCCGACCCAGCCCAACGGGGAGGGTCATGGGGACGGTCACTCGGACACCTCAGTGTCCCGAGGGAAAATCAGATCGCATAGATCAAAGACAATTGATAGCAGTGGCATTTGCACAGGGAAGCAGTTTCTTAATCTGAATGAGAGTGTCGACTCTGACAGCACAACTGATGATACCGAACAGGTAAAACAGAAGAAGACCTCTGATTTTCAAACAGATTAAATTAATTTGATGTGGAGGTTCCTTAAACTTTCCCACACTCGCATCTCATTTACAACAATTGGCCTTGGTTCATCCATTGAAAGATTTGTGAGGAAGCTGAAAGTGATTCTCCCATGGCACTGGTCCAAAGAACCAATTCTGGCATGTTTAATTTTAAGATTGTGTCTTGTATGTGTATTTATTGTTTTTCCCACTCTAAAACGCCTGATGCAATTGCCCAGCTCATCTATAAGCTCTTTCTGAGCTGAAGGTGGTGTATTAGAGCAGGACAGGAGTACTCCGGTACTAGGATTGGGAATCACTGCTGTTAAACTTTGGGTGGAGGCACACTTTGCAATATGACAGCGATAGCTGTCATTTTAATGGATATTGCCTACTGAACGACACTCAATCTAGACTTCATATCTTTTTATTTGTGAGCAATAAATCACATCGAAAGCCTCTGCATTCTTCCCAGTTGAAGGCTCTCCTCTCATTCTGCTCAGCCTCCTGGGGTGGCAGTTCACAATGAGCGCTTTTGACAGCAAATGAATCAGCAGTTACATGCACTGACAGCTTCGACAGAGCCCATGTACCCCAAACCCCTTGAGAAGGTTCCTTTATCGGGCCCCTATTCACCGTAGTCAGCAGTCTCTGAATAATGGAGGGGTCAGCGAGCAATCAAAAGAATAAAAGGAAAACCCTGTTCCCCCAGTCCATGTATTCAACCAGGCACATCGGCTATAGAGTGGGGACATCTCAGCAGATGTGAGGGTTTTAAGGGGTCTTAAACCCCCACACAGTTACTTTAAAATGGCAATTTAAGGATGAGTGCTTGTGAAACTGATATGGTGCTGATGTACACTGTGCAGTGGAGCAAACCTTGGCTTGTATTGAGCCAGTTCAGAAGGTCCACTGCTTCCAAAGAGGCTGATCTTTCCTTGTAACTTCTTGCACTTACATCATATCTGTTTTTGATTGCAGGTAAAGGAGTCCAGTCATAAAAGGTAGGTGTGCTGCTCCACTGTCCCCACTGTTTTGCATGAACTATGGCTTTGCTAGTTAGATTTGCATGTGAGTCACATTGTCTTTCCATTTGAAACGCGTGCTTAAAGTAGAGGTCGTAGTACATGCAAAATGCCATGCAGTCTCCTGTCTGGGTAACAGTTCAGGAGGCATGACATTTCACTTTCTCATAAACCAACAGTTCCTTGTTCTCTAAAACTGTTCCACACTTGTTGCTGAACACCTCTAGTTTAAAGAGCCATTTCATTAAAGCAGGAATTTGTTTGTGTGGAAACATGACGTCCTCAATGGCCCAAACGCCACATTACTCAGCAGAGAGCAGCCCCGGTGGAGCACGGGTAGCTGGGCAAAGGAAGGCCCATTGTTCATTGTGATGCCGCTTTGTTAGCAGCACATGAACTCAGTAAGCAGAGTTATTAGAGTCCCATGGTTCTATGCGAACTAGACAAACTCATTAGTGCTGTTTTTCCCCCACCGGACCCACTCCGCTAGCCTGCTGGACGATGGGCTCCTTTTCAGTGGCAGATAATTAGGCAGCTATTGTGGCCTTAATTACAGTGTGGCACTGTCCGATGGCAGAACACGTCCCGGGACAGGGATTGGATTAGACAGTTCTGCTATTGGGCATAATTATTTGATGGAGGTGCGAGGACAAAGCTCCCTTCTTCGTGGAAGCTCTGTGGCAGGGGACTTCATAAAGAGGGGGTTTTCTGGCCTGCTTCAATGCCATGGGGTTGCATTATGGATGTGCTTTGAGTTGGATTGCAATTAGTGATGACCTGTTTTCTTTTATAGATCTTAAGCCAGTTCTCATCCCCATTTTTCATCAGGAAAGGGGCTGAGCAGTGTTGTTCGTGTTGGGTCTCATAGCTCTGATCTTTGTGTGTGGTAGGAATATGAACTAGGCCCAGCCTGAGAATACAGCCAGGAGACTGGCACTTAGCAGAGAGCCTAGCAGCTTGCAGAATGATTTAAACACATCAAATATAATGTTAAGAGTAAAAAACGAAGTAAAACTCTTTGAAGGTACCAACACAACAGGTACTGTGGGACTGGGTGTTGCTTTTATAAGCTCCAAGAATGTGTGTCTCATAGCAACACAATATATAACGCTGGTGTTTATCAGTGTGTGCTCCCATGGTCAGATGCTGACAAACACAGAAGGGCTGATAGCAAAGCTGTCCACACTGGCCTTGTCATGATTCAGCTTTGTTAAAACTCATCTTGGCTAAAGGGTAGTTTTAGTCTATTTATTTGTACGTTTAAATTCTGTATGTGGTGTCATTACCTTAAAATGCAGGATAGAGTGGGTTGCAATTCTTGTACTACAGTTAAAAAGGTTGGAATCACTTGCCTTGTTAATAACGGCTGATATTTTTTTCTGAAATAAGTTAAACAGTTTGATTGAAATGAGAATGGCTAGAAATTTCATCCACACTCATCTACTACTACTGCTTGTGAATCCCAGTCCTGAAGTTGTCAAGAATGGCTGTCTATAGCACGTTTGGGGATGTGTTTATAGTACCAATTGGGGTGACAAGTGACTGCCAGTGTTTTTGAAGCAGTGTTAGCATCATATCTCTAGTGCTAAATTTAAGAAATCAAGTGTCTGAAAACCAGTGTGTATACAGTTGTGTAAAAGTTTGGATGCATCTGGTGAACACATTACATGTTTTGTTGATTGTCTGAGTGAAAATAAGTACACATTATTTGCAGAGAACAAACTTAATGTACAATCTCTGTTTATGTGCTGAATTTAAGAAAGTTAATGTTATTTTCCAGTACGGTAAAATAAAAAAGTGCCCTAAAATTTGTATGAAAATGCAATATTTAAGTTTGTTCCCTGCAGACTGCCACCAAAGGGCTGCAGGTTTTCATTCCAAGCAATCATACAGGCACACCTGATTCCACCTGGTCTCAGTCTTCAAACAGTTGTTCCGGTGTTCTCCTTGTTTTCCTGCTGGTTTAAAAATGAAAACCTGCAGCCACTCTGGTCCATTGTGAATAAGATTTAACATCCCTACTGTAGAGGAAGAAGTAGTGGAGAAATTCTTAGAAACTTATTTTCACTTAGAATGTCAACAAAGCATGTAGTTTGACTGGAGTGTGTGTGTGTGTGTGTGTGTGTGTGTATGTATGTGTGTGTGTGTGTGTGTGTGTGTGTATATATATATATATAGATGTATGTATGTATGTATATATATATATATATATGTATGTATATATATGTATGTATATATAGATCACACATGGGCTTTTTGTGAGAGGACAGTCACACATGGGCTTTTTGTGAGCGGACAGTCTAAAGCTGAGGGTGGAACTCTGAAACCAGCATGTCAGCTTGTTAAGAACGTTTCTTCCCACATTTACAAGTCAAAGATTGCCTGACATTGTGCACAGGGTTAATAAGGAACTGAAACTGAACTGAACATAATACAGAGGAACTGTAAACAATACAGAGAGGCCAACTCCACAAGTTTAGTTAAATATACATTACTTTGTATTCGAAAAGTACACCTGGAGTTTCCTGGACTGAAGAAGCACGTTTATTTCTTGCCTGCCATGCTGACAGCCCATGAATTGCTCTTTCCATTGGCTATTTACATCATAAATTCACCTTTGTGTGTGTACCCTTAATACACACAGCACAGGTGTCTGAAAACAAACACTGGTGGCTTGATTGGCAGTGCTGTGCTGTGCTGTGCTCCTACAGCTGCTGGCTGAAGAGCAAGGTGTTGCTTTTCCTGGCTGGCCTCTCCTTTCTCTCTTCTGGTTTACTGGTTCAGACATAACAGCAATTTCTTCATTTCATCCTCTAAAGCTCCTTGCTAAATATCGATCTACACATACACTCTGTACAATAAATATACATGGCAGATGGTTTCAGTTGTTCGTTTTTGGGAGGACACTGCAACCCAATGATCCTGTTGTAAAAGCATTTAAGACTTGTGCAAGTGTCACTTAGGAATGAACTTTTTCTTACATACTTCTAGTGCCATTGAACACTGTGTTTCATCCATGGTCTTGTTTGTAAAACAACACAATGATTACATAATCGCAGATCGCATTAACTGAGCTAATCCTTATCATTTAAGCTGACTAATTATTTTCCGCAGTTTTATTATTTTTGTCGTCATTTTTCTGTTTGTCGTCATTTGGAGGCTACTAAATATGACAACTGTGAAGAAAGAACAAAATAATTTATTGAAATTGTTAACTGCATGCCTTCACATGGTGATTAATCTTCAGTTAACATTTCATCCATTTGACAGGCCTAATCTAACCTCAGTTTAAGGTTACTGATTGTACTATAACCACAGATTTAGGTTAGTACAGACATACTGGATACGGGGAGAAAAGCCTTACAGATTCCTTGGACGCCACAGATTCATCTGTCATGATTTCAGTGACTAGTAGCCTCTGGGCTCAGAATGCTTTCTTCATTCCACTACCCCTGTTCTCAGCAGGTTGCAGGAGCGGAGGAGAAGCTCTGTGGTGGTAACTCTTCCTGGACTGGATGTTTCCCCTGGTGACCTCTTTGTTTCCAATGGTGCTGCAGATATTTTAAACCGATCCACGTATTCAGGTTAGTGCATCATTCAGGTTAGTGCATCATTATCAGCACAACATGAAGTCAGACTTTATTCAGATCATCACATAATCATAAAGTGACTTCCCTCTGTTACTGTTATTGAGCATAATTACCCAGTCATATCCTCACAATTACTTTTGCAGCTGAGTGGCATGTGGACCAGTGGGCCTTGCATGTTTCACTGTACAGTACACACATTTTATGAATTAATTGCTCTGTACCAAAAAGAAAAAACCTCAAACATGAACTTTTTGTCATGTGTTTTTCATGTTTTTTCCTCAATTTATTGCAGATACCAAGAAGTCAAAATGGCCTTTTTCAAGACGTGGCACGGTAGGTGAAAGTATAGTTTAAGTATAATGGAGTTATGGAGTCAGATCTACATTTTGATTGTTTTCGGCGTTGTGTTGACTGCATTCTTGGAAAAACTCAGCTGAGGTGGAGCAAACATTGTTCACTGACCCACTTACAGCTAAAGCAGATTTGCATGTTCCCCCTTTCCACCTCTTTCGTTCACCCTTTATAGCACAAACCAGCCTCCGCACAGCACAGACATAAACACTGTTACACAGTTAGGTGAACTCCAGCCTTGCATAGTTACACTTGGGCCAAATCACAACAAACTTAATGTGTCTTTTAATGTAATAACAGGATCACAAATTCTACAGGACAAAGTATCTACCTGGTTTTCCTGTTTTTGCATTTGTCACATTACATTTTACATCTTCATACAAAATGTAATGTAAGAACAGAAGAACATGAGGGAAAAGCAAAATAGTTTTATATAGTCATTTAATTGTTGGGGGAAAAAAAAACAAAAATCACCAATGTGAAAAAGTAATTGTCCCCCAAACATTAATACCTGGATGTACCAGTTTTAGCTGCAACCAGATGTCTCATATAACTGGAGAGCAGTCTTTCACATCGCTGTGGGGGATTTTTGGCCCGCTCTTTTTTTTTTGCAGAATTGCTTTAATTCAGCCACATTGGAGGGCTTTCAAGCATGAACTGCCCATTTAAGGTCCTGCCACAGAATCTCAATGGGGTTCAAGTCAGGACTTGACTAGGCCACTTCAAAAAAACGTAATTTTGTTTCCTGCGAGCCATTCAGAGCCGGAGTTGCTCTTGTACTTTGGGTTGTCGTTGGCATAATCCAATTGCAGTTGAGATTCATCTCGCAGCCTGATGACCAAACATTCCCCTGAAACAACAAAGCTTCGCCACACCATCACACTACCACCACCGTGTTCTTATTGTGGATGGTCTTCCAAAAAGCTTTGTCTTTTTTTGAGCCCTAATGTTCCTCTTGGTTAGCAGTGGTTTAGAGTGAGTTTTCAGTAGTTTAGCTGTCAGAGAAATTATGGTCTCTCTGTGTTTTTTTGCAGCTCCAGAGCTTTAGAAATGGCTTTGTCCCCTCATTCAGCCCAATATATTTCAATAAATCTGTTTCTCATCTCTTCGGGACATTCTATTAATCATGTGCCTGTTTGTAGTGCATTGCTTGTTGGGATGTTTTAGCCTGCATCATATATTATGGAAAAGGTTCCATTTAAGTGAAATCTGTCAGACTACTTTTCATTAATTGTTTGAGTAACAAAGGTAATTTTTCACACAGGCCCAATTCGTATTGAATATTGTTTTGTCTTCATCAAATAAAATGATCATATAAAGAAAGCTTTTTGTGTTCACTAAGGCTGTATTAAATATTATTTGAATATATAAAACAGCATGCCAGTGCAATATAGAGGAAACTGAGGACATGGCCAAAACCTTTTTATAATACTGTAAATTGTGAATTGTTTAAAAATTCTGTTTTATTTCCATAATCCCCTCATTTTGTTGCCAGCAAGGCTAAGATTTGGCAACAAGGGTGGTGAATGTAGTTGGTCACACCTGCAGTATTATTAGTCATGACGCATTGCCGAGTGCCTCGACACTCAAGGTGAACACTAAGTGCTTGGCCTTGTCTTTTTGGTCATGCTGAAACCTGATTGGCTAGAACACTGAAAAGCAAGACCTCACTGTCCTTGCCTCACAACAAGAATGCAGTCCTCTCAGGTCTCCAGCCATGGACATGAAACCTCACCTACTTACATGCAAATGCATCACTTTCAGCTGCCCAAGAAAAAAAACAAGCCAGGCAAAAATGATCTGACCTTTGCAATTGTAAGCTAAGGTTGCATGGAGTATACTTCTTTTGAATGAACTTCAGTATTATCTGTGTAACAAATGTATCTTTCATTACTCCTCAGCTGGAAATGTACAGGCTAATTTCTTCTTAAATTAAGCAGATCTACTTTTAGCCTTCGCGTAACGCGGCTCGAATCCAGTTATGAAACAGTATAAAATTAGACTGGCCTTTTTGCAAGTATGTGTGTTTTTTAATGTTGTTAAACAGGCTTTCTATCATGATGATGTCATTATTATGGTCTTTGTGATGCTGTGCAAATCCATGTTGTTTTCCTTTAGACTAAAACCAAGATGCGCACCGCTGCTGACGTTGACAAGTGTCTTGCATCAGTTCAGATCCAGGACTGGAGAGACACAGACTTCCAGAAATATAAGGTGCATATGTCTATGCTAGGGCTGGGTGATGTCTACTGAACTGGCATTGGAAACATCGCAATGGACGATAACATGAGGAGGGATGTGCTAACCTCTGGATTCCACTGGCTGTGGCTGCGTTGCATTACCCTCTGTACACACTGGGTGCGACAAGAGAGTCAGGTTTCATATATTAAATAGACTCCAAGTTTGTTTTTTGGTCTTGCAGTTTTTTTTAAGCAGCTGACAGCTAAGTATGTAAAAAAAAAATTATAATGTGAAATGTGGCTCACTAAACCAGGCTACTATACAGCTCTGGTAATGCGTCCTGTTTGACGGCATCATCCATTGTCACATATAAGTAAACAGCCATGTTATGTTTGTTCTAGTAGCACACAAACACTGTTGTTATGAATTAGTAATGTTAAGATTACCAACTGCTTCGCCTCAACCAGCACCCTTTTGCAGTTCCCTCCTTTTTTAACAAATATATCATGCACTTAACCAGCTTCCCTGGAACATCAAGAATTTCAGACATCTTCATTTTTTTGTTCCTGTGTGCAAACAGGGACATGTCGTAAATAACAGAAAAAAACACCATGGCAATTATTAACCTCTCCTTCATGGGAACTAGTGTTTGGTGTGAACAAGAGATTACACGGTTGTGTTCTCAAGAATACTCTAGGGCAGAGCGCTTCTAATTTCCGATTGATTCCCACTGAATCGTGTCTTAGCTCATTACCGAAAAGCCACCTGGACGCCCACACCGCCACTGAGACATGCTCACTAACATAGAAAATGAATCACTTTCCATCACTTTTACGCGCTCAGCACTCCCTGTGTAAAGATAGGCTCGCGATTGTGACGCGGCCTCTGAAGCTGATCACAACCACTTCACTTTACACAGTGCACAGCGCTTCTACTAGATGTGCCGCAGCATGTTAAAAAATATGTGCCTTGTCTGTTTTCAACAGAATCCATGTCAAAACTATGTCAATACCAGTTCTTTCTTCTTTTGCCATCCCTCTTTAGTCTTTCAAGTAAGAGAAGAGATGCAAGTATTCGCCTACTGCGAACAGACCCTGTGTGCGAAATACAAACACAAAATAATTATGAGAATTAATCAGTTTTTTTTTGTAACAATTAAAACTACAATTTTTTGTCACTTATAACTCTCATTTTAACTGTATTTACTTTGTAGGCTACAGCACAGCAATGTAGGAAATGGGAACAATAAATCGATCAAAACAGGCAAAAAACAGTTTAACAATGTAACCCAAAAAAAGAAGCAATTCAGGATGGGGTAGAAAATGTTCCCTGCAGGGTGTCAAGCCGTGATGAGTCCAGAAGTGTCCAGACTCTCAGGGAAGCTGTGCCTTAGACAGATAGCATTTGTGTTTAAAGCTCATATGACATTATCAGCAGTTCTTGTGCACAACTTCAGAAAGAGAAGTTTTTTGTCCAGTTGTACCAAGAAAAAACAGCTTTGCATCCAGTTTTACCAATACCAAAGAGATATAATTAATATTATTGTATTATTATATTATTGTATTAAATTGCATGTTATTGCTGCCTTTAGGAAGGCTGTTCATGAAACATTATCTTGAGCAGTTTTGTTTGGCTGTTTAGTGCCAAACTAAACAGGAGCCCTCCCTGTGATTGATCGAGTAACTCTGTTGGAGAACCTGCTAGACATGTAGACATTTACCATTCATTTTTGTAGTCACTAATGAATAATGCAGACTAGTTAAGAAAGATGTTTTCTAAGTGTCTGAGTTGCTAATGCTCCTTTTAATGTTGCATTGTGACTGCTACAGACTTTCTTAGGCATGTAAATGTTGATGTTTTGCACAAGCCAAGATTCAGAGTGCATGATCTCTCCTCACTGAACAGACCACCTCTGCTGTTTTATCACTTTTATGGTGTAGTTCAGGTCCTAGCTATTGTGTTGTGTCTCTAGGGATAGCCCAGGTAATTTGCATAATGAAGTATTTGTTCCTTAGATTGGCATTAGCAAGCAAATTTGTAACCTAATCTATAACACATTTCATAAGTAAGTTACTTTAAGGTGAACATTAAAAATGTATAAAAACTGGCCTTTTCACATAGTCATAGCTTCTATAAGAGCAGAGATGCCTGCATTCACATGTGTGGTAGCACTTTAAAATTTTGAGCCACAGGAAAAAAATGTGTAAAAGTTATGGTTACAGGTTATCCCTAATTATAAAATATAAATATTATTTACAGGTCATTTTACAAACAAGTATTCAAATATTAATGTTCAAAGTCTTTCCAGACCAGCTCCATCTCCAAAATGTTGAGTTCACAAGAGAAGAAAAATGTATTTAAAGGAAAAGCTACGCAATTTTTCACTTTGTCCAGATCAGTCATTTGGTGTCCAGATTTTGCTTCTTCAGTTTTTGTATAAGGCAACAGTATGACTGACTGTGCGCTAGGTGACTGACCTCTGTACCGCTTTCTCTGTATTGATGATGCTCATTTCTAGTTCAGTACTCCCTCTCCGGTGATTTAAATAAACCCTACGACCTGCAGTGTTTAACCACGGTGGGAAGTTTTTGTTTCATTTTCATGTTCTTTCTCAGGACTTGACTCTGGAGGGGTTTTTGAAAGACCAGCCCGAGCTGAGGGTGGAGGAGGACCCCAGAGCACACAAGAGACAGGAGGCCATCTGGGAGCTCTTCACTAGCGAGTGTGTTTACTTCCTTGATCAGCTGATGGTGTTGAAAGAGGTATTAATATGCTCTGAAGAACTTTACTATTAGCTGAGAGGTAAAAACTAGATTGCACTTCCGTAAGAAAATGCGTAGTGTGAGTGTGTGGTGGCTATAAAACCAGTGCTTGGAGACACCCAGACTTTGTTTTTTTTGGGCAAAAAAAAGTTTGCGTAAAAAAATCCAAAAGAAAACGACGGGTGGCACGACCCCTCTCGCCCAAAAAAGGTATGAACAGCGCACATATCCATATGCACGGGCTGATTATTTTTAATTAAACTTGAACAATGACTGTCTTTTTTTAATAACTGACCTGAGATCAAGTGTCTTGATGTCTGTTTGAGCCTGCTATGTGTTTAGATCCATAAAACTGATTTGGCCATCTGAGTTGGCCATAGCTGTAGTGTCTCAGAAGTTGCTCTGAGACTTTCACCACTAAACACATTTGGGGTGACTCGCTCTCTACCCAGACATTACGGAGGCAACTCGACCACAAAAATCTAAATTTTGAATGATCAACCAATCAAAAATGACACACAACATAACATAGTGTGATATGCTTAAATTATAGTGGTTGGTGTAGCATGGGCAACACTGTCCTCCACAAAGCAGACTGGGGTTTAATTTCCAATCCAGACAAAAACACCAGGCTATACCAATAGGAGTCCTTGGGAAAGACTTCTAACACTACATTTGCCTACTTCTTTAACATGAATAAATTGTAAGTTGCTTTGAATCTTTGTTTGCCAAATGTATAAATTTACATAAACACATGAATATTATCATTATGGTGTCTGAACAGTATGCATCAAATTACCTGTTAGAAACATAAAACATGTCAGTAATTAACCCGCTGTATTAAACATGATTTACTTTTGGGTTGTGTGCAGGTTTTTCTAATAACTTTGTCAGACCTGCAGTTGCGGGAGTGTTTACAAGACATTGACTCCTGGAGGCTGTTTGCCAACCTCAATGAACTCTGCTTGGTATGAAGGGAGAAAATATCTAAATTAGCATGCTGTTTTGCGCTGTTTTATTTGCTTGGAGTACGGAGTGTCTGGTCACACTGTGTGTTGTCTGCCTGATTGCAGGTTAGCTTCGGCTTCCTGACCAGTTTGCTGCGTGTGATTAAAGAAATGTGGGCGACTCCAGAAACGGACCTCACTCAAACTCTCCTGGCGCTTCTGAAAAAGGTGACTGTGGAATCATGTTGTGACAGCCTTATTTACAAAATATCTCTGCTACATTTTTACCACATCCGACAAAGCTCGAAATCTGACCGCTGTGTAACTGTTAAAACAGTGTCTCTGTCTGCTGTGAAGTGAATGAGTCATCAGATCCTGTCCGCAGGATGTAAAGTTTGTGTTTACTGTTTTGCTTTCCTCAAAATCATACCCTCTCAAAATTTTGATCAAATGTGGTCATAATACTGACCATTATTAGGAATAGAACACAATGTTTTAAAATGACACATTTGCTTTTGGCTAATAATTATACAGTTCTTCAGTTTAGCCAGTTCTCCAGAAAAAAGTCTGACAAGCATCATACAACAATATTGATTATGCTTATCTTGTTTTTTTCCTCAAAACATTATGTATATTAAAATGTTATGTTATGGATGGTCCTGTTCCTCTTTAGTCCAGATCTGCAGAACACAACTCAGAAACCTTATTGGGTCCCTCATTGATTTATTTGGTTCACAGTTGACCAGGACAGTTAATAAAATATCTTTCCGCTTCGATTTGAAATAAAGTTTAAATTGTCTTTGCCATTTATGGACTAACTTGGAAATGCGCTTTCTACTAAACACCTTACTCATGCTGACTTGACAGGCCTTTGGAGAGAGCATTTGCCACTGTCTGCAGAAGTACTGTCTGAACTACACTACAGCCATTCTTTATCTGGACAGTCTGAAGGCCAGGGAGGACTTTGGCTGCTATGTGAAGGTATGCTAGGCCAGTCTACTGCAAAATGGTTAATCAGAACTCAGGCTGAACTCTTGGGCAGCTCTGAGGCACAGAGCAGGTTTAAGAGCAGCATGCATGTCAAGAACATGTCTATACTCTCTCCTCTCTTTCCCTTCCCTCCTCTCTTGTTACTTACCTTTCATCACTTTAAAGCAGTTTATTACATCTCTCTCTCCTTCTCTTTCTCAGTGGTGTGAGAGGAAAGAGCAGTGCCGTAGGCTGCAGTTGAAGGATCTGTTGGTGGCTCCTCTTCAGAGGTTCACCCGCTATCCTCTGCTCCTGAAGAACATAGAGAGGAGGAGCTGCGGTGAGGCAGAGGAGAGCACCCTGCAGAGCGTGGTGGAACTGGTGGACAGGGCTATATGTAAGCCATTACTCTGTATCATTAGAATTTAGCATATATTCACACTGTGTGCTGTGGGGAGTTCACGTATGGCAGAATGGTCATTTTCACTTCACTTTCTCATATTTATTATGAAGACTGATCACATAGTGGTTTTATTAATGGTGCAGAATATATTTTACTGCTGCACATGTCACAAGCCATGTGTTTGTTTTACAATAGTAGACTAACAGCTTTGGAACACTGTAGTATTTCTACTTGATACAGTATATTTTAATCGCAGCTGATAATCATCTTGCAATATCCACCAACCAAGAACACTCAGATCTTGTCAGAGTAAAAGACTCACGTCAGAGCAGGTATTATATTAACAGCTGTCAAATGACAACTCACTTGTCCTGTTTCAAGTGCCATCATAACATGGCTAATACCACTGTGAGCTGGTGTGGTAGCTACAGCGAGGAAACTTCAGCCTGAGTAGCAGTTACAGAATGCACATATATGAAATGAGTCAGCTCTTCCTGACATAGCAAAGTCACCTCTATAAACCCACCAGTCATTTAGTTTACATCAGAGGAGACTTTGCCCAATATGTAAGCAAGTTCACTAGCAGGCTCATCATGGAGCTCTAGTGTCTACTCAGAGATTAGATTATCTGGAAAAAGACCATGCCTTCCTCATAACACGTGTTGGAACATTACAGTTATTTGCATAGATCATTCAGGCACATTAAAGTTGCTTTGTATTTAACAGTGAAGTTTTTCAATTGAACCCTTAATGCCTGTGCCCACACTTGAGTTTCTCATGACTAAATAATTCTCATGACTAAAAAAACACTCTCATGACTAAATAATTAGTAGTTATTAGAATAATAAGTCATATGAAACAGGCCTAAAAAGCCTGGGTTCAGTGAGTAAATACTGTTTGGTGGTGGTAGTGTTTGTAACATTATGACGTTGTTGCCACGGTTTATGCACATTAGAGCTTTCAGACTTTTCAGACCAGCGTTGTACTGGTGCCTGCTGTGCCGTTCTGCCAGTCTCTACCAGCGTGTCTTGACTTGTAGAACTGTTTGTGCTCCAAGTTAGAACAAGACTAGCCGGCTCTGACGAATAGGCCTAGCCCAAAGTGAAAGTAATTGTCTCTAGGTCAGTTGCAAATGTTTAAGGAACAGCATATTTCAGCTCTGTTCATTTTTCCCATATGAAATGAGGGTGTGTCTGCTTTAGCGTGCTGTGCTGTGACTTCAGGCAACACCTCTGCACATGACTAGGACAGGTAAATCCTCCTGCTGGGTGTGGGACGTCAGACTATTCTCTCAGGCTTCCGTGTAACCAAACAATTAAAAGATCTTTAGCAACCTACAGTTAGAGAATAATGTGAAATGAAAATAGAGTTCATTGTCAGTTGGTGAGCAATTTAAAAGTGGATTTTGGCTGTAATGTTTGTTTCCAAGGTGTGGATGAACTTTACTGAAGACCTGTTTAAAATGACATATTACTGATTAGTAAGTTCAGTCTCTCTCTCTCTCTCTCGCTCTCTCTCGCTCTCTCTCGCTCTCTCTCGCTCTCTCTCTCTCTCTCTCTCTCTCTCTCTCTCTCTCTCTCACTCTCTCTCTCTCTCACACTCTCCCTCACTCTCCCTCTCCCTCTCTCTCTC
>JBBPCX010000018.1:13486366-13503502 GCA_037974365.1 Hydrocynus forskahlii | reverse complement strand
GCTGAAGGTAGGATTCGAACCCATGACCTCTTGGTCCAGAGGCAAGTATCCTACCCACTGAGCTACCACCACCCCACTACTTCTGTCCAGTGTTTACAGCCAATCCCTGTTATAAACACCAGACAGAAATTGCAGCTGTTAAGGGCTTTTGAAGATGTTTGGTTTGAATGTGGTGGACTTAGTGAAGGTTAGTTTCTTTGTAACTAACCAGTGATGGTTGTTGTCATTTCTTGCAGAGTCTCAAACACTTGTTGAAAGCAGTGACCCTAGAAAACCTAGTCTCTAACCGTGGTCTCCTGTATGAAGGGAAGCTCATACTGACAGGTAAGAATGCACATGGCAGTAATTATTTAAGTGGTGGATTATTCCCAACACACCAGTTATACTGACAATGTGTTGGCCTGTGTGTATGTGCTGTAGAGAGTGGTTTACACCCAGCTGTGCTGTTGGAGGGCTGCATTCACTTATTGTCCACTTTGTTAGACACTAACCTGTTGAGCAACCTGCAGACATTAGAATAATTGATGATGGTTCATCTGATGCTGCACAGCATCTGTTAGTCATCCTCTAGTTCTTCATCAGTGGTAAGTTTCTGGACACAAGTCACTGTTGGCTGGTATTTTTTTTTGTTGGGCTGTTCTCATTCCACCGGGGATACTGAGGTGTTTAAAACTTCTGTGTGGAAAAAAAAGCCTTAAGAAATACGTGTAATCCTCTCTGCATAGCACAGTCTCTCTCACACACACAAGCGTACCACTGCCGTGTCAGTGTCTGTGCTGAGAAAAATCCACCTTTCAAATAATACCAGCCTACTGATGGTCCTGTGAGGGGTGGGGGACGGGACCACTGACAAATGGGGAAAGTGGGGCTTACAAACAATACAAAAAAGTGTGTGTGTGTGTGTGTGTGTGTTAATACGAACATTTCATTTTTGTTTGAACAGAGAATGCAAAGCTGCATGAAGTTTATCTGTTTCTATTTGATGAATTCCTCCTGATCACCAAGATCAAACGAAGTAAAAAGGTACAAAAGAATTTTAAATTCTAATTAATGTCTTAAATGATCAGGACAAAAACTTTGATCATTTAATTAGTCCCAAATTGTTTGATGGATAGTAGTACTGTTTCCAGATTCTTCGTATCTTGCTCTGTGTACATCCAAATCCCAGCCTGGGCTGACATGTATAGTTTTGTATTGTGTTGTGCAGCAGAAGTCTGGAGGGGTGGAAATGCACTCCCTGCGTCCTGCAGCTGGCCAGGAGCTCGAGCAGTTATTGCAGGAGGGCTGCAGCTTCACTGTACTGGACCAGCCCATCTCACTGGACCGCCTTCAACTCAAGAACATAGACCAGCTCAATGCAACAGGTTAATGAGCAGAGGAGAGATTTCCTCTTTAAGTTGTAACATGATCTCTGCTGAGCTAATTCATGTGATTATCATCCCCTGAGGGCTGATTCCCACTGTACAGCACTCGCACTGCATGCATTATTCTCAAGCTCGGCTCCACCAGAAGTGGCTTAGTGTTGGTCTGACGCGATCGTTTCTTAATCTTCTAGCATCTGGACTTCCCTATTCCTTCATTGTAATGCATCAAAACCGTTACCAGCAGTGCATCGGAGTCTTCGTTCTGCAGGCCCAGACTGAATCCGCTAAGGTGAGGGGCATTGTTTCCTGCTGTAATTACACTCTCCACTGCCTCTGTTCTGATCTCGCCCAGCACACACCACCTGCCTGTTGCCCCACTCAGGCAGGCTTTTTACTGCTCAGCCTGCGTCAGCAGCAGTGTTTGTGTCCAGATCAAGTAACTGACTTTTAATGTCACGTCCACAAACACCCCATGTCCCAGAAAAGCTCTTAAAAGAGTAGGACATCAGCGAAAGATTAAATGTATCATCGTATTTCTAATGTAGTCTTTTTGGTGTCAGACACAAATTTCAGGTTAAAATACAAATTTAGGGCTCTACGATGGATGCTGTGAAAGATTTCGTAAATAATAATACACATCCAAAGTAGTTTTAGCTATGCAACATGCTTTTGCCTTTTTTCATAGCAGTATACTTCTGTGCATGATGCAGTTGTTAGAGTACAAGCATTACTTGCTAGATATACTAGCTATGACATTTAACATGATGCATAACACTTCTATCGTTGCATTTGGGATTAAGGGAAAATTGTGTGAATCAGATATTTTAGACTGTTCTTTCAGAAGCATGTCACTAGATTTTGGTTGAGTGGAATTTGTGTATGTTGTGTTACAGAAAGTGTGGCTGTCAGAGATCGAGGAGGCGGTTGGCGCCGTGTTGAAGCGCAACTGTCAACAGCCTCGGGTAAAAAACTCCTCTCTCTATGTGGAGTCTTCACAAATCTAACTTGCAGCTTCACACTTTCACCGAACCATCACTGCTGTAGAAAACTGTTCACTCGAAGCAAGTAGCCTGACACCTTTCCACGTGACTCAAACTACTAATGATGGCCTGCTGGGGTTAGAGCCCTCAGAAAAGGTTGTTGTTTTCTGTCTGACACTGAGGTCCTGACTGTAGCAACTTGTGTCAATGCCCTGACATACTGCCTTAATTCAAATGAGGAACATGTTCAGCTGTAGTAGACCTGTCAGAGCAAAGTCCACTAAAGTCAGAAATGGCGCAGCCGCGTGGAAAACTGAAGTGTTGCCGTGACATTTCACCCACTGTAGATTACATGTGCCACAGAGGTAAGCACAGCACTAAGTATGGCCAAAACGGACATTACTGTGTTAAAATGTAGCTAATTATATAATTCTTTTTTTAATTAAAGTTTCTTTCGAAACTAGTAAAATGTGTATATCTGTGTCCTGTGATTCATGGGTTCATTTAAGCTGGTCTGGAAAAATACATCTGTCGTAATTACTAGCAACAATATTTGTCCATGATGTACTAAAAGCAGGTTTGTGACATTTTATATAAAAATATGGCACACCAAGTGAAAATAGAAACACCTAGTTTATTTACTCTTAAACATATCAATGAAAAATTAGAAAACAAATAATACCTTTCAACATAAATGATGTTCATAATGCATTTTGACAAGTCCTAACCATTCTGGTAGTCTCTCCATACAAACAGTTGGTGATGATCTATGAGCATACAGGCGGTCAATTCAAACCACGTGACCAAGGGCAGACATAAGAAAGCATAACTTAAGGCACACCTACGTGATCACAAACAGCAACACCCTGCTATTCAGATGAGAAATGCAAGTGTAAGCCAGTTTATAGCTCATGCACTTTTATGCACATGATAAGAATTAGTGTTACTTCTGAAAATGGACATTAGTGATATTTTATATAATGACATCAATGTCTTTTTCTCTCCAAGCATGTTTGTACAATGTTAATACAATGCTTTTATTCCTGAATGTAATACAATATTTTGCAGATACGATTACAGCATTGCTTTAGTGCCCAGGAACAATAGCATGTCATGGTTACTGGGAAAAGCAAGACCAGGGAGACTATGGCACTGAGATTCGTGATGGTGAAATAAGTGTACCCTGCAGTGAGTTAACATTCAAATCGCTAGTAAGTCTTTAACAAACTTCATCTTGCTTTCATAATAACTTACAAAGAATGAGCGTCACCAAGGCTGTGGCTGGAACGTCACGCTAATAGCATGAATTCAAAACAAAAGCTTGGACACACACAGTGTAGAGGTAGGTGGCAAAAAACAAGAAACAAAAATAGTCTTAAGTCTACACTGAAGAAACATACCATGAACTGTTGTGTGTGTGTGTGTGTGTTAAAGAGACTAAAAGACACTGCAGTGTCTGAGTATGCATGCACTTCAAATACAGTACCACCTCTACCTCAACGCTGAGGCAAGCCCTCTTCCTGTAGAGCGACAGAGCATCGCAGCACACCTATACAACAGCCAGTACAGTGCTGAAGGGAGCTATACAGCAGGGAGACCTGTGCAAATAGTCGTTTCATGTCAAAATTTGTTGCGTCACAATCCATTCAATCACCATATGAGCACCTGTTTTGGATTAAGCATTTCCTTTTAGTCTGTTCTCATGTCTGGTAACAAAGAATTGGATGTCAACACAGTCCAGTGCACAAGGTAAACAGACAGTGATTGCATCTTGGTCTTTTTTTGGATGCGTTTTTCTTCATATGTGATGTGGAACGCTACTCACCCTTGCTGGAATGATAAGTGAGAGATAACTTTTTAAAAAACAACACTAAAGAGGTTGCTCTCAGAAGTACTCTGTGCTCAGAAGCCCACATTTTACACAATATACAAACAATATACTGTACCTCAGGCAAACTATACAGCATTTTAAATCTCTCTTGCATACACATGTTCACACAACTAAAGCCACAGCGTCACAACTATTGCTTAATAGCAGGGCACATACCTGTTCAAATAATGGGTTCTGTGAAAAATCGAATGACTTGTCCATTATTATTAGTGACATCTGCCATACCTACTGTCAAAATACAAGTCATGAAATGATGCGTGCAAAATTCAAAGAAAATTATGGCTGTAATGAGTATGAGCAGCATAGCTAGCACATGTGTTACACTGACAAAAAAAACAAAAACATGCCTGAAACTGTCAACAAAGTAAAGACTTGCAACGGTCTTATTGATTTTTTAATAGCACATCTGTGCCGCCTAAGTAGCTGGCACAAACCCTGCTCTGTCCAAAGATGCTATACATAGACTTTGGTTCTGACCGGATAATTTGAGCCAAACACGTTGATGAGAACATCAAGCTTAAGCCCCCCCTCCACTTAAATTCGCTCCAGGTTCTCGACATTTTACCTCACTGAGCTTTTGACCTTGTGACAAAAGAAAGAAAAAAAAGAAAATCTTTTTCCTGAATGTCATTTTGGAAGATTCAATACTGATATGCTTAACACAAAGAGCTAACAGTACAAATCTCCCAGCCTTGACACCAAGGGGAAAGAACCTGTTAAAACCTCAAATTTAAACAACACTGAAAAGGGCCCAAACGCATAATGCTGCTTTACTCCTCTCCCTTTTTTGATTCTCTGGAACCCCAAATGGCCCCAGAAGTGACCAAGGCACTGTTCAGATGAGGACTGCACTTTCTCCAGTCCCTCTCTCTGGCACAACAGAGTCACGTCCTCAAGCCCAGCCAGCAGACCACAGCAGGCTGCTCCTCTGTCCCCACAGCCCTGCTGCCCCACCACTTCTCTTGCCCCTGCCTGCGGAGCTGGGTGAAGTTTCTCTCCTGCGTTGGAAGAGTCAGTGAAGAGTGTGGAGGAGAGGTTAGAGGAGCAGCAGACTGGAAAGGCAGGGAGGTGGGCGACGGTCAGCCCTGCAGCTCCTCATAACACGCCTCACACACCCGGACAGGCTTCTTAGACGATGGTGTTAGAGCATTCTTTGACGAGCACTCAGCACAGAAGATATTTCCACAGTGACGGCAGTGGTGCTGGAGGAGACAAGACGGAAACAGTGAATGGCTTTAGACTCACTCAGTCAGGCTGTTCATGTTGGAAAATCATTTGGAATCAATATTTTAAACAAAAAATAATTAAACAGGCTGCAGGTGTCTATAAAATTGTCTTAGTACGTTGCAAGTCCTCTACAGCTTCATAGGTTTACTAATTTGTATGAAGCATTTTAGACGATTCAAAATAATGAAACCTATAAGATCGGCAGCATTGAGATCTGGGTCATATAACCCCTGGCAAAGCTGATGGAATCCTCACACTTTCAGGATGTTTTTTACTTCGCAGCAAATAAACAAACCACAGATATGATTATACAAGAAAAACATAAAGGTAGATCAAAGAAGCTGTCAAAGCTTCAAGGTTTAGAGCAATATGCCTTGAAAATTGAAAAAGCTCAACAAAACAAACAGGTGAAAACAGGAATCGGTGTAAGAGACGGAGCTGTAAGAAATCAACTGACTGTCCAACCAGCACTATAATTAAGTAAAAGGTGTTCATTATTAAGTGTCTCCAAACTGTTCCGAGGTAGTGCTTTTATGGAAAAACCGCATACAGTGTTATTGTGTCATTCGCAGACTACGTGACATAGTAACAGGTGTGACAAGCCAATGGGCATGTTCTTTCTATGGAACAACATAAAGAGCTTTTCACTTTGTTATGCCCTGAGGTTTTAATCTGGTTCCTCATTCAAACAATGGGTGTTGCTGGCATTATTACAAGCCACACCACATTTACAGTTTGAAAGACAATGATAAAATTTGTTCAAATGTTATGGAGAAAAAGGCTCTTGTGAGATCTACCCAGTGAAACACAGAAAGATCAGACATTATCACACAGACTGGAGGTTGTCAGCTGCATCTGAGACTTCCACAGGCTAGTGGACTTAAGCAGGCCATTTGTATTCCATGTAAAGTATAAGGCTCTTGGCTTTAACATTCAGTTAGGTACTGTCCCAGACTTGGGTAACATACACTGCTGATTTAAACTGAGATGTCTCCGCTGCTTGTAATTAATACTCAGGGAATCTAACACTTTAGTGTTTTCAAAATTTTGACAGATTAAATCATGGCACTTTTAACCCTTAATGCTCTACCACCACTGGGTTGCAGAGAGCACAACAGCAGTACTTTCACTAGAGAAATAAATTTTTTCCCCAGCTCTGTGAACAGGCAGTATTGTGCAAAAAACAAAAAGCAGAGGACTTTGAATGGGTTCTGTACAAAAGTGGGTCACTGTGGTAGACCATTAACATAGTACTGATTTGGGGCTTTGATGCTTGGAGCAAGCGGCTCTATAAAACGAGAGAGTGGGTTTGTGTGTGTGTGTGTGTGTGTGTGTGTGGGTGTTTTGAGAGAGAGAGAGAGAGAGAGAGAGAGAGAGAGAGAGAGAGAGAGAGAGAGAGATAGAGAGTGAATGAGTATGTATGTATGAGAGAGAGGAGGGGTGGTGAGGTAGGAAAGCATCGGGGGAGATGGGGGAGGCAGACAGAGACAGACAAATAAAAGGAAAGAAAAAAAAAATCATCACCTTCCGGATGGTTACAGAAAAGCCTTTCCCACAGGACATACAGTTCTGCACCTCGTGGTCCTCCGTCCACTTTCTTGTGAGCGACTGGGACTGCTTTATCTGCATCAACAGACACAGCACACCATGACAACCAAACCAATTCTACTGAGAAATGCTACTGATGATGTAATAAAGCAGGGCACCTTAACAAAGCCTTTTAGAAAGACAACGTGTGTGGGACACGGCATAATTATGCATAAGAGCGGTCCAGTTCCTGGCAGGACGTAAAGTTTGTACTTCAATAAATCAGGCTGTTAAAGCAACTGAGCAGTGTTGGGTATGAGGAGCTAAAGCTAGTGGAGTGGGGAAAAAGTGCAGTGCAGGGCTGCAATATTTATTTTTTAAAATGTGAACGTTTTAAGAGATTTTTTTTTAGATTTGTTCTGATACCAGACACAGTACAAAGCCAATATCAGCAGACTGAATGTTTGCTTAAAAACAATGAATTCGATCAAATCAATTTACAAGTTTAATGGCACACACCCACATTATGCCATATTGTTCGTACTGTATTTCAGCCAGTGGGGTCGTAGGGTGTTGGAGTAACCAGAGCATGAGCCTACTTTCAGACTTTTGAGTGATCTTAAGGGAAATCAATTCAAATTAGGACATTTTAAAGCTTGGTAGTTTCAGACTGGTCAGATGACATCAGAATGGGTTGACACTTAAGGTTTTAAACTTATACTACATGTTTTTCAAATAGAATAGAAAGTGTTATTGTGCCTCTTTTTTACTATCGACTAAACCGCTTAAGGTATAATTTACACATGAAGGACTCACTACAACAGACTGTAATACAGAGGAAATGTGAGCAACTACTGTGAATTTATTGCTGTACAATAGGAAGTTATGGCGAATGAATAGAAGGCAGTAAAAGAGAGAGGACCTGGTATGATGGTTATATTAACCGATTAATTGAATAAAGTGACTCAGTTACAGAAATAATCAACCCTAGTGTGATAGTATGTTCACAAAACACCACACAATAACTATTAATAATAATAAGATGCATTGTTGGGGGGACCTGTAAAGACTGGTTCTCTCGGCCCAGTTCTTGCATCGCTGCTGTGGTGTCATCCAGTTTTCTTCTCATCTCCACCACTTTAGCCTGCAACTTCTCAATCTCGCCCTCACCTTTCACACACCTAGAGAACACACAACAGCATCATCAGACAGTATGCACGTGTATGTGCATTTAAAGCACAGCAGTCATATTTTTTGCCAAGTACTGCTCTTATGAAGCATCAAAAACGATTTGAGCACAAACAGTCCTCGTTATAGAGAATCTATCAGCCTGACAACAAAGCTTTGGTCTTGTAAAGGGGAAGAAGCCAGGCCTTTATATCTAAAATTGGCAGAATGAGATTTGTGGGCCATGCAGTTCCACACCTCTCCAGCAGGGCGCGCCTCTCATCCTGGTTGTTCTGCACAGTGGCTTCTAGCACTGCAATTTCTCCACGTAGCTCGTCCGTCTGCTTCTCCAGCTCACCCACACGCCGCTGGCTGCCCTGCCATTCACGTTTAAGTGTGGCCACATTCTCATTCAGTGCAGCCACCTGCATCGAGAGCTTCGCCTCAGCATCCTCTCGCCGCTTCTCCACCTCTTCTTTAGCTTTCACCTCCAACGCCTAGATAAAGAATCAAATGGATGATGGAATAATGGCAGTATATACAGGTGGTATAAAGTCAGCTTAATAGTGTTGCATTATTCAAGGAACTATTCACACACTGCACAAGTTACCTCTTACATACTTTATTTAAATCACTAGCATTTCATTTCAAACAAATGAGTACCAGTTGTTTATGGAGTTTATCTGTCTCTGCTTTGTGCTGTTGGTGTGTGTTTGTGATGGAGTCACGAGTAGTTTGGTGCTCTCTCTGCTCCTGCTCCAGTGCTGCCTGTGCTGCCTCCACTCTGCCCTGTAGATCCACTTTCTGCTGGAGCAACAGCTGCTTTGCTGCCTGCAGTTCTTTCACCTCCTACACACAACCACACACACACACACACATACAAATACAATTTTCATAGTAACTACACTCAATAATGTTGTTTATATTTACATTAACTATAGAACATCACAAAGTTTCAGCAATAAAGGCTATGTTAAAATGAAATTTCCAGATATCAAGTAGGTGTAGACAGAGAGCACGCTTCAGGTTCAGGTAAGTAGCTCACCTTCTCACTCTTGTCTGCCAGAGCTTTGAGTTCGGCAGCGATTTTGCTGCGACCCTTCTCTAGTGCACTCTGAGCCTCTCGTAGCTCTTCCACCTGGGCACGCTCCTTCTTCAGCTCCTCTTGCGTCAGCTCCTGCAGAGACGCAAATACACACCAGGTCATCACTGGACACTGGAGA
Source organism: Hydrocynus forskahlii (assembly GCA_037974365.1). Taxonomy (NCBI): domain Eukaryota; kingdom Metazoa; phylum Chordata; class Actinopteri; order Characiformes; family Alestidae; genus Hydrocynus; species Hydrocynus forskahlii. Next base: position 13,494,123 of record JBBPCX010000018.1, on the reverse strand, counting down.
GTTCACACAAACCACTCTTCAGGCTGTTGTCAGCATGGGTTTTGTGGCTCAACATGGTTAAGACATGCTGAAAGAGGCCATTTGACTGATATGTACAATGACAAAACAAAGCAAAGACCCTTGGGGCTATAACAATAAACTCGTGAAGCCTGTCATCCTAGGACATCTTGTTTATTTGATACTTTTACAAACAGGATGCATGAAGTGCACAAGCTTTTTTTTTTCTTCTTCAGGATAGTGACTCTCCAAAAGGCCTTTTGTCACCACATTATGCACAGCAGCCAGGGAAGTGCAGATTTCCTATGAGAGTGTAAGGGGCAAGATTCCAACAGGGCTTGGGAATATGATTTCATGACGCAGTGTCTTATGGATGATCCATCATGTTGGCAGGATTAGTCCACTTCAGCTGGTTCAAAATGACAGAGTGAGTCTTTCATTCTGATTTGTCTTCCTTAATTTTATCTGTATCAAGGACTCAATAAATACATCGGCAGAGCTAACTAACGTGTGGATGCACATGGCTAACACATGAGGCAAAATCAAGGAAGGAGATAAGAACGGAAGTTCCCTTTAACAATGTAGACACAGCTCTATTTTAAAAGGAATCATGTTAGCAAACATCAAAACATTATACATTTAGCAACGTTATGTTTTCTAACACACAACTCACTGTTCCAGGTAAAAAGTTTTTTTGGTTCACCTTGGTGCAGTATAGGTGCCAAAATGTAAATGCAGTACAGTAAAATTTAAACAGGAAGCTATTTTTTTATAAGCATGATACATACCCGAAAGCCCAATAAATCATATTCTGCCTCACAATGCGTGGGAGTATTCAGAACATATAAACAAAGAATTAACTCAGGCATTGTGACAGAATGATCCATAATGCAGTGCAATGTGATGCTGATTCCCAAGTTCTATAAAATATACACCAGATCCATGTTCCTCTGTGGTTGGAGCATCTGATGCTGAACCTAGCAGATGGTGAGGACTAGTAAAAACAAGAGAATTACTCGCAGCATATTTATCCTGTCAGCATTATAGAAATGTAGTCATAAAGTTGGGTGGCAGTACCTGTTGTTTTTGAAGTTCTCTGAGTGCCTCCTCCTGCTGCTTGAGCTTCTCATCCTTATTTGTTAGGTCCTTCTCCTGGGCAGCTCGGCCAGCCTTTAAGTCCTGGATCTGGGCCTCACGGTTGTTCAGCTGGTTGGTGCTACTTACCAGCTCTTCCTGAGCCAAAGCCAACTTATCCTCACTCACCTATGCAGGACAACCCAAGCTGGGCAATTAACTACACTGCAGTACACATGTTCATGTTTAAAGTACCAGCGTTCTAGCATCTGAGTTCATCCGTCATAATCTAATGGTTTATTAATGCTCAGTAAGAATCTTTAGTCAATTTTACTGTTAACAATCCTTGGTCAACAACAACAAAAAAAAAAGAAATAAATCACTACTATTTTGAACAAGAAAACATGATTAACTCTCCAGTCTGATTAATCAATAATGGGGGTTAATTAAGTTCAAATATACACTGATCCTCCTCGCTTTAAAAGAAGGATAAACAGACTCGGGATGCACAAACAGCCTTTAGTGTTTCGGTCCATCTAGCTAACCTCTATGTTATAATGGATCATCTGTGGTGTAAAATTTCACAGCCACAAACGCACCTTGAGATCCTGACGCAGGGCAGAGACCTCAGACTCTTTGCCATAGTAGTCAGACTGCAGTTTGGCCAGATTGTCCTTGGTGATGTCACAGGTCTTTTGCATCTCTGCACTGCGACATTTCTCCGAGCTCAGCTCTTTAGACACCCCAGCCATCTGCTCCTTCAGTTTGGTCAACTCTTCCACCTAAAGCACACACACTTTGGATTTACAGGATGAAAAAGTTACATGCAGTACATGCCTTACACTCTAAAGCTGACTAACGCAAGGTTTCCTTGAATACCTAAAAATGTATTAGATTGATTCCATAATAGGATGAAGTTTGCCAGGACAAAGTACAAACAGGTGGTTTGGATAGCTGTGAATTCAGCTGTTCCTTTCAATAAAGGCATTAGGAGAGTTTGTTCAAGAGCTATTGTTCAGACACTTTTGCTACAACCGGAAAAATTCCAACAAAAATTCTAACACAACACCAAAGACAAACCAGGCACATACCTTTTGAGTCTGGGCAGTCTGCAGCTCTGCCACTTGACCTTGCAGTTTCTTAACTTCTTGATTGAAGGACCCCTGGGCCGTCTTCAGCTGTGTCTGTAGCTGCTGTACCTCTTTCTCCTTCTCCTTCAGTCCATCCTGAGTCTGTTTCAACTGGGCATTCAGTGCTGCCAGCTGGGTCTGAAACCCCTTCTCAGCCTAAATGCAATAACATTCTGTCAGGTCTGCCTACACTCACCATTAAACCATTAACAATATGCATATTTTTAAGTACATAAGAAAATATTCTTTGCTGTTCTTACCTCTGTCATTTTCTCTAATTGAGACTTAGCTGTGCTTAACTCTTTAGATGTAGCATCCACACTATTCTGAAGCTCTTGCAGGGCCTTCTTATGAGCTTTTTCCTGTAAGAGACAAAAGAAGAAATGCTTGGTATCTCACCAATTTTTGAAAGGCCACTGTTTCAGTTTACTTGTTTATATATTTGTTTACATTCAATCAATGTATACTATTATAATACACTATATTGGTATAGCATTAATGTATTGACAAATATTTTAATAAAATCATTCAGTAAAGACCAACTGATCTCATCTCATTATTATGAGAGTATCAGTGGAAATTTTAACAATGCTGCGTCAATAATATGTATATTTCCGAGTATTAACATTTCCAGGATTCAAAGTCGCAATTTTCTGAAAACAGAGATGTATTAATGCGGTACAGTGCTAAAGTCTGCAGTGCTGCCTCCTGTAAGGACTGGAGTCTGACGTATGGGCCTTAGACAGTTGGTCCACTAAGGAATTCAGTACGACTAGGATTAACTACATAACAGTAATACAGTCTGCACTGAATAGACCATCATGGTAGTAATAACAACATATTCAATCTGTTTAAGCCTAACCTATAAAATTAGAATATCATGTACTTACAATACACATCATAAATCTATCAAATCAATTGGCAACCATAGTCTACTGTTAAAATTGTTACTGTAACTATATTTCTACGTTTAATAACCGTTTATTGGAATTACTAGTTTATTACTTTATTTCTAGAATGTATTATTACTAATAGATTCTATACTGATCACTTGTGTACGTTATAAACTTTGGCTGGTTATTTTGGTTATCTCCAAACTTTAAACACTGTAATGTAGAGTCTCGGGTGGCTTTTTGCTTTAACTTAGAGCGACATAAAGAGTACATATTGCTTCGGGCACCTTCTCCTCCAGGGCATTCACACTGCTCTTCTTCTCCTTCTCCAGCTGAGTCTGGTTCTCCTTCAGGGATAAGGAGGCTTTAGTCAGAGCCTCCCTCACCAAAGTAAACTCTTTGGCCTGAGTATCCTTCTCCTGTTGGGCCTTCTGAAGCTCTGCACTTAGCCCCTGGAGCTTTTTCTCTAACTCAGCCTGTCGTGCCTGCCCCTCTTTGGTGAGTTTGTCCAGGCTAGTCTGCAGTCCATTGCGCTCCTTGTCCACTTTCTCCAAGTGCTTTTGTGTGTCTGCCAAAGCCGAGCTCTTCTTCTGCAATTCCACCTGCAGCACTGCAGCCCTGAGAGACAGAAACAGTGACAGCTCCAATTTTAAAAAATTTAGATTAAGTTTCCTTTCTTTTATTGTTAATACCTAAAGTAGTCTCTCACTCAGCAAACATCAGCATCAGAAGATGGTCTACTTGATATGGACATGTGTTTGAGATGCAATTACCTTGCTATTTACTGCAATAAAATGCAGTATGCCTTGCAATATATTAAAAACATGTTGGCGAACCATTCATGTGTGTTTAATTCTAACCAACAATATATGCTATATTGTGATTATGTAAATCACCAAAACATCTAACAAAATCTGATATTTTTCAGAATGCTCCCAGCACATAATTAAAGTTTTAAAATGCTATTTTGCATATTGCAGCCTCACAATGTACCAGTATTTCAAAAGTAAATTTTGTAAAAAAAAACATATATTGAGAAGCCCTGGTGTATAAAAGGTCAAAGGTACATAAATGCCTACCCTTGTTTCTCAGTGTCTAGCTGGCAACTCAGCTCCTTCTTGTTCTTCTCCAGCTCACTGATGCGCTGCAGCTGTCTCTGCTGCTCCTTCTGTGCTTGCTCCTTCCCAGAGCGCAGCTCTGTCAACTCAGCCGCCACTTTCTGCCACACATTCACATCCATTAAAATGACATGAACAACTGGCACGCAGGCTCACAAAAAGATGTGAGCTCAAGATGTGCAGACAAAGCTAAGTCATGAAGCAGGTAGTAGAGGACAGACAGCAGCAAGGGAATTCTCAGTCCTAATGGAACAGGTGAGGGCTGGCAGCATGGTGGATGTGACATGAAAGGGAAGGTATGGCTTGTGAGGCAAGTGTTGCTGACCTTGGCCTGACTCTCCAGGGTGTCTGTCTTCTGCTCTGCAGCCAGCAGCCTGTCCCTGTTTTCCTTTAGAGTGGCCTCAAGCTGAGAGCAATGCTCCTGTTTCTCCTGCAGTCTACGACCCTGCTCCTCCAGTTGTGCCTGAGCCTTACTCAACTCCTGCAAACACAGAATAGTTACATACTCTGTGAACCTACTGAAAGGGCCAAGAGATAATCAAATAGATGAATTCTCTTGGACTGTCTGTAACCCTGGATTTAAAGAAAAGTTTCTCTTTTGTCTTTTGAAAAGTTTAAGTAAAAACAAAAAAAAGTACAACAAGATCTATAATAGGGCCTGTACCTGCTGCTTGTCCTGCAGTGCATGCTGTGTTGTTTCTAAATGGTTTTCGAGGTCAGCTCTCTGGGCAGTCTTTGCGGCTTCAGCAGACAGCAGCATTTCCGTCTTAGCTTTAAGCTATGAGCCAAAATCACATATCATCTCACAAATGCTACTTCAGTACAATATTTTTTGAGCACTCTTCCTCTACTATAACCTTTTTTTCCTTTACTTTATCAGAACCATCTGCATTCATCTTATCTGATTAGTCATTTAGCTTAGCATGTCCAAACTCCTTCTTGAACACCCCATAAAAGATTATAAAGTACCTGGGTATCAAGCTGAGCCACTCTCTCCTTGCTCAGGGTGAGCTGAGCAGTCAGATCAGTCACAGTGCTCTCCAAGCCCTGGCAGCGGTCTTGCACTGAACGGAGCTGGCTTTTCTGCTCCTGTAACTGCTCATGGAGGTTCTCTTGAGCCTGCTTATGGCTCTCTGACTGGTTTTTCAGTTTGTCTGTTAACTGAGTTATCTATAGGCAAACAAACAAAGTGATTAAAGCAATCAAATCTTACAGCAATGTGCCATCTTCTAAAAGGCGCATTTGGCTAACGCTCTTATCCAGACCGACTTATGATCATTAGTTACAGCAACTGAGGGTTAAGTGTCTTGCTCAAAGACACAATGGTAGAAAGTGGGGGTTTGAACTGGCGACTTTGTGGTCATCAGGTTCACCGGCAAGTGTTTTTGCCCACTGAGCTGCTACCACCCTAGTGTTCTTAAAGCTCATAAGGTTTCACAGAAGAGTAAAGGCTGTTACTGCAATAAAAGGGGGATAAACTCTCTATGAATACCCTAGATTTTAGAAGAAATGTTATGTATGTACGTGCGCATATGTACGTGCGGAAAGGGGTCTCTTGCACCTGTTCCTGTAAAGTGTGGTTCTTCTCCTGAAGCTGGCTGAGTAATGCAGCCTCTCCTTCTCCTGCCTGAATCTTGGCACACAGGTCCTCTCTTTCAGCCTCCAACTGGGTGAGGCTGGCCTTACTCTTCTGTAGCAGGGCCTCCAGGTTTTGGATTTTTTGGTCTTTGTCTCCAATCTGACGCAGCACCTGCTCCAAATCATTCTGGCAGAGAGAAGACACAGGAATTTAAGACATTTGTGTGTCTTACACTTCACACATAGGTAAATCCATGCAACAAATTCGTAAAGTCAAAAACTGTTCTGTATAAGGGGTGCACAGAACAGAGATGAAGATATAACTCACAGTCAAATAAAACCTGTCTTGGCATATATGACTACATATGTGCTTTTGATGTAGTGCCTATGAAAATTTTACAGTGGGCCATTTACCTGTGCTTCTCGCAGCTTGCCATTGGTGCTCTGCTGAAGAGCTTGCAGTTCTTGGTGCTGCTGTTTGGATTTGTCCAGCTGGTGCTGCAAATCTGTGGACTTGGTAGTGTTCTCTTTCAGCTGGAGCACAACAAACGCGAGTCAACACAGCTAACCAGAGTCAAACTAAGGCCACAACAACAAATGTGATGATAAGGAACATCATGATAAGGAACATGATGTCAACAGTATGAGAATCCCTGAGACAATATACATGCTGGATTTGCATGACACCATCAAATAAGCAATTAATGCATATTTTTAGGCACAAGTCCATCTCCAAACCCACCTGCTCATCCAAGCGGGAGAGTTTAAGCTGCAAGTCAACAACCTGTTGCTCTCGGTCTTTGAGCTTCTCTCCAGACAGCTGCCTCTGCTCCTTCAGCCTGCCCTGTACTTCCCCCAGCTGACGCTCAGTCTCCAGTAGCTTTGCATGCAGCTACATGACACAGGACAGAGCAGTGAGCTGCAAATAAGTCTACACAGTCAGTCACAAAAACAAGGAGCTAATGTGTGCACATGTGCTCACCTGACTGATCTCACTCTGCTGCTGTAGACCCTGGCTCTCTCTCTCCTCTCTTTGCTGCTGAAGCTGTTTGCGGTCAGCCTTCAGCTCCTGGTGGCTCTTCTCCAGCTCGGTGAGCTCCTGTTTGAGGCGCATCACCTCCTCACTGCGCTCGGCTAACTCGGTTTGAGCCCGGCCAAGCGAGTTCTCACCTGCAGATGCCCGTGCCTGGACCTCCTGCAGCTCCAGTTCCCTCTTGTGTAGGCTGGCTTGCAAGTTTTTCTTGGAGTCCTGCTCCTGTCCCAGGCGCTCTTCTAGCTCCTGGTTCTCCTTCTCCCTGCGGGACAGCTTCTCTGACAGCAGCTGAGGAAGGCAAGAACTCAAGTTAGTCTAGGTAGTTATTGCAAATCTATATAATATAATGTGTTTTAATAAGGTTATAATAAGGCCATACAGACATATTTTGAATATGAAAAAAATCTTTATACTAATAAAATTACGACAAAACACAACAAATTATTTGGATCCACAATTACTTGGAACAAACTCTTGTGAGATTATTGTACACTGAAGTTAAGAATGGCTGTATATCGTGATAGTGTTTTTTCAGAGATTCATTCGACTTTAATGTTATACTATGAAAGCTATGTTTGATAAGGACTAATAGACTGGCATTAGAAATCTATACATTATTTTTAATGTTAATAAAGAGGATGCTTGAGCTATGTTTAGGACATTTAAAATCATCACCAGGACCACTGAAAACTACATTTACTTCATTTTTTAAATAGAAGAGTTTGAGGCAATATGTAAACATTATTAATACTGTATTGTTTCAGTACCACTCTCTTCATAAACAGAAAGTATTCTGTAAAAACAGTCTGTTTTAAATTAACCATTTTTGGTTACGAAAATCAGTGTAATTTCATCCCTGCTCACGTGTACTGAACTAATAGCGAGTGTTTCACCTGTACTTCTTTTTTGAATGAGGCATATTACAGGATTATAG
>JBBPCX010000018.1:13450987-13484201 GCA_037974365.1 Hydrocynus forskahlii | reverse complement strand
GTGTGAAAAGGACCCAAAACGGCAGAAAAATGCTACAATGTATCATTTGTTGCCCTTGGTCCGGACCAAATGAACTGAACCACATATGTAAAAGCACCCTTAGTCTGCAACAACCAAACCAAGCTAAAATAATACACAGTGCATGCCTAGTTTAACTTCTGCAATGCCTATATACGTTGAAATGCAGCACCTATTGGCACACATTTGCACTATTGACACAATATGCCACATATTTTTCTGCACATTGTGTTGCACAATCCTTTTATGCTCATATATTGGGGAAAAAATAAAACAGAACACATGTAATGTGATTTTTCATTTGCTACTTCTGTGCTGTACATTTTTGATAAAACATTACATTCAGCACAAAACATTAAAAAGTAAAACTACTACTCAACAAAGTGTGTTGAAAGGTGATCCACATCAGTATGGGGTGTTTTGACGGTGATGTTACCACCTCACAAAAGGAGCCTGCATTTTTCCAGAAGGCTACTGTCTCTAAAATGAAACATTCTAATCCTTCCTGACAACATGAACAAAGCTTTCGTCATTCGGGATCATTACCTGAGCCAGTTTATCACCCTGAAAGACTGAACTGGCATGGCACACATCACCCCCTGCTGGTTTAATTACAGAGGTCCTGAAGCTATTCTCTCAGCACATACTGTCAGCCGACAGAAAATATGGTGTGCTGACAAGGTTATGGGTTATCCTGCACTGGCCAACCCGCACCAGCAGCAAAAAGGGGTTTCCAGTAAAACCATCTCACACCGTTTCTTGAAAGGGAGTGTGTGTTACACACAAACACCAGCACAGTAGACTTAAAATTGGACATTGGCTCAAATTACAAGGTGTTTATAAGCTGCAAGCTCTCATCGCAGCTGGTTATAGTACACGTGGAGTTTGTGGGGTCATAAAGTAGGTCATTAAAATATAGTACTACATAGTTACTGTATTCCATTGTTACGCTTTCTAGCCTCTCACATTTCTTTTAATTATTACTCATTCACAGCTCACTGAAGAAAGCAGATAAACTTGGACAAACGTGCCTGTGCTAAAGGTTCATTTACTATGACATTTCTGTTCATTGAAAAGTTAGTAGTAGTAGTACTTTTTCATGATTACTAGTTCCTCATTAATTTAGAAAATGAACTGAAACACATGTTCTCAATGAAACTGCTTAATGATTAGTTCAAAATCCAAATGATAAATAGGGTATCTGCAGGTCATTTTGAAGGCATACTCTGAAGTCTGAACATTGCCCACAGTGTGCTATTAGCACTCAGGTTGCCTTTGACTTGGAGGCTAATGAGTCTGGCAGAACATAGTATAAGAACAAAAATATGTGGACAGCTGACCTTCACATCTACATGAGCTTGTTGGACACTATATGTCATAAGTTGTACTGCCAATTTAAAAGTAATACAAATAATATTTTGTTATTTTCAGGGACATTTCATAGACTACACTATTTATACACTAAATCAGCTACATCAGCAAGAACTGTATTGGGGTCTAAAAGCTCAAACAACACAAACTGATTATCCAATTGTTAGAATAATCCATGGATCACTCAAATACCAATATATCTTTGTGCGTGCGTGCATGCGTGTAAAATACCTGGCTTTGTTGCTGGAGGTTGTTCAGGTTGCTCTGCAGTTGGTGTATCTGTTGTGTGTACACAGCAGCTTCTTGGGGACCTTTCGCCAGTTCAGCCTTCAGCTGGGCAATTGTTGTCTGTAGAAAAACACCCAAAACATCTGAACTTTCATGGTTCAAGAAGAGCCATTCAAGGTCAACAAGCATGCAGACTCCCATGAAAAGCTGTCGGACATGCAGGCCCAGAGTAAGTGACGATGATGTGGTTTTCGTGCTTGTTATTTTGAGCTTCATGGGGTAATTACTGCTTATATCCTTACTAAAAGTGGGGCGGTATGGGTAACAAAAACTGAGGTGAAAGTTGATAGAGTTACCTCCAGTTTACGAATCTTCAAGACAGAGCAAAGCAGGTAGGGTGGGAAATGGTAGAGACAGAGAGAAGGAAGGACAGGGACACACAAACACAGCACACAGGTGAGTGTGAAACACAAAATGGGTAAGCAGTTAAAAGCTTTCTCAAACACTTCATATCTATGTAGAACTCATCTGGCCTCTCAAAAAAATAATTCACATACAGGACAGTATGTGACAAAAACACTGCTAGAGTCACATTGCAAATAATTTTGTCTGTGTTCAACAGCACTCAATTCCACTTTCAGCCAGTAGAGGACAGGCTAAAAGAGGCTAAAAGAGCCACCTGCAACTAGAGAAATGAAAAGCATGTCTGTGTGCAAATGAGGGATCCATAGCTTGACTTTGGAAGCTTTTACATAATCACAACTGGGGTCAGGTGGTGCAAAGGTTTTGCAGGAGGTGATTATAAGCTTGTTTACAGGAAGTACTATGATGGAACAGCTGCAAGTAGCCAGTTAATGGTTAACCTCAGTAATCGGGCTCAGAGGACATTGAATATGGCTGGCATTGACCTACAAAATCCTCACTAACAGAAAGCAAAGTTACTCATAAAACTATTTATGAAAGACTAAACATTTGATTAACAAATATATAGCATGAACATCAAGGAGATATATAGCATGAAACACATCAACACAATAAAAAGACCGCATAATCATAAACCTAAATAAAGTCAGTAAAATTCTACTTATTACTTTTTTTCTGCAGAATAGTTACATCAAACAATATTTCCACTGCAGATTTCCAAGTCAATAAGTAATACAATTAGCATTCAGTCTTGATTGATTGCCACATTATGGGTTGTTTTGAGGCTGAATATAACTGAACCGCGAGCTAGTGCGTAATATCGCACTGCTTATATTCTTACAATATTTTATGTACTCGTCCAACATGTGTTTATTTATGGAAATATTCGGGTTTGGGCCTTACCTCTGAGGTAGTGAAGTTAGCCTGCAGTTGTTCATACTGGTTCTTGAGCCGCTCCGATTCCTCCTCCCTCTCACGTGTCATGTTGTCCATCAGCGTCTGCACTTGCACCAATTCCCTCTTTAACACTTCCACATCCTCCACTCCAGGCCTCTGAAGCTGCAGCAGGGCACAAGATCCAGTATATCAGTAAAGGACAGTGTTCTACAGAAGTGAAGCCTTTTCACAGCTCTGCATAAGTATAAGCCCCAAAATCACTATCTAGCACACGTTTTTTAGGACTTTTAGCACTGAACATTTTGCACTAAACAGAAACAATGAATTACCACACCATGTCACATCACTGAATTGCACCTTAGTCTCAAAACAAACTCCTTGGTCCTAATCTGTATCAGTACTGTATCAATGGCTCTCTAAGTAAGGCAGTCTGCAGGCACAGAGTGCTTCATTTTCAGCGTTTTAACAGTATATATAAATGGGGCACTTGGCTGATGCTCTTATCCTGAGCAACTTACAATCATTAGTTGCAGGGACAGTCCCCCTGGAGCAACTGAGGGTTAAGTGCTCCAGGACACAATGGTAGAAAGGGGGGGCTTGAACCTGCACCTTTGTGGTCATTGGGTAGGCCACTACCACCCTTTATATTATCAGAACACTACATAATCTTTCATTTCACACTGTAAACACACTGCTTGCACTAAAAGTGGCTGGAACACCACAGAGCCACTAGATAGACCTTATGAGTAATAGACCTTATGAGTAATAACTAAGCAGAGTTTTGTGAGTGAATGACAGATTTATTACCAGCTCTGTGGCGAGTTTGTCTTTCTCCTGCCTTTCTCTCTGAAGGTCCTGCTGCAGTCCGGCCACCCTTTGCTCTGCCACCTCTCTCAGGCTCTTCTCCTCATCATACCGTGACTTGATGTCTGGGATTGAACACACATGATCGTAACACAGTCATCAATGTGGAGGTCAGTACATACGGAAAATCAAATGGCCCAAATCCACTTTCAACAGTCTGATCTGACTTTAGATTGACATTCCCCTTACCAACTATCTCAGTGGCCAGCTGGGCAGCCTTCTGTTCAAACAGGTCTTTCATCTGTTTGATGTTGAACTTCTCTGTCTCAGCCTCGTGCAGCTTCATCTCCAGTTCTGAGAACACACACAAGATGTTTGACACAGGAATAACCAAATCAAAGCTTTCATTTATAACATGCAGAAATATATTTATAGATGCTGACATATATTCTTGCTTGTGTGTTTGTGAACAGAACTTTCTACATTCCTGCATAAACACAACATAAAATATCATCAGATTTTCTTGATACAGTACTGTTAATAGTACGGACACAACACAAACAGCTACTGACAGCAACAAGTCTTAAAAGTAGATAAAGATAATACAATTGAAACAAATGACAGAAAAATTATACTTTAATGTATTAAGACAAATAATATGGTATTACGTATCTGTAAGAGGCAAAAGTATGTAAAGCTTTGCTTTCAGCATCTGGTGTGACCCTCCTTGTGCAGAAATAACTGCAAATAAACATTTCCGATAACTGCTGATCAATCCTGGACATTGGCTTTGAGGAATTTTACATTCACATTCTCTTAAGATTCAGTTCATGGACAGATGTCCTAATGACTTAATTTAGAATTAGCTGGTATAATTCAGAATGTATTGTTCCATGGCAAGTCGTCCTGGCCCACATGCAGCAGAACAAATTATACAACCACCACGTTTCGCAGATGTATAGGGTTCTTATTTTTAAATGCAGAGTCTTCTTTTCTCTAAATGTAACACTTCTCATTTAAACCCAAAAAGGCTTATTAAGGAAAAAAACTACAGCTTTTACCTTGCATTCCTGCCATGTACATCAATGTCCTTTATTGTTTTCCTGATGATGGACTCCCGTACATTAATATTAGCCAACGTGAGAGAAGCCTAGTTGCTTAGAAATTACCCAGGGTTCCTCTGTGAACTGTGGGCTACTACCTTACTCTTGGAGTGTTTTTTGTTGGTCGACCACACCTGGGGAGGCTAACAGTGGATTTGAATTTCCTGCATTTGTACAGAATCTGTCTAATTGTGGACAGACGGCGTCCAAACTCTTTAGAAGTGTAACCTTTTCTAACCTAATAAGAATCAATAGATCCTTTTCTGAGGTCCTTTGTGCCATGATGCACTTCCCCAAACATGTTGTCAAGTTCAGACTTTGCTTGAGCCCTGTTCTTTAATAGACTGAAAACTTTAATCTGACCTTCAAATCTTTGAAGTTCTCATACTTCTGAACCTTACAGATATGTAATATTGGATTATTTTCATACAAAAGTCAGAAATATTACACTTGGTCATTTTCAATTCAAAATGACCAAGTATAATATTTCTGACTCGTCTGATTGGCTTTTCTATGTCTACGTTTAGGAGGTGTATAAAAGTCTGATGTTTAGGTAATACTTTAATTCAGAAGATACTGAAAAAAGGCCTCACATTTAGTCAAGTCAGTAAGTATGAACCAGTCAGTTAGGAACTAAAATTAGAGATCGCTTACCCGACTCCTCCATGTTGGCCTGACCGTCATTCTGCTGCCCCTAGTATGGACAAGAACAAACCCATCATGAAATACAGTATTACCCTGAGATGCTACTGCATTCAATCGGTAGGTAACCTTCAAGGTTGTTTCAGCTTTAAAGTATGGCAGCCTCAGGTGAGAATGACAAACATCATCTGATTAGTATTTGAAACAAATTACTTGCTTCAGATGTCCTTGTACTTTGTCTAGTTCTTTTTTCAGTTCCCCTGAAAACCATCGTTCTTCCTGTAACATTTACAAAAAAAGAGAGTTGGGAGGTCCCAGACAAAGGCATGTGATTAATAAAACCACAGAGAGACAAATAAGCAATAGAAATGCTACGATTTTAAGCTCATTGAAGTTGAAATAGGCAGAGGACAGCGCATACCTTCAGTGATGCCTGTAAATCCTGCACCTCCTGCCGCAAAAAAGCTAGGTCATCCCTAAAAAAGACAAACTTCATAACTCAGTAAAGAGCAAACTCTTGTTTTTGCCATTTAGGTCACAAGTATTAAAATAACATTTTGCATGGTCAATATTTTGAAAGTGTTCAGTCATCAAGTACTGATTAATTAATTATTTATTACAAATCCAGGGGGGAAAAAACAAAAAACAAAAACAAAACCACAGAAAATATGTGACACTGACACAACATAGTGGTGTCTTGATTCAGTATAATATTCAATCCAACTAAATAAGAGGTACCTGAAAAAGGGCATTATGTTAATATATTATTGCTTCCATTTTCAGTTTCCATCAGCTTTAAGTTACAATACTGGCATCTTTAGAATGGCACAAAGAAGATCTGCTTGATCCTCTCAGACGGATTCTTTAACAGTATTTTAAAACTAAACAAAACCTGTTCTTTATGGTGGAACAAAATCAAAATCTAACATGACAAAAAACAGGAAATAGCATCTCAATTACAACAATTTTCCTTATAGTTCCAACAAGTGACAGAGAAGGGCAAATATCCACCTGTTTTGATTGCCAATTTACATATTCAGATGATGATGGCGAATTGTCCAATGAATACCAGCTAATTTGCTTTGTGAAGTGCTTGCAAATATTTAGCTGGGCCATTTTCAATATTCAGGTCCACTTATAAAGTGTGTTATTTTATGTACCAAAAGCACAATTCATTTTTTAATGTCCATTTGCCATCCTCTCAAAATCCTTTAGAATAAAACAGGGAGTTTTTGTTCTTATGACTGACATATGTAAATGGCCACTGTCCTGACTGGCTGCCTGCTATTATGCCTCTGTCAAAAATCAGTGTGAGTTTCAGATAGGAATCTAAATGGGAGTGTCAGGAGAAAAAAAACATTTCAGCCACTCCTTTCAAACGAACCTATTAGAATGCTGCAGTGTTATATTTGCTTCCTGGCAGCCAGGAACAGCCCAGAGTTCAATCATTTTTCTCCCCATATCTCCTGCTGTAACAACTCTTTTACAGAATGTCTGCAGTAAAACACTCATTACTTCCGCTTGAATAGACAGCCATAAACAAATGGCCCCTTTAATGTATAACAATCCAAAGCTTTGTTTGCTTAATGCTACAAATAACATGTATGAATGACTTAGAGAGACAACTCATTCAGTGGACGACCACAAATCTGCCCCAGTGCATTCATGAATTGTAGCTATTGTCTCATGAGCACTCACATGCATTTTGTGTGTTTGTGTGTGTGTGTGTGTGTGTGTGTGTGTGTGTGCATACATGAGTGTGCATAGGCATTGGGGTTTATATGGAGCTGAGAGGATGTGAGAGATAAAAGAGTAGATTTATTTCTCACACTAAGTGAGGAGACTAAAAATTAGCAACTGAACAATAAGATGTGTCATAATCCATATAAAGAAAAAAGAGAGAGGAATTAGGCTGGAGGACTCGTGACAAGAGCTGGGTTCGGTTCTGACCTGGCAGTGCCAAGGTGAGAGGGCTGCTCCTGGGGTTCGTGGTAAACTTCATAATGCTTGAAAAGTTCCTCAGCAGAGTTATGAGACTTCATACACTGTGGACAAATGAAGCCCTGCACACACAAACAAAGACAGTCGTTCACATGGAAGGCCGTAAATCCTGCTTTAGGCCCTTAAATAGAAAAGGATAAGATGCATTTTAATGAAAGTGCATGTTTAATTTCATTTATGTTACCTCTGAAGTCTCGTTGTTCATGTCAGCTGAAGGCTGCTCAGACTCAGAGGCCTGGGAGCCTCCTTTTCCAGGAGTCTGTGTGAGACACAGACAGAAATGGAGAGTCAGTAGAAAGAAGAAGAACGGGGAGGATAAACAAAGAGGGAGACAGAGGGGACAGGGTGGGTTTCGATGTCTCTATCACATTCAGCACTTTGTTGATTTGGCATGGCTGACCGCAGTGGATCACTGATGAGCATTTGGGCTGGCCTGGCTGTTACATTCCATCCACCAGGAATCTCTAGCATCAGCTGGGCTGAATCCAACCTTCTGCTATTCCCTGATAACTTTTAGAAATAAATTACTGTGAAATCACATCCAGTTCGTCCATTCATAGGCTATTTAAAGATGACTGATGTGAGTGAGTAGAATCAAATTAAGAAGTAAAAAATTCTGATGTATTTTCTCATCAAGAAAAAAACAGAAAGTAATGGCGTGCCAGAGATGTATGGCAGTAGCCTCTGGGTTGCATTTGGCGAGGCTGTTGTACATCTGAGTACATCTGAATGAAATACAACACTGATTTAGAGAAGCACTGAACAGCACCATTACCAAACTTTGATCCTAGCAACCAGGAAATAGCAGCCAGCACTGATTCTACATGATACACAGCATGTCACTCACATTTTCCAAGTAGGCTAAATCAAAGCCAATGAAATAACAGGAAACTGCATTGAAATAACAATGTGACTGCAGGCTAGTTGTTCCTCCGGGGTAAATGAGTCATTGGCCTCTTTAAGCCAAATGACTTTCAAATTACTGCAACTACTACATTACTATAACTAATATAATTACTGTATAACACTGTGCATTATTAACCTTCTATTAACCAGTTATTCAACATGGCAGAGTTAACACATCTGTGTCACATGTGTCTGACTGACAACAATATTTTGCACACTGACTGCTGCGCTAGGGTGAGGAATCTGCTTTCTCAGAGCAGAATAACAGCACAGAACAACAGTGACACCAGTACGAGTCCAGCTGTAGGTCCATCTTTACCATTACCAGTGTCACCCATGAGATTTCAAACGAGTGTCTGCACCCTGGAACTTCTTACCACATTTCACCTCCTGATAAAATGTGAAATGTCCCTAATGTGTCATTAGTTTTTCATAACTCTGTGTTATCAGGTCCCCACAAAGGGCTGAAAACACAGCCTTATTAAACAGGGGAGAGTAATTCAGGCCTAATTCAGCATCACCAACACAGAGCAGCTGCTCTCATAAAGGGCCATTCAGAAGATGGCATTCGGGTGTTCAGATAAGATAAAATAACCTTTTATTAGCCCACAAGTGGGAAATTTACCTTGTTATGAAACTCAAAAGAAAGCAGCATAAACAACATAATAAAAGCTATATATCACAGCAGTATAATATAAAACGAATAGAAGAAAAACACTGTGTGCATATATATATATATAAATATATATATATAGGACACACTGGACTGTCTTACAAGACTTCCATTCACTCAAGAAACAGTGACAGTGCTGTGACAGTAGCCTACAGTACAGTTAAATGAACGGACAAAACACAAACAGCTTTCAACAGCATCAACCTTTCTCTCGTAAATGTGACACCAACTTTTTTATTTACAACACTTAATTGTACTGTTTGAACAGTTTGAGAGCTCAGAGACACAGGCTAGCATTAGCTAGCTCATTTACCCAAGAGGCTAGTCCATTATTAGGCTAAGCTAGCAGCAGTCATATAAACAGTCAGACAGTCACACAACCAAGTGTATTTGGTCAGGCTGACACCTAAGACTCATGGTATAAGACTGTCATAAGATTATGACCGACAGACAAGCTTTTATGCCATTTCTTTCGTCCTTTGGTTTCCCGGGCAGGCCTTCATTTACAGGAGTTTACGTTAGCACCCATATCCTAGCCAGCTAGCTTCCCACACTAGAGAAATAATACAGGCTTTCTCTATTTTCTCTTACCATTTGTAATATTCGCCTGAACATTTTCGTCGTTAGTGTCTCCTTCGATAAAGCACGCAACGGCCAAGGCTTGTTTTCTCTCCCTCGTTGGTGTATAGTGTTATTTTCTGGTGTTTCCACCTGCCCGGAGAGGAACGTCCAGCCAGAGGAGGGTCTCTGGCTCCGGGGAGGGACTCTCACACACCTCTCTAAAGCAGAATAGGTGACAGTGGTTTAATCTAAATTATTATTTGAAACCATCACGACCCAAGAAAGGCTACAGTGCTTCACGACCGCCTCGGTTTCTTTCTATAATCGTCACACGTTTTCTTTCCCTCTTACAACAAATTCATTTACAGTCACTCATCCCATGTGACTGTATTTAGTTCTAATACCACACAACAGATGTCCACCACCTACCGGCCAGGAGGGAGGGAGTGGACTTTTTGTGGAAAAAGCCAAAGTACAGTCGTTGACAAAAATCAATTTCAACAATTTAGTGTGAACACAGATTTTTCTGCAGACCAGCAAACACAAAGGATCAGAATCGACCCCCTAGACTTCCAATATGACACACTATCAGGACAAAAGTATTGGGACAGACTTGTATTTCAGGGTTCAGGTTAGGCCTAAGGGTGTATCAAGCTTTTCCAAAAGTGGGGGTGTTCTGGAATTGGGAAGCCCAATTATAAATACGATCACGACCAATTAATCTGACAAAAGTGTGTGTGTGGGGGGGTGGAATCGCATTTTAGCAAAACTGAGGGTGTTGAACCCCCTACCCCCCGTGTGCTACGCTCCTGGTTAGGCCCCTTATTTCCAGCGAAAGGCAATCTTTATGCTTCAGCATACCAAGACGTTCTGGACAATGCCATGCCTTTAACTTTGGGGAAGCACCTTTTCTCTTCCGGCATGACTGTGTTCCAGTGCACGAAGCAAACTCCATAAAGACATGATTGGATGTGTTCGTTATGGAAGAACTTGACTGGACCGCACAGAACCCTGACCTCAACCCCATCCAGCACCTTTGGGGTGAACTGGAATGGAGATTGCGAGCCAGGCCTATGTATTTGAATGCAATACCATTAAAGTGCCTGGCGGCGTAATGGTCAGTTGTCAAATACTTTGGCAATATTGTGTACTTTTGGTGGTGCATTTTAAATCCACTTTCTTTGGAGTACAGTAGTTTGGACCAGTGTTTTTTTAACCCTGTGGTGAGTGTAGAATGTTTTCCAGGTCACTTCTCGTGTGATGGTTTCCCAAACGAACACATTCTTGAATCCATACTGTGGATGTTGATTCATACTGGAGACTGTTTCATACATTCAGAACAATGAAACCACAAAATGTTACACACATTTGTATTTGCTTCTGTTATGCTGCACCTTTATAGGCCTTTGCTTTTCCTCAGTACCAAAAGAACACTCTTTTTTCCCACAAATTATGTGACTGAGGGGAAATCTAGCAATGGAATATTAAAAATTGGTGAACTGATCAGACAAAGGTGTTCAGATGTAAAAAAAAAAAAAAGTTTGGCTCTTGCATTAACCCTCCATGCAGCAGATCCAAGGCTTTTGAGAGGACAGAAAAGACTACTGTTGGGTTGAAGGGAAAGAGGCTTTGTGAAGTTTATGACAGTGCAGAGGGAGCAAGGAGTACATGAGCCTACATTGTTTAACAGACTGAGTTCGCATTTAAGACAAACCTGTGAAAACAACTTAAAGGTTCACAGAATGTTATACCTACATTATAGGCAAGAAATGATGCTTAAGTCATCTAAAGGAATCAAAAGCACATCCCAGTGAACTTGAGGATGCCCTCGAGTACTCCTTCAAAGGCACCAAAGTTCCATTTCAAATGTTGTATTTGTAAGAAAACACCATTAAAAAAACAATCCTTTTTTGCCATTTGGATGTGAATTTTTACATCAAGTATTTTCTTGCACAGCTTTATAAACCTGTCACTATCTAAAGAAGATTTTGATTCATTTTCGACATTCTGCAAATCACCACTCAAACCCGAATAAATAACACTACAAATCCAGTCATCATGTGCCAGTTCTCCTGCACCTCTTTGTAATTCCATCAAAGGCACACATCCATAGATTACACTGCAAATTGTCCACCAGCTTTCACTTTCTGTTCCATCCCAGCACAACCATTTGCAAAGAAAACAAACAAAAAAAAAATCTATACACACTAACAAGCTTGACCCCAGAGTCAAAGGCAGGTTGTCCTCCAGTTTGGTTTTAGTTTAAAAAAAAACATCTCAAATAGTAAACATGGAAATGATACATGCAAGATAAACATGGTCTTTCCTAGTCCATGGAAAATTTCCTTTGAGTGTGGCACATGGCACACAGCTGCCCTCTGTTGGCAGTTCTATCTGTGTAAGTGGGGCAGACTGCAGTCCTGTGAGGTGCTTTGGTGAAGGGCAGCGTTGTCGTCCAGGGCCGGGGGCTCCTGACCGTTGCCGTTGTTGGGGCCACAGCGAGGGGTGAGTCTGCGGAGGTACTCGGCATGGACCGGCTTGTGGCACTGCAGCACCCGGATAGCCTCGTCAATCTTAAACCATTTCCTCTTGCGGCCTGAGGAACATATTGTACGACATTATATATTTTAGACCTCAGTATATACTAGTGATTCAGATGTAATTATCACAGTGAGATGTATTTTTTATACTTATGAGTAATTTAACTAAGTGCTGTAATCACATAACTACAGTGTATTTAGTAACACAAAACAAACCAAAATATTCAAAATAAAAAAAATAAATAAGATAAGTCGTTCAGTGTGGTATGAAGTGAAATGGTGCACTGTTGGGAAACTTTCCAAGCCAGTCATGAGCCAGGGGTCATGATGTCTTAAATGTAAACATAGCCATGTTATGACCAGTGAACCTATATGTCTCTTCTAAGCTTCTGATTGTGAAGTAACTTTCTGTGACGTTTCTCGCAAAATGTCCCTAGAAATGCACATTTAACATGAAACCCTTCTAAGTGTTTTTTTAATAAACCCCTATGCTACTTTTTCAAAAAAGTATAAAGATAAAATATAACATTGGGAATACTTCAAAAATGTAACTGACTGTTTTAAGTGTAATGTAACAATATACACTGTAAGTGCAATTTAATGGACGAGAAAGCTTATGTACGAGTTTCATCAAAATACTCCCCTTGCCTTTATCAAAGAGGCACAGATTCGTCACATCTTTTCCAGAAATGTTTGAAAATAACTTGTGTCCAAGCCCTCCCAGCACCTTTTTAAGCAGACAAACAGTTCAACTCTCATTTGGTGAATGGAGAATTTCGAACTTGTTGCACCAGCTCGTCCCATGCCAGCTCAATGTGAGAAAGATTTAAGGAAAACTTTTCTTTGGACTAGATATCATTTTGACACAATTTTGAAGAATACTATGAATCATCTTCAAAACCAAAAGTTTGTGGATAAGTAATGTGTTACAAAATATTGAAAACCAGTCAGTTAAATTTGTCTTACGCATTATGCATGTTTTCTTGTAATACATTTTTTAAAAAGCATCGTATCTTTTTTTTTTAATCCTAAACTTCTGGCTTGTAGTGTGAGTGTAAACACCCATGCATTAAAGATGACATGCATTTTAGTCTCATGGCTGCTGTTAAATTTCAGCAATAAATATCCAACAAGAAATATCCACTGTCCAAATAGTTGCAGACTGCATTGTGTATTTTTTAATCTATGAATGTCTCACACACACATACACACTCTCCTTTGCTCGGTGTGTGAAGCCTGCCTCTCTGAGTGTACTGAGGTTACTGTGCCCTATTTGGCAGCCATGAGTCCAGGCAGAGAAAGCAAGAGAGGCCAGGGAGAGGGACTGAGGAAAGTGGAGTGCAATGACGCTGACTGGAAAACAACTGTGGCACGCCTCCCGGCAAACAAACTCTGGGCTATTTATACGGCAGCAGCAAGCAAAGGATTACCAGGTTTTCTCTTTCCACACCATCTACAAATAGTTTAAGTTTTGAATTACACAGTCTGTGGGCAAACAGTTATTTTTATGACACTACCCCAATAGCAAAAATGTAGATTTCTAGGGCAAAACCACATGGTTGTATAAAGGCCTTAAACAGATGCAAATCTGTGCTTGCTTTTCTCAGCATTCAACTGTCCATTTGTGCCCTGGCGAGAAAGCATTTTCTGCTGCTTCAGACAGTTTGTTCCAGCCCCTTAAACCAGCAAAGCTGGATATTTGCAGGACAAGCACTGGGAGGACTTAAGCCCTCAGTTCACCCTGGTTCACTGCAGGCGGCTGGCGAGTTTACCCTCAGTATGGGGCCCACGCTCACAAGTTTCAAACTGATGTTATGCTACAATTTAAAATACATGTTCCTTTTTTTTCACAGGCAACAATGGTACGGAATCAGTTCTTGTACATGGCAGAGATATTATGAACAGGGACGTGCACTGGAATGTTAAGCGGCTCTCACCTGAAAAAAGGGCACCCCCTCCCCAGAAAAAAATTCAGTTCTCCATTCACAGAGGGTAAGGAGAGCTGAAAAATATACAATGTCAATATACAAAGTCTTCATTAATACACCTTGCTCCAAATTTACTTGAAGCTTTAAAGGAAAATCCTCAGAAGAGCCGATGCTTTGTAGTGAATCAGAAGAGCCATCTCCCATCAAGTGAGAGCTGCTCCTCACTTTTTTTCCTTTCGCTGCTCAGGTCTCACTCTCAGTGGCTCAGCATTGCTCACGGCAGAGCTTTGCTTTGATTGGCAGCATGGTGGCCTTGTGGCCAATCACATGTGAGGATATAAGATCATATACCATTATGTGAAGACAGAGAGGGCGACAGACCTGACAGTCAGAGGAACGTCTGTCTGTCCCCTCAGTCAGTGAATGAGACAGTAGACAGTGGTGAAGAGTGTCCGAGGGTGTCTCTTAAATGTCTTAAAATATTAAACAAAAGTAAGAATGCCTGCTTTTGTAACAGAACAAATACACAAAATTAGGCAATTATAAGGCTTCTCATAAAAACACTAAATGTAAAAGGGTTTATCAACACACAAAGCATTCATACTTGCCAAATTAGGCTAAAATATGAGGCTACAGATAATAAGAAACTAAGAGCTATTTGGGAGCCGAAAGAACCAGCTTGTCTGTGAGAGCCATGCCACAAGAGCCGGCTATCTGAAAAGAGCTGAATTTCCCATCACTAAATTGCTACTGTATGAGCTCCGCCACAAATTAAAAAAGCATTTTCCTGACGAAGATGACTCTCTTTTCCTCTATGCCCGGAAAAAGCTCGCGACAATATATATGTATATAACATATATTTCTAAGAGGGGCAGCTTGAGTCAAGTAGGGCAGGCGGGCAGTTGCCCAGGCAACTTTAGCCCTGCCCTGTGCACGTCCCTGATTATGAACCACAGCTTACACCAAGCAAGGCAATATGCTACTCTACTGATCTTGTTCATTCCTTTAGATGTCTATTGGAATGTGATCTTTCACTGGATTTTCTGGTAGGCACAGAGAGAGAGTCCAGATGGGAAATGAAAAGATCAGGAGCCCATTTCCTAAAGGCTACCAGGATAGCAGCTATTGTTAAATGGCAGAGAAGGAATCTGAAGTCAGGCACACTCTACCATACGACCATAATCGTGTTCTGCTACAAAACGTTTGGAGTACACAGCTACACACATGGAAACTAAGACTTTGAATTTATCAAAGTTGTGATGTCACAACCACAGAGATATTTACATAAACCACACATTCTCTTCATTGAAGGTGGACACCCAGTCATAATGAAATGATATGGAGTGGTGTTACTGTATAAAGTTTGGTTTGTACTAGAGCTTTTGGAGTGAAAAAAGAAAATAATCAAACACCATTTTATTTCTGACTGTCGGGAAGTAAAGGGTAAAGGGTAAATGTATCACTACAGCTTTCTAGAAGTTCCAGGCATCTGAGGGACTGTTTGAGGGATTTACCAAGGTTTACCAGCTTGTTCTGTTCATTTCAAAGTGATTTCTAAATATAATGCTCCTTTAAATGTCAGGTACAATTACAACAGATGGAGCAATTTTACTTTGATAATTATACCTTGTATAACTTTGTATATTTGCAAATGTTATAGCCTCAAGAATGAAAAATGCAAATACATGAAAAATGTAAAGTATGGGTCCTGCGGAAGTTTTGCAGGAACATACCAATGTTAACAGAGTCCTCCCAGTCCTCCAGTGTTTCTGTGACGGTGAGCACATACACATACGTTCGATGTTTGCTGTCTTGGTTCTGCTGCAAGAAAGGCAAAACTATGTTTTCTGACAGTTACTACAATACCATGCTGTGCTTACACATCTACAGTCCATTTCAAATTGCAAACCACAGCAAATTATCAAGCAGAATTACTGAACAGTGAAGGGTTTAAAGTAACATCTGACTTTATGTAATTCAGCTTGGCATCTCACCTCAAAAACCCCCAGTAGTCTGCCAAGGGTGCCCCTTACACCAGCCTGTTTGGTCAGGGACAAAACAGACAGGGAAAAATTAATGTGTGGTACATCCTCAGAAAATGGAAAAACAAATCTGCATTCATCATCACAGACAAAGTAGAGGGTTTTCATAATGTGATTGTTGATCTCTCCCTTTTAGCCATATAAATACATCTCTATAATACGCCTTTTAGATAGCACATCTATTAATAAATAAAAAATGCATCACACAACATATTCAAATTCATATCCATGCCTGAATTATAAGACTGATGTGGGTGAAACACATGACCCCATGGAGCAAGATCTGACCTTTAGGCCTGGGTTGTGCTACCTGTATTATAAAAAGTGTTTTATGGGTGTAGCTCTGACATAAGTAGTGGGACCGTCTAGTAGATGTGTCTGATCGCACTGGCTTAAAAAGAGGATGGGCACATGGACGGGCAGGAGCTGAGCCAGTATCCCGACACATGTGGCCGAAGCTGACCTGAGAAGCCTGAGCCGTATATTTCCATAACACAGAGACAGGATTCCAGCATGCTTGCATAAGAACAGCATGTCAGCCCTTGAATACTGTGAAATAACCTGACCCATCTCTCGTTACCCTGTCTACGGAGGTCCTCTCCCACTGTGCCAATCAGCCTGAGGCTTAGCTGACTGAGAGATTCACAGGACAACTCATTATCAAAGCTGATGCTCCAGTATGGCATGTGTGGTTATGTAAGGTGCAGTGACCACACAAATGTTTCTTTACAGGAACTCAATGTGGGTTTCAGTTTGGCCCTTTTTTTGACATTTATTTTGCCATTCGATAAATATGTGCCAGAAAAAGCAGTCAGCCTCACTAGACCTTTAGTGGAACACCATAATAACATTCTGTCAGAAACCACAAAGAGCATCGCTGACACACGACCAAAATTCTACCCTACTACTCTGTCCTTACACGATACGGTAATCTGCCTGAAATCAAGCGCTTGAATATACAGCAGGCCAGAGTGAAATGAATTCTCAAGAATAAGCAAGTGGTTCTTCGGGGAGTAGGATATTTTAGAAGCTTGCTGCTGTTCATAAAAACCCTGGGACATCCCACCTCTGGCAAAGCTCCAAGGGGTAGTGCACGGACCCCCTGAGACACGGCATGCCTCGCAGAATGTTGTAATTTACAAGCAAGGTTTATAGGCTGCTCCTGGGTTTCTGACATAGGTTAAGTTACAGCTCTTCAAGCACTAAGAGACAAACAGATCCCTAGAAATTTCAAGTACACATTGCAAAAGGGGAAATATATGTCTTTTATATTAAGTTCTCTGAATCACTGAATGGCAAACAGTGTACCATTTGCTGTATAATTCAAGTACACCCAGTGTACCTGGATTACACTCCTTACGGAGCATGGTGAGTTACTGTGAAAGCAGATACTGAATTAATTGCTAAGATGATAAAAAATCTTAAAGTAAACAGTAGTGTCTGGCCTGTCATGATCTTGAATTTTTAGCAGATGATCAATCGTTATG
This sequence comes from Hydrocynus forskahlii, assembly GCA_037974365.1. Classification (NCBI taxonomy): domain Eukaryota; kingdom Metazoa; phylum Chordata; class Actinopteri; order Characiformes; family Alestidae; genus Hydrocynus; species Hydrocynus forskahlii. The sequence goes on along the minus strand of JBBPCX010000018.1, from coordinate 13,466,577 downwards.
ATTAATAGCAATTAAAGATTTAATTCTCTTGTACGTTAATTTTGTTTGGTGCGACTCTGTAAACATGCTATAGTATTTAGATAGAAATAAATGACAACAAAAACAATCAAATGAAAGCTGTGAAAATCTCAAATAGCTGCAATCAGGTGATTATTACATTATCATGACAGGCTTAGGTTAGGCTATTTCTGAAAGCATTTAATGCATTTCATATTTCTATACTATAACCAAACCAAAGGTAAGATGCCATTTACAAATTAAAATTTCTCCAAACCCATTGTGACACTGAGCGATTTTGGCACATATTACTCATATGCCAAGGCTATATAAATATATAAATATATAAATATATGGCCATTATATAAAATTGCTTGCTTGGCCAAAAATGGATAAATGACATAATCTGGTAGAAAACACTAAAAACTACACTTCTCAAGTGTTGAGTTTAGAATGAAAGCATTTAAACCTAAATTGTATGATTTAACAGTGTAACTAACAAGGAATTTAAAAAATGTAATTTCAGTTGGCCAAAAGTGGCCATGAACAAGTCAAGTGTTACAATTGGATGTATGGAGTATATTATTGATATATTTAATGAGCTGAAGTTAAAAATTAAAAGATCTGGAAAAATTTCATTGAATATAAATTAATACAGCTAAAATGGTAAAAAAAAAAAAAAAGCGAGTGAAGTGGACACAAATGGCCTGCAACAAGACCAGAGGGTTAATAAATATCAGTATTGCATCATCACGTGGCAAGAGTGCTTTCTGTGGAAAACTGCATTCCACCAAACCCTCCCCTGAGCAGAGATAAGTTATCATGGTTGGCTGTATTACAGTTAAAAGAGATGTACAGGCTCATGTAATCTCATCTGACATTAATTGCACTAACTGTCTTAACAAGTGTTGCATCTATAGCTTTCAGCAGTGGAAATACCTTGTCATTTCTTTAAATAGCCAAATATGTCCAATGTCTAGCCTTACTCTAAAAGTCATTACTCATGTGTAACAAGACCTCTGTAGATTAACAACATGAGAAGGGGACCTTCAGCAGCAATTAAAATGCATCAAATATTAGAGGCAGATTCTCAACAAAGGGATGTCTTGGAACTATCTCTGAGCATAAAGAATGTAATGCCCTCAGATTGAGGCAGTCATGAGCTTCCAAACACTGGAAATAACTCCTTTGCCCTCATTTAGGGACAGGTCTTTTTCCAAATGGAGGAGGCCAATGGTAACAAGACACTGCCTCCAAATGTCACTGACATGTCTCACAGTTGTCAACAGTTGACCCCCTGGGTCAGTCTTACCCAATGCTCTTCCAACTCCTACAGCCTACCCTTGATAGTCAACTTTAAAACCATTAACACTATAACCTGGGCACATGACGTGCACTGTATGAACATGACGAGTGAGGTGGCACAAATGGGAAGGTCATAAGTAAAGGGCCCAAACCCTGGTTGATGATCAGTGGTAGTTGCTGAACCTATAGTACTGTGATGGTATCATATGTACATGACTCTCATACCAAAAGGATCTAAAACAGCCCTGAAGGTGTGAACAAAAGTTCACAGGAATGCAGCTTTGCTGGGAAGGCATGCTATAAACTTAGCTCAGAGTAGTTTTGATGGTTGTGGTCAGTGTTGTAGTATTGTCTTACATAAAGCACTTAAGAAAGCTGGCAGTACCAAGTTGCCAACAAGTGTACGACATGGAGTCAGTACACAGTTTTATTCCTGGGAATATGATAACGCGAACTCCTGAGGTGGCCCATGACCAGTACTCATCCATTTTAGAATAGGACAAGTGCTTTTGCACCAACATAAATTTCTCCATCGCGATTTCGACGGCATACAGCAATGAATCATGGCAGAAATTTAAACAGAAGTCTTTTATTATGGCAGTAAAAATTCAATTTGGACAGTCTGTTGATCAGTTTATGTGTTTAACATTATTGACACCTGTCTTTGCCAAACTAAAGAGAGAGAGTTTTAATGTGGACTTTTAATGCTCACCTCCTCATAGACTTCCCTTACAGCGGCTCCACACGGCTCCTCCTCCGGCTCCATGCCCCCTCCTGGAACGATCCACTGATCCGGATGCCGGCTGCTGCTCACAAGCAACACCTGCTCACCCACCACACACACACACACACACACACACACACACACACACACACACACACACACACACACAGCCAAACATAGAGGAAAAGCTCTGTCAGCAAGTAGCCAAACCCACCATGATAACCAGCTTATCGTCATATCTTAGTTACATAACTGATGGCACCCGGACAATGTTAGCAGCAAAGCCACACATTCACCATAGCTGTGGTCAGAACCTCAGTTCAGGTGTCAAATGAGTACAATAAGAACACTAATGAAGAACTTGTTAACTCATCTAAAATTACTGTTTTGCTATTCATTTTACATTGCATGATCATGTATACATAATTACACAATTCAAGAGTTAATTATTAATAACTAAATATATAATGAATTACACCTACATCTTATTTATATTCAGTTTTTGCTTTGGTTTATAACAAAACAAGCTTGTGTGTACAACAGCACCTTTTCATCAATTCTAATCATAATATCTCACCATGCTCCCCAGCTGAATCACCTTTCGTACCCATAAAGGTGATTCAGTTTAATTTTTTTTTTAGAATGTCTTGTTTCAATGAGAATGTCTTGTTTCAATGCCCCCGGATTATTCAGACTGGTTGGATGACGCTTGTGGACAGCAATTTCCAAATAATGTCACTGATTCTTGGAAGAACTGAGATCTGGATTCCGCAAAATTAACCTTTTTGTTGTTCAGCTGTAATTTTCTTGTACTTTGGATTGGGTTGTCTTGATGAATCTCCCTGTATTTTGCACCATTCATGTCTCCTTCAATAGAAAAAGGAGAGGAAAGGCATCAGCACAACATCATGCTCCCACCCCCTGCTTGGATGGCATTTGTTGAGATGGTCAGTGTTTAGTTTGTGGCACATACAGAATTTTATATTTTGCCCAAAAAGCTCTTGAGATTATTGACTGGGGCACTTTCAGTCTCCGTAGCACCTTCAAAGTGATTCTTAGCCTCTCTGTGGCTTCCTTCCTCATTAGAGCAATATCTTTCATCTGTGTAAACCAGGAGTTTCCACAGCATAGGAGCTGTATGAGGGTGCTTTCACACCTTCCCCGCCTGGCCTGGACTCTTCAGTTTGTTCCCAAACAAAATAACGAATACATAACTTAGAAGTTATTGAAGTTATTAAATGAATCTGTTGAATCTTCTTCATTTAAATGGAAAAAAACTGATCATGCTCACATTGTGCCTTCATCACCAGTGACTGTCTAAAGCAATCACTGGAAATACTTGCTTGTATGCACAAATGACAAACACTCTGAGTCAGCTCAAGGCACAAATCTCTGATTTCACACATCACTGTGACCTCTGGACACCCTCCTATATTTCTCCCTTCTTAATGAAGGGAAACAGTTGCACTAATGCCCCTCCAGCATCTAAATATGACATCAATTTGCAATCCATCCTCATCTCTCCACATTTGGCCGATCGCACTGACTCCAGTTCTAATGAGGAGCTAAAACCTCCAGCTTCATGGAGAGATTAAGAACTGCAGGGACTCTGGAACAGAGCAAGCTTTAATCGGCTATTCTACAGGGTAATTCTATATCAGTCAAATAACTTTATGCAACTCAAGTGAAACAGCTGTGTAGGTCATCTGGGTGGAATAAAAGACATCACTGTCTAAAGAGAGATACAGTGAGAATTAAACCTTACAGACTGACTGAACCTTCCCTTATGGCCAAATGAAAATGGCAACAGTCTTTCAGCCTGGCCAAGGCTCAACAGTAAGGACGACCCAGAGGTTGGGACCAGCTGACTGATGTATTAGATGGCCTTTCAGGGTAGTACTGCCTTGCTGCTGCAGAGCTTCAGCACCTTATTAAAAGCGCACTAAAAAGTGAAGAACAGGGTCTTACAAATTTATGTTCCAGTGCTGGACATACTAAAGAGTCACAAGTTGCTCATTCCTACCTGAAACTATCATTTAATACCATATTCGTTATGCAGTATTTCAGTTTGACAGAATTCATTATTTATACAGTTTTCGTGCTTTTGTTCATCAGTGTTCTCTGATTACAGTTCACAGTAATAAACCTTTATTCACCAACTAATAAAAAAAACAAATAATTATTCCCAAAAATACAGGCCAGGTAAACTGTAGTTTATCAAAACTTTCTCTAATCTCTAGGCATAAAAGCTCACTCTAGGGACCATTGCAGCACCACTAGAGGATGCAAGTAGTTTAAACAAATATAGCAATGCAGTTGAACCAGTGAAGAAACAGATGCAGATGATGAAGCTTTATCTAGGCTCCTTGTATCTTCAGGCACTTTGCAGCATATTTGTTTTCATTTTTTTACCTTAATCTACTCAATATGGCAAAGATAAGACAGGCATAAATTAGTATTTTTGCACCAGGAGATTCAAAGCAAAATATAAAGAAATGAGGGGTGGCTCAAGACTTTTGCACGGTACTATATATGCTGATGCCATTAACAATGGATAAACTGATACCCACAGATAACCCAAGTCATCATGCAACCCTACTGCTTATTTTGTATTTCTACTTTGGGGTGGGCAATTATATTATAAAACAATATGTCATAATATGTATTTTGTCCCTGAAAAAACAACCAGCACAGCCACATATAAAAAGTACTGTACTATCAAAATTATTTTATTAAATGTTCCACAAACTGTGCTGTACTTAATCTCATTAAACAGGGAAAGTCTGCTCTGTTTGTAATGAAAGTGATCTTTACATACTGACGACAGAAAAGTGTACCGAGACATTTTTTTTTTTTTTGTGAAAAGATACATTCTCAAGTCACGTTTTCACAGGAGTGGAAAGAGCCACACTTATCTGAGTATGGCTCTCGGCTGTTCTATCTGCAGCACTCTCAGCGGCTGCATGTTTAACCATCTGGAACTTTTCCTGAAACTGCTTGATCGTGGACATTCCATTATCTACTAGATAATACTACAGCCAAATGTTTTAAAATGGTGACTGCTTCAAATGACAAGGCTAGTTCAAAACAACTTTTCCAAGTGTTTTAGTCCTGACATCAAAGATCTGCAACCCCAGACTGTGCTGGAAAGGTGCTACTCTGACACAGAGTGCTATGCGTCTCACAAAAGGGTGGATTGGCAACATTATGGAAGACTGAGTGACAAACTGATGTCATAATATTCCTTTGTTAAGAAATAACATTTCTAATACTAACAAATGTCAGCAAATCCTGTTATTCTGCACACACACCACTTCAACTACAGCTACGAAATTAAACTGGACTGGCAAGAAAACCGAATGTTCACGCAAATGTTTATCATTTTGACTTGCTACTTGGAAAAGCAATGCTTACAAATACAAATTTTCATTTCTGGACCAGGGCCAAAGCTGGAGCGAGAGAAAAACCCCAAACCAAACAGCTTCTAGGGTTAATTAAAAAAACAAAATGCTGAACGCTGTCAAAATTGTTGAACGCTATCAGGGATATATCTCCTGTAACACTGACCCAGTTCAGATCTCATCGCCAAATGTTCCAGTGCTCTAGTCCAATTCATTAACACTAGTCTTTCATTAACACCATAGCATTTATATTTCCACAGGGAGCTGTAATAAATCAACAAATTCCACCAAACCAACTTGAACAATAAATTACAGCCAGTAAATACAGAAGATTGCAGGGAAGTGAGCTACTCTGCACCTTTTGCGAACTTGGAGAAGTGTTTCCCTGCATTAGCAAGTTATACAATTACAACTCAAAGGCTCAAAAGGAAAAGTGTTTATGGTATGAGGGCAGGGGGACAAATGTTCAAGGGGCATGTATCTGAGTGTGACATTCTCTCTGAAATAGGAGTGCTGGATACACAGCAACATTGAAACCAGCACTACAGCACTGAAGAGAACGCAGTGCTTTACTTCACAGTAAAGCAAACTGAATAACAGAGATGTAGCCACAACAAGCTGCGTCACCCACAGACATGCCCGGAATTCCTATGAGTGTAGAACTCTTTACAGTAAATATTTCAGAAAATATTACACCCTCAAAACATTCTTTTAACCTCCCTTGGTTCACACAGATTTATCACCTGTAATAGTGACTTAAATAACTGCGATTCATAATTTAAAGCATCTTCATCTTTTTTGTGTTATAAAACATTGGGTGTGTTTGAAACATATGCTGTTCATTTAGCAGGCTCTTTTCCAGAGGACTTATTTAGGCCTGTTGTTTGGGTTTAATCTCCTGTGTACAGTTTACCCTCAGCAGGGTCAGTGTTATGACTACAACTGTGAGGACTGCTACTGAACCAGTTCGTTGGGTCACTGTAAAGAGGTTCCATCTGGGTATGTTGTACCTGTCATGAGAAAACCTCCTCTCTCTAAAATGGTGACCACAGGAGGAAAAGACTTAACATCTGGACAGATAGCCAATTTATGTTTCGTTGGAGATTTTATAATAGACCATTTCTATTAAATCTTTCATGACATGTTCATACATTTTACAGAGTGGCCACTTTTAAGGGGTGTAATAAAATAAAAATGTGTATTAAAATTTTGAAAATGCCAATTTGTTATATTTTAGTGAGTGATGACTGACTAGATGGTTCCAATTTCTCACTACTTGTATGCGTAATCTGAACAAGACTGACAGTAGTCCGGATACTATCATTTCAACAAGGCCTTGACTAAGCTCAGCACTGCTACCACCCAGATAGAGAAAACTGGCAAGCAAGGCTGCCTTGTCTGGACCAATGAGCTGAGGAATGACAGAGTCCCAGTCCACTGTCAAACCACACACACACACAGACACACACACACTTTACAAAAGCATGGGATCAGCAGTTGTCTTTCTGCATGAGAACAGAAAGCTTAACTGAGCTGTGGTATCAAGCACGTATGCATCGACAGGACAGTGAACAAGAGAGTTTAACAAAATCCTTCCTCTATACACAGTTTTGTATGTCTGCCATGTGCAAAACTAATATAATGTCTCAATACATTTCACTCTAAATTATGACATTAACTTGTTTTTGAACAGTGGTTTGATCAGCCAGCTTTCCAACAATCATTCAAATTCCAAGCAACTGTCACTGTAAATAAACAGACTGTATTAATGTCTGGTGAGTGATAGTGTAGCATGTTCCATTCAAATCAGTGAAAACAACAACAAGCAAGTAAACAGACTATAATGTGTGTGTGTTTAGGGTTAGGGTTACTTTTAACCGGTGGAAATAAGGTTCTATATACTTCAGTCACTTTTAGTTTGTTATAAGTGATACTTATTATTTATACGCTTGCAGAAGCTCTGTTTTCCATAGATCAGTCTGGCTAGAACAGTCCTGATAAAGAATTCAGACAGAGAATGAGATATATAAATGAGGTTTTATGTGGTTTTAATGGTAACCATTTCTGGCACCATCTCTCTCAGAGAAATTAAACTTCTAGTCTAGTGTTCTGATTTCACAGAGACCTGTTGTGTGTTCAGTGAATATATAACAGGAATGTCATGAATGTCAGGCAGTGCTGAGTTTGGACATGTCACTCAGCAATATCAGCAGTAGGGTAGGTAAGAAAGTAGGTGTCAAAGTGAGCAAGCATGGAAAGTTTGGAGAGTGAGAAAGGTCTGTGTGCCCTTCAATCAGAAGTGACAAAGAGAAATGATGAGAAGAGATAAGAAGAAAACACAAAAAGAGAAAAGAAGAGAAAACACAAGAAAGCATGAGAAGAGAAGAGAAAACACGAGAAGAGAAAACTTGAGAAGAAAAAACACAAGAAAAGAAGCAATGAGAAAACACAAGAAGAGAAAAAATGAGAAGAGAAGAGAAAACATGAGAAGAGACAAGAAGAGAAGAGAAAACATAAGAAGAGGAGAGAAGAGAAAACATGAGAAGAGACGAGCAGAGCAGATAAGAGAATAAGAAGAAACAGGAAAAGGAGAGAAAAGATGAGAAGGAGCCAGAAGAAACAAGAAGTAGAGAAGAAAAGACAAGAAGAGAGGGGACAAGAGCTAACAAGACAAGAAGAGAATTAACAAATAGATCAAATAAGAAGGAATAAGATGAGATGAAACGAGAAGATGAATAGCAAGAAGACACCAGAAGATATGGGAGGAAACAAGATTAGTAACGAGAAGATGTAAGACAAGAAATTGCGGAAAAAATAACAGATGAAAGAGACAAGGAGAGAAATTACAAGAAGATACCAAATGAAGAGAGAAGACTGACACAAGGTGGAAATAGGAATCTGCCAGGGGACAGCCAGAGGCTTCATTCCACTTCTATAAATTGCTGCTGATAGGTCACTTGGTGCTTTAGCACATAGTGTAACTTGCCTCCCCCGCTGGCCCCCCTCTCTGTTCTAATCACATGGAGAAGACCTGGAGGATTGTGCCCTTTTGCTATGCTGAATATTCAGGCTCCAAGGCTCCCATGCTATCAGAAGCCCCCTTGTGTCTTCCACCCTCGAGGTTCATTTCTGTAATGGGACACCTCAGAACATTTACCTTTAAATTCAAACAACCACATACTTTTTGCTAATTTGATCCTCTTTACATTTACGGCATTTAGCAGATGCTTTTATCCAAAGCAACTTCCATTCCCTAACTACAGGGGACAGTCTCCTTGGAGCAACCTGGGGTTAAGGGTCTTGCTCAGGAACCCAGTGGTGGTATACTGAAGGTAGGATTCAAACCCATGACCTCTTGATCTAGAGGCAAGTATCCTACCCACTAGTCTGCCATTTAGACGTTACAGTATGTTAAAACCCCCACCGTGTAAAATCAGAACTGACCCTTATTGGGCCAGACAAGAAAACAGAACACACCTGTGGGGCGGTGTACTTCACAGAGACAGGACTGGACACATCTGTGGGACGATTATTCAGTTTTCAGTGTCCATGTTACCATGTTTCTAAATGTAAGTGAAAACACATTTTGATTCATTAAAACAATCTCTCTTTACAATACACTAAATTATGCTGTATAATATAGTTGATAAAGCTCGCTTCTGGCAGCACTGTTGAAGATAAATGCAATAAGAAATCTACACACATATGCACTGAAGGAGCTTCACTAAAGTAAAATATCACTTTCCAGTGAAGTCGTAATTGGGGCAAACACACAATTAGGATGGATAATACTGGAATACAATGTTTCTGGATTAAGTGAGCAGAGAGATACATTAAGAAAGAAATGGTCAAAATGTCTAACTTAGTTTGTCACATGTTCCCCCTTTATCATAAATACCTGTATTTCTCTTTACTTCACAATGGCTTCACTGTCTTCTGATAAATAAGAATTAGACATTTAGACTAAGTCGAGATGTCCAAATGTGATTTATAAGATGATCCCCTCCCTCCTGCTGAGATTTAGGGTTCGACTACAAGCACATTGTTCTGTATTATGATACAATGATTAAGTCAACATTGCAGATTCTATACAGAACTGCTAATGTAAGTCATTGTACAACAAATTAGTTGATTTGTTCTTTTTCACAGCTATTCTGGGGTTGAGAGGATAAGGAAGTAAGTGGAAGTAAGCTTGATTCCAAAATCCGTTCTTTCCACTGTCTCTGTGCACATGCTCCCACATACAGAGTCCATGTGATGGTTCATAATGAGAGAGAATTACAGGTAATTTATGTGCAAAGGAGGCTGTATGTGAATGGACACTGCTGGAGTGATCACTGAAGCAAAAAATACTTAACTGTACTTGGTATTTTTTGCAGCTTTTTAACTTTATTAACTTCATTCTTCACACTGAATATGTGTACTCGCGTTACACCTCCAAAAATCTCAAAAGCCAGGAGATTTTTCTGTTTTGTTATTCTTTTGCCTATTAAGTTCTTTCGCTACACCACACACAGACAACACTGAATGTATTTGTTCAAACAGATATGCACTTACCTTTATATGTCTGGCACATTCTCTCATTCAGCGCAACTTTTATATTTAACCTTGTTACAGATGTAGGCGGCATAGGAGTCTCACTTTTTTATTGGACAAACTGGTGTGGTGTGCCTGAGTAAATGTAAACACTTCTTGACTTTCACTCATACTTTGGCTGCATACTTTTAACTGGACAATATTTAAGTACACTTACATACAAATGTTCTGTGCTTTTTCACCCTTTGAAGCAAGTGGAGCAAAGAGCAAAAAAAGCACTAAGATTTTCTTTGGGTCTCATTCTGTGGCCCCTTGGTGCCGGCTGGGATAGTTTCTACAGAAAGCTGTGGTGTTCAGAGGAAGACGAGAGCCCCAAAACCTGTGATTCCCTCCCTGAATGTGACGCAATAACATACCCTTACATAGCTTAAAGCAAAGAAACAATGAGGGTGAAGCTCTAAGTTTGATTACTGAATTCAACAGCAGGATGTGAACAGGAAAGTGAGGGAAAACAAAGCAGACTGATGCCATTGACCTGAAACTGTGCCATTTTAGGGCATGATTTGGACAATTTACAGTTTTGTAGTGCACCACAACAAATCTGCAGCCGTTTGGGCTAAAAAAGACTACAGGAGAGTGGTAGACTAATATCTTAAGGAACGAATTGTTAATTCAAATAAATAAAGACTCAAAGACTCATGAAGCAGAAATAGCAGCTGCCAATACCACTAGGAGTAAAAACGTCAGGTCAAAAACACACCACAGATTCCGAGTGCTTTACAGAACTTAAAGCATCAACCTACAATTAAGTTCATCTAGCGCTACAGTTCTCCATTTAGGACACTTTTGGTACAACAAGACAGGGCTCAAAAATGAGTAACAGTGGCACAATCTGTGTTCCATCATCAGCTAAACAGAATGAAATAAAACACAACAATGGAATTAGTGATTAAATACACTGGATTGATTTGGTATAAGCTTTAGAAAAGTTAATACTCTGAGCTGAAAGGAGGCACTTAAAAAGACTTGTGATTCTAGCTTGGCAAAATATTTAATTGCAATTTTTCCAACGAATATTGCAATTTAAACAGTAATAATGTTCTATATACTAGGGCCAGACCAGCTATTTTACCCAAAAGGAGTAGAAAATCCACTTTTTCTAGTGTGCCAGACTGCCAGGTAGTACTTGGGCACATGGGTATTTGGATATTTCTGCTTGCACTACAAAGCTGTTCACACGCTCCATGTTATGTCCCTTTTTTGCCCTTTAACCTTTATAGCTTACAGTTACTTTATAACCAATCATTTGTGCAATCAAGGCAATAATAAATAATTACTTTTCTTGTGATCCCGAAGTTCATACTGTTATTTCTAGTGGTCTAGTGGTTAGGGAGTTGCCCTTGCAATCAGGAGGTTGTGTGTTCAAATCCCAGGACTGCCAGTGGCACCACTGAAGTACCCTTTGGCAGGGTACCACCCCCACACACTGCTCCCCGGCTGCCCACTGATTTACTTGGTGAATGGATAAAATGTAAAGAACAGTTTCGTGCTGTTCACACTGTGTGCTGTTGTCTGTTCACGTAGGAAAAATGGACACTTTACTTACTCTGCATTTAAGCCATTAACCCGAGTGACCCAGTGGACAGCCAGGAACAGAGCAGTGTGTGGGGACGGCACCTTCCTCAAGGGGACCTCAGCTGTGCCACTGGGAGCACTGTGATGCGAACCCTCAACTCCCTAACCACCAGGCCACCAGTTGCCTCAGACAGAGACAGAGAGACAGAGACAGAGAGAGCGCAGAAGGCCAGACACTCCTGCTCATGTTGGCGAAAGGTCCAGCAGTGGAGGTGAATGGGATTCCAGTGGTGGGGCTGCAGTGCCTGACGCACTAGACCCAGCCTGCGTCTATAAAAGTGACAGACTGCTGTTAAAACCCTGATTAGACACTCGAGCAGCTGTTCTGGGAACGCGATCTGCAATTGTTCTTTCTCTGAGACCCTCCAGAAGTTTGGCAGGAGCTCTGGGTTCTGGGAGCTGGGGGAGAATAGGAAGCTCCAGCTTCCACATGACACTGTATTCACCAAGTGTGTGTGTGTGTGTCATCAGAAAATAAATAATGAAAACACACAAACCCACCTCGTCCTCGTGCTCGTTCTTGAAACACAGGCACGCGGCCCGTTTTTTGAAGCCTTCTCCGTCATACGTCCTTGTCTGGTTTGGCTTAAATTTCATCATGTATTCCAGATTAAGAGAGTCTCCACAGAGGAGAGGAATAAAAGTCTATCCAGACACCTGGAATGTGTGGGTTTCCACACACACACGCTGCTCCTCGGACAGACGGTAGAAAGTCGTTTGCCAGGACTCCCCTCTGTATTATTCTGAAGCTGAATTGTGGAGCTGGAGCTGGTTCCTCTCTCTCTGTTCCTCCATGGCTCGCTCCGGCTATCAGCACGGGGAGAGAGAGACAGAGCCGCCCGGGACACCAACAGCCGAGTGAGGAGGAGAAAACACGGAGCACGGCTTCCTTCTGCCCCCAGTCTGTACCTCCAGCTCACAGACCCGCTGTCTGTACGTGTCTTCTCCCTCTCACACACACACACAAACTCTCTGTCTGTCTGTCTTTTTCTGTCTCACACACTGTCCCTGCCTCTGCCTCTGCCTCTGCCTCTGCATCTCTCTCTCTCTCTCTCTCTCACACACACACACAGGGCCTGGAGAGCTCCCTGCAGTGAGGGTGACCACGCGAACACCCTGACCAACTCAGCAGCGCAGATATGGCGCCACCCAGCGGTCAGCCAGGGAGTTATACGCACAATTTCTGTAATTCGTTTTGGTATTTTGTCTTACCGATTGTTTATTATTGATTACTTGCAATACTGTATATATTATATTATATTAAGTAAACACGTTACTTTGATACATTACCTCCGATTTGTATTTGTTGTTATAAACATTATTTAAAATATTAATTTTAAGAATGTTTATTCATTATTTCCGCTAACTCAGATTTGTGTGCTTTCGTGTTTCTGTTGACTTCATAAAAACGCCATGCAAATAAAACGAACTGTTTATTACTGAACACTTGCATTATTGTATACCGTATTGTGTTTATATACATCATTTTGACACTCCCATGTAATTATTTTAGAATTTTATTCATAAGCACGTTTTGAAATGATTATTTTACTTATTCATTCATTTATTCTTTTTTCCACCACCTCTAAACCTTACAGATGTGCTTTCGTGTTCATTTCGTCTTCATATAAAACGCCATGCAAATAAAATGTATTTTTAGCATTATAATAGTAGCTAACATTTCCAGTTAAGTGTAAAATTGATTAATTTGGATTACTTCATTGTACATTCACTGAAAGCATTTGAAGGCTGTATACTATTTTACACACTAGAGTGCAGTTAGACATTATTCTTGTAATTTGTATTTTCCCCACATTATATGACGACATTGTGGAAAATAGACCAAGAAAATGCTTGAAATGAAAGCAAATTTTGATCCAGATTTGTCAATTCCTGCATAATGGTTCAGATGTAAACGGGTCATTCCGTGGAATCGGTACATTTTGCGTCCCAGAGAAATAATCTGTCACAATATCACTATAATACCAGATACATGCATAATTTGAAAACATAACATTAGTACGTCTTCTATCATCAATACTTCCTAAAAATTAAGTAAATTAAATATTATTGTCCATGGTTAAATTTGCATTTATGTTGATAAGGCAGGGATTTTGGCCTGTCCCTCACTATGAAAGTTATTTTTCAGCAGGTCTTCTTAATAGTAAATTGTTGGAAGAATGATAAAATTTTCATATATTGTTCTAAAAGTAATCTCATTGTTAAGCAATGTTTTTAGCATGAACACGTCATCTCTGTAAAAATTAAATCATTTTATCAGTGTCCCCTGATTTCAAGTCAACCCTGTTACTGACACAAAAAACCCTGTAAAAACGGCACATTCCAGCAGTGACCTAATTTACAGGAAGTTACATAATTTACAGGAAGAGGATTTCCAACATTTAAAACACAAGTTTCTCTCTTCTATAATGTAGAATTTTGTTGTTTTATGGGATTGTTGGGGGTTGGGAGATCATACCGTGTCATTCCTGTTACCAATTTTTAACATATTAAAATAACATTTTTTGTGTCTTGATATTTACCATATCTGTATTTAATATCCTTTCAAACTGTATGACATCTGCTCTTGTGACCTTGAACATTAGTTACTAGAGGCAAATTAGCTTGAAATCGTCAACCCTGTTACTGTCAGTCCTGTTACTTTTCTAAGATGTCATTTAAAGTATAATACAAAAAATAAAACAAAAAGCCTAAGATGGCACCATACATTTTTTTTGTCACTTTAGGTCTTCTTTCCAGAGATATTCAAAAAATTGAGAAAAAAAAAATTTCCTATTTAAGATTTTCAAAGCTCAAAATGTACTTATTTCATGGAATGGCCCAAACACAGTGGATTGAGGTGATGTGTTTCCTTCTACATACATTCAAGTTAGAACAGTTCAGAGGTATGAATAGGAATCTGACATCTGAAGAGTTAAACACTTCTAAAAGCTGCTTCTCAGAAAGTTGAGAGATGGTGCAGCAAGAGATTTGTTTTACTTTTGGAAAGGTCTGGTCTGCAACATTTTTAAAAAATCCATTCCAGGCAGAGATCCACAGCAAAACAGCCCCAGACAACAAACAGCAGAAGCACCACCTTCCAAACTTCAGATATGGATCCGACAGATATGGGATGTACAGGTGTGTTTGTTGGCAGTTCTTTAAGTTGCTCAGCACTTTAGGAATTTTATTCAAGTTGGTTTAGAAGCCATTATTACATTTAAGTGATGGTACCTCTCTACGGGTTTAGTGATAAATCTCAGGGAAGCTGTTGGGTGTCCAGGTCCTCTCCATAAAATCAGGAAACTGAAAACCATGACAGCTCACTGAACACCACCTGTAAATGATCACCCTACTATCATTTTAAATCACACCCCTATAAATGTAACAGAACAAGAAATATACATAGGAAAATAAACAATCAACTCAACTGCAAGGAGGTTGAAAAAGATCACAAGTCTTATTAATCAACAGATTTTATTTACAGAAAGAACAAAAGTATGTGGACTGTTTCATGTCATTCAGAAAGCAGGAAATCATTCTCCCCTTTAGAAAGAAGGAATTTACATACAGTGAATCGAGACATGTCAAACCAAAGACCAATCATGGAAATGGAGAAAGCATTCATTGATCGTAGTCTGCTCCTGCACACCTCACCCCCACCCCCGTCCCCCCAAAAAAGACCTCACTGTCTGCACACCACCAGTCCCAACTCAACCTACGGTTTGCAAAATAAAGGCTAATGGGAAGAAACGGGCAAATGAATCTCGATGCACCAGACTGTGACAGACGAAGGAGAAAGCGCACACCAATGTTGGAGCTTAGAGAGTGCAATTAGTACAGCAATGGCAAGAAAGATAAAAAATAAAAATACTAACACCGAATACGATAACATAATTGTTAAACTAAAACTCATGGTACAATTTTGCTTCTCGTCTGCGGCCGAGAGAGAGAGAGAGAGAGAGAGAGAGAGAGAGAGAGACAGAGAGAGA
>JBBPCX010000018.1:13426603-13450887 GCA_037974365.1 Hydrocynus forskahlii | reverse complement strand
AGAGAGAGAGAGAGAGAGAGAGAGAGAGAGAGAGAGAGAGAGAGAGAGAGAGAGAGAGAGAGAGAGAGAGAGAGCCTATGTTAGAGTCAAAACGATCAGCGGTCACAACAGTTAACATTATGATGGAAGGCTAATTCCTTGTTAATTTAGTCTAACCCTTGCCGAAGTCAACAAATTTTGCATCATTTGTCATGTGGCAATTATTTTTTGTTTTGTTTTTTAAAAAAGAAGCAACGCAATGTGTTTTTTTTTTTCCTTCTAGGCGTTCTAAAAAGGGGAGGAGTTTGTAGTTTACCAGAAAGGGTGTGACTAATTAGGGGCTAATCAGCTGCTTCTCAGACAAACAGCATAATGGCAAGAACAAAACAAAACCGAGGTTAAAAGAAAAAAAAAAAACGTAAAAAGTTTATCCGCCACCCCCCTCCCACCCTTAACCATTGTATGAAGGGACAAGCGAATGACAGCCAGTTTTTCTTCTTCTTTTTCTTTGAAACTACACACTCTTTACAGCAGAGGTCTCCTACAGCCTCCCAGATCAATGGAAAAAGAAAGCCACGTGAGTAGATCTAAATCCTCTGCCCATGCATCTTAACAGTAGTGAATCAGGACAAAGACGTTTTTTTTTTCTTCTTTTTTCTGCTAATGTGCCTTTAAATCACAAATTGTATGCAATTGTCATTCTTTATTTTTTAATCTTTTCTTTAATATATTCTTTGACAGTTGTTTATTATAACATTTGTTTCCCTAAGACTGTGTCCTTTAAATGCAAATGAATAGGTCTTGGCAGAACATGAGGAGTTGTGTTCACACATGACTTCCACTTTTTATTTTTCCTCTTTTCCCCCCTCTTTTCTAGACTTCAAATATTGTTCCCAGCATAAAGCCTGGTCCATGTCCGGGCTGAAACAGACAGAAATAGAAGCGTTAATACACCTTATACTCAGACATCGACTGGATTTAATACAGGAGCAGAACACGACATTTGCATAACAGGATGAGTTGCTGGAAAAGTGACCCCAATTAGGGACTCATACTTCAAAGCTTTCTCAAACTTCTTTTTGAAAACCTCAGTCGTGAGCAGAGCTAAATCATCTAAGGCTCTGGAAACCAACAGGGCTAAATCACAGAAGTAAATTGATAACAGAAAAATGAATAACTATAGCACGGGCTTCTTTCGTTATGAATCAGTGTAAATAACTGCAAAAAAGCTCTGAGCCTCAATTCTTAAAACTTTTGACTCAAACAGAATTTCTTCCTTTGACTAAGTTCTAAAACTCCAGTATAAGGAACTCTTACGAGCAATACAGAGCTCATCAATGCAACATGGTACAGACACATGGCCCCCATGCTATAAAAGGGCAAAACATTACAAAAGCAATTTCATGTATAATGAAGTTAAACATGAAATACACTGATATGTATCAAAATCAGAAACATTTTCACATTTCTACATGTGTACACTGAGTCAGAGTGACTCTTCACAGTAGGTTCACAATAGGCAATATACACTATATTAATGCACTGATGCACTATCCATTTAAAAACAAAATAATTCTATAATGCTCTTTAATCTCCATATGACACACAAGGTTGCTCTAACAGATTTCAAGACACCATATTGAAGCAGTTACTATTACTCAAAAGGAAAAAAAAATCCTTTGCGATGAGTTGCCCATGAATAGACAGCAATGACAAATTGTAAACTGAAGAGTAGTGCTTTTGTTTGCATCACGGAAAGAAAACAAACCCAAAATGCCACATATCACACAGGTGACAAATGAAAGGAAAATCCATCTTAGTTTGGTGCTGCACTGTGAATAGCTTCACCGTACTAAGCAATAAATCTCTGGAAACGTAAGACAGACAATAGAACAATATTCTTCCAAAAGACATTCCCTCACTTGGTGTTTTAATTGCGGTGGTGGACAGTGCTGTCTCACACATCAGTCCCAGTTGATGTGACCCTTTCAAATAAGGGCACAGGTGGACCAAAACCATGCCAGCAAAATGCCCCAACAGCATGAAAGCCATTTACACCAAAGCCATGTACACCATCAATGTAGGTGTCAAGCATTTAGACCTGTTCTGTTCTTTTGGCACAAAACAAACACATGCACTCGCCCACTTGTGGTAAATATGATGAAGTACATGACTTCTGACATCACTTTTCTGCATTTCTGCAGACCATTAATACTGGAGTTTATGCCCTGCAGTCCAGATATTATATCACTTTGGAGCTGATAATGGACCCTTCTTGCCAGAAGTCCTGCAGTGGCACTCTCAGGCAACTCAGGAATAGTTGCTCCTCTGTTTCCCCCCCTCCACCCCCCGACATATCCTCACGGTCACTGAAAGGGCACCTTTGACCACCATTTCATTCCCATAGATCTAAACATAGATGTCAGTTCAACCAGGGTTCCTACTAAAGCACCAACCAGTTGGGTCATTTTTTTGACTGAAGCTTCTGCTATATGAGGCACAATAGAAAACCTTTCAAAGTTGCGCATCTTTTCATCTGGTCAACTAGGCTTGCTCAGCATTTTCCCCCATGCCACAGAGAAGGTAAATTACTTAAGTGCATCAGGCAGTATATCTGCACTCATTAGGCTTCTCCAACCATTTATGTATGTTTTTTCTTTAATTTGTCACCTGTTTGTAGGTCTCCGCTTACAAATTACAAGTATATGTGGTCAGATTGACACAAAAGTTAAGTTTGAGCCTTACGAACACTGTAAAAAGCCAGCATTCAAGGTAACCACCTGTGATCACTCAAACTCATCATTCAATTACTGAAATATTTGAGTCCTACACAACAGTGCACTTTCAAACAAAGTAGAAAAAGTGGGTCATGTGTCCAGAAATATACTACAAATCTACTGCTCATCTATCAACAAGACACGTGGGTTAATGACATTTTCCCTTTACAATAAGAGATCGCTCATGTCATTACTCTCCACTGTCAGAAACTATTTCTTAGCATGATTTTCCTACGGCTCATTCACCCACCTGTTTCTATGGCTTGAGCTTCGTTGGTCTTCCACTGCTCTGCAACATCGTTTGCTAGAGGATCATCAGGGTTGGGAGCACTTAGTAATGCCTGGATTGATAGCAGGACTGTGCGGATCTGCAAGGCTGGGGACCACTTATCTGTAAAATTTATTATGTGAGGGAGAAGGGTGGAGGTAGGGGGGAGAGAGAGGGAGGGAGAGGGGATGAATGAAGACGACAACGAGAAAAGTAGCAGCCAGCTGTATTTTCACAACAAAAAAGGCAGGTATATTTCTAATATATGAGAGAAAAACTTGTCCATGAGGTCACAAGTATTATCCAAGATACTTTTTACCTTTTCACTTAGATTATAAATAACAGTAACATCAAACAAAAATACAAATTCACTCATCTCTTTCATGTTTTTTCATCAACAGTACAGAGGGGCACCCAGGTTTTCATCCTAACTGTGCCATGGACTGAAAAGAGGCACTAAAAGAACAGTGTTCTGGTGTCCCCTCTCCCAGATTGATGGTGATTACAAGAGAAAGATGCTGACCACATTAGAAACCACTTATGACTGAGGAAGCCAAAGTAAATAAAAAGGACAACGTGCAACAAAGACTGAAAGCTCCTACCAAAATAAATAAAAACATTTCATACAATATCCATAAACAATAAAGGCTGTTTTGTAGCCTGAATTTTTGACCACCACCTAACCTCAGAAAATAAACTAGCAAAATGCTCCACAAAACAGACAGACAAACTATCAAGAAACGCTTTGGGATTGGTACACAAAAGTTAGTTGCTAAGCACAGAACAGTTGCTAGCATTTCAGTACAGAGAATGCACATTTGCCCAATTTGTCCAGTCTAGACCTGGCAGCTCATTTACACTGCGGTTAAGGCACCTCCGCCAGAGCCGCGTCAGGTACTAAGGGTCACAGAAGTTCTGGTGCAATATAAATGTGCCCACACTGCAGCGACTTTGCAGACTATTAAGAGCAGTAACAGATTCTGAAGCATTCAGAAGAGCGCTACATTAGACAAAAAATGTCTAAATTTATGTATGTTTATGGACTCTGGTTCTGGGACTTACCTTTCAAAATGTCTAGACATATTCTTCCCAGCTTGTCTACGTTGGGGTGATATATTTTGGTCATGAAGCGTACTTTAGGAGCTGCCATGGGGTATTCTTCAGGAAGAAAGAGTTCAAGTTTAAAAGTCCCTCCCTCAAAGGGGGAGTCCTGAGGTCCAGCGATGACCACATGAAAGTAGCGAGCGTTCCCCTCATCTGGCTCTGCTTTTATGCCTGGCACTGGCTCTGCCAACAAACGCTGAGTTTCCTACACAAACACACAAACATCGAAGGGAACAAAGACAACAGGTTGAAAGAGGAAATAGCTTACCTCACGATATTGTGCACTAATTAGCATAATTAGCAATGGCACTGCCTGATATAGGCAAAGGGCATGATTGCTCAGATATTACAGCTTACCAACTGGAAGGGTCAGATATGGGTTTCATAGTGTAATGAACTCACATTTTTTTAGTTGAAATAATTATCTGCTTCAGTGCAAGTCTGTACCTAAAGCTCACTGTGCTCCTTTCACAGATAACTGCGTCTCCTTCTGCGGCCCTTTTAATATATATCATGAAAAGTTGAAAGCAAAAACAGCCTTGTTCCTACTTTGTTCCTTTACTTTGCTTGCAAGCAGTACGGTGGATCATTACAACAAAGCTTTACAGTGTATTGACAATGCAGCACAGGAAAATGGCATGGTATGTTAAACAAAATTAAATCTAAAGATTTACATTCATGAGCCAATAGGCATGTCTGACTGTTGATTAACTGTATAAATTAAATTCTGTACACATGCTACTAACATCAGTGTCTTGTATAGTCCAACATCCCTTACGGTCACTAAACACACCCATTTCCAGCATCTCATTCTCAGTTCTGGTTTAACTCTCATTTGCTTTCTGTTTGCAGTAAAAAGAGTGCAAACAACTGACTCAGGAACTGGTCTGGAAAGTTTGTGTGGCACTGGAACAAATACCTAAAAACACAGCCACTCTCAATTACTACTCAATATAGAAAATAGTTAAGCATAAGAGTGCTGATGTAAATTATGGAGATGTACGTACTGAAAGCAAAACCACACTTGAATGTAGCCTACTTTGCATTAAAGAGACCTATTATGGAACTACCTCTCTGGTACTGAGAGGGGACATTAAAAAAAAGTTTCCACATTTTTATATTTCCGTTGGAAACGGTGAAGGCTGAAGAGTCGTACTCAAGCACATCTGAGAGCGTCATGTGACGCTGGGAAAACTGAGGTGACAATGTAGAAAAGTGATGCAATTCAACTTTTTGAATGTCCCTCATACTTATCACATTGACTGGCTGTTCTCAATATCTCTAATAGGAGAACTGTGCTTATGGTTATTGTACTACATGTGAACGTATGTCTGAACACTGAAAAGCCCCAGGTACCAAACATCCTCTTCCTGGCAAGATCACTGTTTCAAGAGAAAATCAAGTGAATGCATCTGTTCCCTCTATTGTAACAATTTACAAAGAAACACAAACTGTCACGAGAAGGGATGTGTGGTGTACTGGCATGCACTAGGTTACAGGACAGGATGCAATCTCCAATAAACAGGAAAAAACTAAGTGCTAAAAAAAAAATCCATATATGGCAAGCCATTCTACTTCTCTACTGACAAGACTAACTACACCAAAACTACTGTAACAGAGGCTCTGCGTGAGTGTCATTTGCTGCCATATGTACTATTACGCACTGCACTGCCTAAAATAAGCACACGAGACAATCCTGTTACAAAACTCTTACATGAGCAACGTCAATTAGGGAAACCTCCAAGCTCTTCATGACTCAAAAAAATGTGTGGAGTCACAAATAGACAATGTAGATCCTTAATAACAAAATAATGTCAATTAGCTAATGTAAATTATGAAAACTGGACATCCCAAAATGACAATGCCCAGTGTTTCACTATACAGTAATATATAGCTGGCTATAGCAGACAAAAATATTTTTTTTGTCTATGGATTCAGTAATGTTAAAACTGAAACCATGCTTCACATTTGCATTTGCTTAATATCCCCCAACAAGTCAAACACAGAAGAACAAAACATGAACATGAATTTAATCTCCCCTGCAGTTGTTTTGAAGAGGTGGGCAGCTTTTGTTTCCCTCTCAAAAGAACTTAGGGCAGTGACTCACGAAACAGTGATGCAATTTTTCATATATTCCCGTTCTTGATGCCTAATCATTATCAGAAAGCAGTAATGAGATACAGAAAACATGAAACCATGACCACAAGCTGCTTCTTCTTTTGCTTTAAAGCTAATGCTAAAAATACATACACAACGCCATTGTGAAACAAACAGCCATTTTTAAATCCACAAAGAACTTTGGCTGAGGAAGACGCAGGGCTTTTATCGTTTTCTTTTCTCTGACAGAAACAAGGTTGCTCTTAAGCTCAATTCAACTTTTTAAAATTGCTACAGCACCAGCCTCATATCACACCCAAGTGGGTTTTGCTTCCTCAGTGCTGTCTGCTATCACCGGAAAATGTCAATATATCTTTATTTTAAAAACAACAACTCCCGTTTTTGACTATACAGTTTTACAATTATCTTGATCAATACAGTCAAATGATGTTTAGTTACAAATGTTAGTTCTGACCTGCAGCTGAGTTAGATGTATAGTCATATAGCTGTTAAAATTTCACACACTGGTCCACTCACTCACTTTTAAGATGTTCATACCATTTCTGAACATAAAATGACATTTTTAAGTATATCGTTCACTATGTATAAATCCTGTACTGGAGATTCCGCCTGGCAGTTATAAGATAAGACAATAACACAAACAGTACAAAGTAGTCTCAGAATCAAAGTTTTCCACCATCACAAATGGCGTAAATCCACCTATTTTTTATTTCTTTATTGTACACACAGTAGAAACAGGTAATCTGCAAAAATCAATATCTATGTTGGTCAAGTGCTGATCATATCCACAATATGCTCAAAAAGGTACTGAGTGGTGATGTATGACAATAATAAATACGGTCATATTGCCCAGCCCTAGCTTACAGCCTGCTTTATTAATGTGGAGCAAAACTAACAGCCTAAAGAACTGTATTACACACCATAAATGTCAAGATTAATACCGTCACCATAAACATCATGCACAATTGAAAAAAGGTGATTTGACATTGAAGGCCTGAACTGAAGGCCAATCTCTCCAGTCTAAACTGCTATATGTTTTTAGTCCCCTATGATTACAAAAATGGAGGTTAATTACCTTCTTGTTTGAACGAAGTGATTATTTTGAAATTATGTTGCAGTAACACTCTCCTGAAAAGTTGAATAAACAAATAAAACCTGGCTGTCACAGCTTTTGTTCTAAACAAAAGTCAAATCAAACATACAGTGTTTCCCCCACACAGACTACTTAGCCTCACAGGTATATCCACGGCCACCAACGTATGCTTGGTGACTCGTTTTCAGATTTATTATTCATTTTTTAATCAGTCTGAGAGAATGATGACATCCGCAATCAGTTAACTAGTTGATCTCTAGCGTGAGAGCAAAAGACAAGGTCTCCCTTATTAAATTAGATGATGTGAACATGCCCGGACCCTCTCCTTATTTTGTGACTGTTCTTTGGTGGTAGCTCGAATTCTCTGGAAGGAAGTATTCAACACATGTAGCTTGGCCATCATGCAACATGCATTAAAGTTGTCCTGCTGAATATAAGAATTTATTTTCTCTTTGGGCTATGGCTGTTACACACAGACTAAATAAGAACAAACTACTACATTTCCTCGCATTTACACAGCAAACATTGTATTCAGAAATATTTTTAAGAGAATATGGCAGGGACGATGATGAAGACCTAACTTGTAAACAACACCCCAGGCCTTTCATCCGGCTACCATCACAAGTATACTTTACAAGTATACAAGTATACTTTAGTTCTGAACCACATTTCTGGAGTTCTGGACATGCTGTTTGTGTAAATACATGATGTGTTTGCTTCTAGGTTAAAAGAAGCAGAAAACTGTGCTTCAGGTATTTCACTAAGACCAGTTTCCAATTAAGCTAAAGTACACATTATAAAGTTGATATATCTGCTTTCAGCAGCCCACAGTTGCAAGTCAGCCCACAGTGCTCTACCTCCTAAACGTTTATGATGCGTGGTACAGCTACACCAAGGGAGATGGTAGCCATTATTAGGAGAGTGAGACAGAGTAACCTTCAGGGCCTCTGGAACCACACACCCACATGAGTAATGAGAGAGAGGATCTCATATCACCTGTGGAATGCATGAGTCTGGAACGTGACACATCTAAGAGGTGCACAGCTTGATTAACCACTCTCCGATGTTCTATTGTGTAACCTGCCCACAACAGGCTGAGCACCTCTGCATCAACTGCTACACAATGACCCTTGGTCAAATTAACTCGTTTATATAATACTGGAGTTATTCTGAGACCTAAACTGCTTCAAAACCTGTTCCTGAAATTTTCAACAAAGAACAAAAAACCGTTCAGCTAACGATGACTATATTCAAAAATAATCCTGATAGCTGCAGATGTGCATATGCAAAAACATAAAATCAGATTAACAGTAAACATGTGCAGAATAACCCAGTTGTTGAGCTAAAAATGGGGTGCTTTTACTTGATTACAACTTTAATCTCCTAAGAAATGATAGTATTGAAACATAATTGAGTAACTGCACAAATCAGATAAAAATTGTACTGTTAGTGTGCACTATAGGCGCATGATATGGGAATCGTATTGTGGCGGATGACCGATTCAAATTATTGGCACTGAACTAACTATTATATTCGATCAATTTTTCAATCCGATTTGTTTTTGTAGAACTTTTAACACATGCTGGCTTGCTGTGCTAAAATGTCTGCATTACATTCTTTTGAACCCCTCTACAAATTTCCCTCCACTTTAACAGTGCACATCAGCAGAAATGGATAAAAGCATTCGGTGGGTGGAGAGTTCTTGCTCTTTTTTCCCTAAATATCATTCAGAGAGGAAAATTCCTGAAATATTTCAGATAGTCCATGGACAAAACCATGCAGAGAAAACACAGACAAGAGAGGGGCTCCCAATCCCAGTCTCACGCTAAAGGGCCGATCTCAGGCATGTGTTCCCAGCCCTCCCACGCCCTAACACACCACACTGATGCTCAGCACACACACACACACACACCATATTCAGTTACTTCTGCCTCAAAAAAAAAAAAAAGATTTTTCTACCATTAAATACATACCCATAATGATTTATTCAGATCACCTCTTTGGGCCTATTTTGCAAGTATGCAATCCAAGAATGCGCGCACACACACACAAGTTTATTGTTAACCCAAAACCACATCACATACATTGTTAACCCAAAACCATATCACATATTTAAAAAGCAGTTTTAAAAATCAGATCCTAGGGGTGGCATCAAATGGAGATCATTCTCTTTGGGCCTACGTTGCAAGTATGTAATCTAAGTAAATATATACATTTATATACACAGCTAAATATTCTGTTACTCCAAACCAAGTAATTTTTACATATTAAAAATTACTTGGTAACCTAGTAAAATATACATAAATGAATAATTTGTTAACCCAAAACAACACATTTTAAATCTTTAAAATACATGTTAAAATATTCATTTTATATCTATTTTGTTGTTATTCTGTGGTGGATTTCACTACCATTAAATAAAGACCCATAATGATTTATGCAGATAAACTCTTTGGGCCTATTTTGCAAGTGTGTAATCCAAGTAAAAATATAAATACAAATGGGTATTTTGTTAACCCAAAGCCAGATCAGCCATTTTAAAACGAGTTTTGAAGATCAGCTCCTGTGAGGGATCTTTTTTGGAGGATTCTGGAGATTAAGGTGCTGCATGCAGAAACATCAGGCCTGCTGGTCCTGAGCTACTGGGTGTGAGGGACCCAGCCGACAGGAGCTACGCCTTTTCATTACAGACACTTATTTTTAAAAAATCCCTCACCTAAAAACGCACACTACTCGTAACGTTGTGAAATCATTTCTTCTGCCTTCTGAATAAATAGCATTAAGGTCTAATGGCTCAGTGGGCTCCAAATTAGAGGAACATCTGAAGGTTTTGGAGAAGAAATCACACCGCAGAGGCTCGTTGTGCTGTTACTAGCCTCTAGCTAGCAACACTCGGCCGGCAACTTATTTACACGTAAATGATTGTTTTATATTGACAAGTCCTCATCAACAGAAACGAGCTCCGTTACAGATCGTTTTGGTTTGTTTCGGGTGTAGTACAGTGTTCCCGGGCATGACATTCGGCCAGTTTAGCTGCTTTTCAGGCCCAACACGGAAAAAATACCTGCAGCACTAGCAGCCCAAACTGGCTAGGCGAGCCGAACGGGACTTTACAGCTCAGATACTGGATTTTTGGCTCTTAACTGTGCCTCTCACATTTAATGTTCATTTACCAAACATGCATTGGCACAGACTATAACCAGGTAAACCACGACTGTGATTAAAAATCCGTCTCTCCCTCCTGTTAGCCACAGCTAGGCTTCAATCGATGAATGGCAGCAGCCTGTGATTCAGCTAGCACGAGTTAGCATGCCCGTCTGCTTTTTTATTTAAGCCGTTTGGCTCTTATAGGTTGTCCTTTACTTTATTTTTTCAAACAATTATACAGAAGAGACGGGCCATCCGCCATTTTTTGCCGCTCCAAGCTCAAGGTGCATGTATTTTTAACCCACCCATATTGGGGTTAAGAAACTGAACGGAAGTGGCTGGCTAACAAACACTAGCAGGAGCAAAAAACAAGAAACGAGACCCATTTTCTCGTTTCTCACTCAACCGGCTCCTTATTTCGATTGATTAGGAGCTTGATTAGGCGAAGGAGACTCGCACCACATTTACCTTGATGATCCTGCGGGGCAATCCTGCCATCTTGTCGTGAATGCGGGTTTTTTAGCTTCGTCTCTCGCTGCCTCTTCCTCTCAGAGACGCAGTGAACACGCCCGCCGCACGGCGTCATTGCACCGCTCCGGAGCACCACGGGACATGTAGTTCACACAACTGCACACGCCATTTTCCCTTAACCAAGACTGAGGAAAGGGCGCTATTTGGACACAAGTATTGGGACAAACCTGTTTTCCAGGGTTTGGGCTGGGCGACATACTT
This sequence comes from Hydrocynus forskahlii, assembly GCA_037974365.1. Taxonomy (NCBI): domain Eukaryota; kingdom Metazoa; phylum Chordata; class Actinopteri; order Characiformes; family Alestidae; genus Hydrocynus; species Hydrocynus forskahlii. The sequence goes on along the minus strand of JBBPCX010000018.1, from coordinate 13,439,669 downwards.
CTAGTGAAGGACAATCTTAATGCTTCAGCATACCAAGACATTCTGAACAACGGCATGCTTCCAACTTTGTGGACACAGTTTGAGGAAGAACTTTTTCTATTGCAGCAGAACTGTGCCCCAGTGCACAAAGAAAGGTCCACAAAGACATGATTGGATGAGTTAGTTCTGGAAGAACTTGACTGGACCGCACAAAGCCCTGACCTCAACCCCATCCAACACCTTTGGAATGATCTGGAACGGAGACAGAGACTGCAAACCAGGCCTTCTCATCCAACATCAGTGTCTGACCTCATAAATGCACTACAGCAGGGGTCACCAACATGGTGCCCGCAGGCACCAGGGTGCCCCCAAGGACCACATGAGTAGCCCGCGCCCCATTCTAAAAATAACACAACTCACCAGTGAACAGTGTCTAACATTTAATTTAATCCTGTTGCTATTCTTCTTTAATCACATTTGCATTTATATAGATTTGAAAATGACAATGTCTAAATAATAAAATAAAAAAAAACATGTTTATTATACATGAAGTTTAGGTAAGTTTAGGTAAACTGTTCTGGTGTATAAAACTGGTAGCCCTTCATGTGGCCCAGTCCCCATGAAGGTAGCATAATTTGTCAGAACACCCAGTGCTTGTATGTACATTGTCTTAAACTGCACCTTATAGATGGACTTAGTTCTGCCGTTCTTCTTCCTGAAGTATTTTTTCCTCTCAGCATATTAGGTCGTATTTTTGATTGCTGTGTTCATTACTGCACATGAACAGTACAGAAACAGTACAGTTCAGTTATTAAACAAAATAGACGTTGAAAGTGAGGTTGATCAGTCATTCACTCATATGAAAAAATTCATTTAAATTTTTTAATATTTTTATAGCACAAAAATGTGTGCAATTAATTTAGCTTAATTAATCAGAGCTCTTGTAATTAATTAGATTATTTCCTTAATCGCGTGACACCCCTCATATTTATATTTATTTTATTAAATACTTAGTTTTAGACAAAACAGGAGTAAATTTTCATCATTTCAGAAAATTTGATTGAGACTTTGACTGTATTTGGAGTCTTTCACTTGCTCGTTAATGTATGTGTGCATGTGTGAGGGTCTGTGAGTGAATGAAAGTGAAATATTTTGGAGGGTGTGGGCAGTGGATCTTGGGTGAGCAGATTGTGGACAGGAGTGTTTGAACAGTTGTTCAACAATCCAGTGGCGGAGTATCTGAGAGGCTCGCAGGAAGAGAACAGCTCAGGAGAGACATGAACTCTTTGCAACAGCTCAGAACAGGTATGTAGAACATCAATAGAACGTCTGCTGTTTATAAATATATTAACATTTGATTAAAATTCTGAGATAGTGTTTAATTTCATTTTGGATATCAGCAAAAATGTTGCTTTATAAAAGTGTCCATGCAGTGATTAGCAGGGCAAATTTCAGTCTGCTGCCAAACCACAGATGTTTTGGTTTGGTAAATTTAAATGATGCCTTTGGTTTATTGGTAAGAGCATCATCTTTTACTGCAGAGTGAAAGTCCTGTTGTACCTGAACAGCTGTGATCAAAACTTTACTGTGCTGGGAAATATTTAAGAGTGAAGAGAATAGAGAATCAGTTTCCATGCACTGCTCAGTATAATAATCTAATACAAAAAATAAATTAAGACAAATCTCTGGACCTCTTATGTACCTGCAATTCTTTCAGCCTCACAAACAAAAAGAAAAAGTGGGGCAGATATTAGCAGGTGTGATATGGAGAGAATCTTATGACTTCATTATTAATGTGGAAATGTATTTTTACAATGACCTTTTCCTTTAATTGATTATTAGTACATCTGTACTTTTACCCTTCATGTATTGCTTTCAGGGTCTTTGCTTAACACCCAAAAATTACTCCCTGGTCACATTTCTTTCATGCTCCACCTCATCCGCTCCCAAATATGCCATTGTTCCAGGACACAGGAGCAGATGAACCAGGGCCTAATCTATTGCCTCCTCCCAGTGCACAGAGAGAACAGACAATACCAGCCGAATTAGAGGGTTTACTGCTTCCAATGGGCACTTGATATGAAAGGCAGAATGCATTGTGACAAGGCTAAACCAAACTTCCTAACACGTTCGTATGGAATTTCAGCCAGTTCATCATGCCGTTCCAGAGGACAGATGTTAAGGGCCTTGAGACAACTTTTTGTGAAAGGCTATAGTTGACTGTCTGAACGGCTTCTTCAGAACTGTTCCAATAAGGGGAGCCAATCCTGTAATTATGTCGTATTTTGTTACTTTTCCCCTGAGGTTGGGTGGGCTGTGAGAAGAAAAATCCATTTTCCATGACATGGCTATTTAATAATATTCAGTGCATACGATTATTTGTATGAAGCCCCCTTATATAGACTGAATTGTTTGGTTCCTCCACAATTAATGCTTTAATTTTTTAGTTAGAAAGGTTTTGGTGGTAAACTTTAAAATGTAATTTATGAACACACTGTCTAAATGCTGTGGATAATGCTACAGGCCACTCTTGTCCCCATCCTCAGGTGTGGCCCTCTGGAACTCATCCAGAAGTGTATTCTGTCTCACAGTTCTGCTCACCTGCTTGGGCAGCATCTGCCCTTTCCATATCGCTCCAGTGATGGCAGGCCTGAGTTCGGCCTTCTCCGCCACGCGCAGCAGCAGCGTGCTGGGAGGCTTGGAGCGAGCGGTGACCTTTGACCGCCTCCTCGTCAATGTGGGCAATGATTTCAATCCAGACACGGGCCGCTTCCGCTGCCGGGTCCCGGGAGCGTACTACTTCACTTTCACGGTGGGCAAGTACCCCAAAAAGCTGCTGTCGGTCATGCTGGTGAAAAACGGGCAGGAGGTGCAAGCCATGGCTTACAATGAGTTCAAAAAACAAGGTCGAAAGGTGCAGAGCCAGAGTGCCATGATTAGCCTGAATCCCTTGGACACGGTGTGGCTGCTGGTGCAGGAAAGCCCAGATTATGCCCTTTATAGTAACGTTGGACCCTACATCACTTTCACTGGCTATTTGGTGTACCCAGAATCCACGTCCTCTATGAACTACCTCAACAACCACTTGACTCCACCAGAAATTCGGCCCGACTGTCCTCCACCTTCAGACCCCAGCTACAGCTGGAGAAGAAGACAAACCTCCGAGGAGCTTAGGTCGGCATTTTCGGTAGCTAGGACCTTCTCTGTCCTGGGAGAAAGCAGGAGGCATCACAAGAAAGAAGCACTAACATTCGATGTGGAGTATGTTAACATCGGTGGCCATTTCAACAAGTCTTCAGGCCATTTCACATGCTATGTCCCAGGGGTGTACTTCTTCGCCTTCACAGTGGGGAAGCACCCCAGGAGGGCTGTGTCGGTGAAACTGATGACGGGCAAGGGTGAGGTGAAGGCCATGGTGTTCGACGAGGACATGTCACGCAAGAGAGAGATGCAAAGCCAGAGTCTGCTGCTGCCTCTGAAAAAAGGAGATGTTGTCTGGCTGTACAGTCAGCAAGACGAAAACTTCGCTGTCTACAGCAACCAGGGACGCTACACAACCTTTACCGGATTCCTTGTCTATCCCGACTTTGACTTCATGAGCGCACACAGAACTTTTCATTGAACCCTACTGCCACTTGTAGGCCTAACCAGGCGTACCTTAAGCACTAACACATTTCAATTGTATATCTATTTAATAGTACAGACTAATGCCATGTATCTTTATATATGCTAAATAGCATTGCAGATGTATTTTTATTCACCAAGTTATTAAAAACTTTGTGTAAATATTGTAAAATTTCCTGTATAATTGTCTGTAGGACATAGCATTTGTGTTTGAGGTACAAAAAGCTGTTTTGCATGCTTGTTACATTTAAGTAATTGTCTCTTTTATTAGTTTAATATAAACAAAAGTGCATTTTAGCAAATAAGAGGAGAATGCTAAATACAATCAGTATAGCAGTATCTATCTGATTCAAATAAATGCTGTGGTTTAAGTATATGCTTCATTTAATAATATGCAAAATGTAAACAGTGCTTGGATATTCATTAATTAATTCTGCTTGTGTGACCGTTTAAACCTTACCAGGGTCCCAGGTACCCAGAGCCTATCCTGCAGTCTACAGGCACGAGGCAGGGACTCACCCTGGGAGGCTGGCCAGCCCACCGCAGCAGTGCTTGGATATTTCCAGTGCTTTAAGGACTTGTCTTTCAATAAAATACCAAATATCAAAGTTTAGTGTCACATCAGCTTTAGCATGAGGTGAGTTTTACTTCAGTTTTATACAACAGCTGCAGTGTCAGCAGATGGATTCTTTATCCACAAAGGTGTTTCAAGCTTTATCCCGTTTTGGAGGTTACCGTCCAAATCTTCAGAAGCCTATAGAGACAAAGTAATATAAAAAAATCAGCCACTTACATTTGGAAAACATTGACTAAGAACACTACTGACCAGAAAGAATACCTTTCGTTCACCTTCTCTTGACTGTTTTCGGACAGCTTTAGTTTCTGTATCAATATAGGCCACAAAATGGATTAATGTGTAGATTCTACAGAAAAAAAGAACAAAAATTAGATTAATTCCATGTAACAAAACCACTAAATACAGTTTATGGGACATTTTACAGTCTTAATTACCTGTGGTAAAGCATTGCAAAAAATTGCATAATCAGCAGTAATGCGAAGCTCAGCAGAAACATCAGTGATATTGGATCAACAGAAAATGATTCTCCCTTTGCAATCGTCCCATTCGGGTAGATTTTTGGGATGGATAGAGTGACAGCACTGCCAATGGTTTGGAGGAACAAAGTGGCCACTAACCAAAGAGCATTGCAGATGAAAAAGGCAAACGCAACCTATAACAGAATCAGTTTACCAATTAGAGTAAGTGAGGCTTCAGTCCTGATACATTTAAAAAGTAACATATTTTATCATGCACACTCCATCCTGACTCACTTTGTTTCTGAGGTGTTTGAGGTCCTTTGCGATTTTTTCCTGCTGTTCTTTATTCTCGCTGAGAGGTTCTAAATACCTTCTCTGAAGTTCTTTCCAAAATTCAGTTTCATCCTAAAAGGAGTAAAGTTAAAATAACCCCCTCAAAATATATGATATTTAAACTTTGAAACCCATCTACTCACTCTACCTCTGAAAGCGGTGCCTTGTGTAGTGGAAATTCACACGATTTTATTTGCAGATCTTCAATCCAGCCTGTAGATAATAGATAAATATAAAATGGAAACAAATATCAGCCATAAGACACTGCAAGCAAATTATCATTATTACTCTGAATATACAGTATTTATATTAATATAATGCACTAACTAGCCATATTCAGCACTCACTTTTAGGGCTCTGTGGAGTGAGGCATTCTTGTGATCTAGAGGATAAAATGAGTCATAACATCACAACTACTTAATATTGTTCACAAGACCTCTAAGTGTGTGTGGCATCTGGCAGAACATTGCCTTGAGATTCACACTCCCGCCACCAGGTTGCACTGTGTCTTCTGACATGTTTCTATCATCGCCAGCATTGCGTTTTTTTCATCAATTTGTGCTTCATTAGCTCTTCTAAAGGATCAGCCCAGATTGGCTAGCCTTCACTCCCCGCGTGCATCAGTGAGACTTGCTCTGACTCTGTCGAAGCTGCTCAGGTCCTTATCAACTTTTAATTTCCCACCCTTTGACAGGTGACACTGTAATTAGGTCATCAGTGTTATTCACTTAATCAGTGCTGTTAATGTTATGGAGGATCGGTGTATGTTCTATTGCAATTAATTGCAAAATGACCCAAAGTACTGTAATTACTGCCAATACAAACAGGTGCTTAAGTCCAGAAATAAGCCTCACAGTAAATGTATGCTGGTTTACCTTCCAGTCTGTTCAGAATCAAGATCTTGCTCTTTAGACAACTCCAACAAAGGCTCCCTCTCCTCCCCACAGTCGGTGCTGCTCCAGCATGGGCACTTACAACCTGCAGCCTCCATGACTTTCCTCTTGATGGCGCTCACTGCTTCAGTCTTAGCTTTGCTGCCAGTCTCTCGCGTCCCCCATGAGACATTGTTCATATTAACAATAGAGTAAATGGCTAGCAGGAGGTAGCCACTGGGAATGCAGAGGAAGTACAAGAACCCATAAATGGCCAAGGTCAACTCCTGAGGGTGAAGAGCAGCTGTAAACAGGTACAGTAGGGTCATGGAAATGAGGAACAGGCCACTGGGGGTCATGAATGTCTGCTGTTTCACTATGTCACCTAAGAGAGAAATGTTAAAGCGAAAGTTGGGGTCAACTTCAGTTCAGCCGCTCAACTCCAAAACATATTTCTTCACACAAATCGTTATCAGTTAATAATTGCCAAAAGAAACAACAAAAACAACAACAACAATAATAATAGAACTAGAGGCACTTCGTGAGAAAATGCGAAGTGTTCTTGCATGGTTGCAGTAAAACCATAGTGATTTTATGGGAAAAAATATTTTTAATTGATGTAATCAGATATCATTTCCAACAAATGTCAGTGTTGCAGTTGTGGACAGCATCTGTCATTTTCTAATAATAAACAAATATGCACATATGTTACAAAAAAGAACTTAAAGACACATTTTAAGCACAAAAAGACATCAGAACAGTGCATGGATCTTAAAAGAAAGTGTACCAATGATGGAGAGAATCGTTCCAGTCATGAGGAAGGCATACAGGATGCTCATAACTGCTGCTATCTGGATCTGTGTGTCAGATTTCAGTTTGAAGCACAGTATCAGGAAGATCATGGGCGGCACTGTGGCTACAAGAAGAGCCACCTTTGGTTCCATATTCAAAATAAACGAGAAACTTCCTGTAAGACATTCAAACTCTTAATTTTTTTTCACTAAATAGAACACATTAACAAACACAAATCTGTACCTTTGAATGTTTATTACTGAACTATAAAATATAGAAAAAGTGACATGTTTAGATTCTTTCAACGTCTACAATGGAAGAGTTTAGTTGCAAAATGCTGTATATCATCTCTGTCGGGTGGAAAACTCATATGTCCAAAATGGCAATTTTTCAGGAAACTCAAAAAACGATGTATATTCTAAATAAATGAATACTGTGTCATCAAAATTGGTATAACTATTTTCAACACTTTTCATTGGTTAATCATTTCTAAATTTTACAGACCCACGTGGAGACTGACCAATAGTATCGATTTATGAAAAAAAACAACAAAGACGAAAAGTGGAGTTATGAGGATTCCGCCAGACAGCGACGATATATAATATTAGATGGAAAACACATTGTATTTCTCTCATAGTGATGAATTATTCATAGCACAAGATATTCTTGTGGGTGTAAAGCTCACTTTCATTTCAGTGAAAAGCAAAAATGAAAAAAACCCTAAAAAGTAAAAAGCAAAACACATCTGCATTTTTCACCTGCAATCATCAGGCAGATGGTGGCCGGGCCCAAGATGGAGGCCCCCAGGCTGATAACCTGGTACAGAATGTAGGGTTTGGAGATGGAGCTGTTTTTTTCAGAAGTCAGGCCTCCTGAGCCCAGCAGGTCAATGGTGTTGGCCATGGTGGACGGCCCCCAGCGCCGCCGCTGGTTGTAGAACTCTTTGAAGTCCTGCGGGGCGTTAGTGTAGGCATCTGAGGCGGCGTTATACTCCACCCTCCAGCCCTGCTGTAGTAAGAGGGTGCACAGCCAGCGATCCTCTCCTGTAATAAAACAGCCAACGAGAAACATCTCAGATTTTCCTCTGACATACAGACATAAGTTTGGACAGTATTGGTCAAATGACATGTGGCTAATTTTATTAGTGAAAAAAGTGCACATTCTCACACTTCTGCACATTTTAATGTACAATAACCATTTATTTGCTGAATTTTACTTATAATGTATCAAAAAATAATTTTACACTTTTGCATCAACAACATATCAGCTTTGACGGGGTGTATTCAAACTTTTGCATACAACCTAAAGATTTGGTATAAATGTATTCTTTATAGCATCATATGGGTTAGCGTTTATTAATCACCGTCTAGTTCATGGTTTTAGCGTAATGCGGTGGCAGTGCACATAAGGCTCAGTTATACCTTGATCGTACTGTACGTGGTGGCTCGCTTCCGTGGCTTTAGTGGTGTATCTCTTCAGAACATTGTCGTCCATGAGGGCGGCGCCTCTGAAGAGACTGAAGCAGCCAGGGCTGCAAAGCACACAGCCGAAAACGTGCTCAGCTGTCTTCTGCAGCCAGTGGCCCACAGCGTACTCAAACTTCTGATACCACACCATGGGCCCTTTATGTGCATAAGGTTAAAGTCGTTATCAGCTGTTTTTCTCACTCATTGTTTTCTCTCCCTCATCCACTTAGTGATAGTAAAACATTTACTCCTCTTTTATTTAGGCTCGAAAGCATTCGATTTACAGGGTTGGCACAAGGCACTGCCATTCAGGTTAGAGATTAAAATATGAATTAATATTAACACCCAAAGGAACAGCACACACATATGCACCAATCTTACCTGTGCCAGTAGGGTGAATCCTACCACAGGCAGCACCCACTTGTGGATAGAGCTTCAGTCTGTCGATCAGTAACATCACAGCAGAAGGCTGGAAGTCTGTGTCTCCGTCAAGAGCTAGAATATATGTGTTCTTTTTCTCTCTCTGCAGGAGATCAGTGAGAACATACTCATGTACCTTAAAATGGTTGTTTGCTTTAGAGTGAAACGTACACAATTTTTCTCTAATTTCAAATGTTATCAGTCTGCTAACACTTCTCTGTTGTGTGAAAATTGTTCCGTTGCATTGTGCTAGAGCTATGAAGGTTGTGTTGCTAACAGTTAATGTAACCTTGAAAGAAACCCACTGAATGAGGGGGTATTTTTTATCATCACTCACTTATCGTAAACTCTGTTGAATTGTTATGTTAACCAGGTCTTTTCTGACTCTGTGGCACCCTGGGAACGATTTTCTGCAGACTTAAGAGTAGTTTCAAGCAGCAGTATAATGCACAGCAAGACCTACTTTGGGCCTGAATTGTGCTTATGCTTGTGCCTCTCAGGACCAAGGACCCTATTTTGGTGGTCAAAACTAAGACACTGTGGATAATGTGATTATTCTAAACCTGCCCAATTTTACAACCGAATGCCATTTGTTCCATGTTAAGGCTCCAGCCAATAGTCATTAAAACACTAAAAATCTATCTGCCACAGTGGTGGTGCAACTGTTGCACTTGTATTATGATCATGAAAAGAGGGCCCACTGTTATCCAGAAAATTGTAAAATAATTCAGCCAGAATCAAAGATAATTGCTGCTATTATTGTTTTTTGCTACAAAAACATACGTTATCATTCTTATGTGTTCAAAAGCCACATAAGAAAATATCTGTGTGATTAAACAGTTGAGATAAATGTGTGATGATTTAGGCATGACCTTTGCACGCTGTGTAAAAGCCTCCATTACTTAAAACCAAACATGTCTTGGCTAATTATCGATCTTTGAGCTGAGGGAAAAATATATAAATGATACCAAACCACTTCAGTTCATTTAAGGGCCTGTTAAAGCTGAGATGAACAGTAGTCTAAAGATGATTTTGATTTTAGGGACATTTTCTTCACCCAGCATAGTTGTTTTTCTCAGATCAACAAAATAACATGTGTATGATGAACCTAATATGTTATGAGTGACCAGTTCTCTGTTGCCGGTCCCTCACCTCCAGCTTCTCTCTCAGAGTGTTCTCATCCTCACCCTCTTCAAACTTCTTAAAGTACTTTGCGTTAAGTCTCCAGCCAAGCAAGTAGTATAAGTACATGATCTGTTGAAAGGAATGAAAACACGATGTAACATCAATTAATTGTCAACATCTTGCAGATTAAATGTAAAGTATGTTCGCTTACTTGGGACCATCTCTTTTTGTGGCGAATCAGCTGTTTGTCCTTGAGGTGAACCGTCATCGTGTTGCTTTTGGGAAGCGTGTACTCCAGACGGCCTCCATATGGAGTGCTGATGATCTTCTGCTGAGGGAGGCGAGGCTTCTTCTTGAAGATACATGGATCGTCTTCACTAAAGATGCTAATAAAAGACGCAAAAATATGTCCTGATTATTCTTTCCTAGCCAAGAGAATGCTGAGAGGTCATACAGTAATGCTTACATGTACACTTCTCTGATAACTTCCACCAGGGTCTCAGCATATTCGTTTACATGTCGCCCTCTGCCACCATGTACGTCGCTGAAGGCATCGTCAAAGTAAATGTGGAATTCAAAGACAGCATCTTTCTGGTTGTTTACTTTCGGCCGGTATTTGTCGAGCCTGGACAAACAGACCTTGCTGTTATTTGAAAACACAAGACCATGTCATACACACTTACATATATAGTAGTTACCTGAACATGGAGATTATTATTTTCATCATTTCATCATATGTCTCGTGCCACATTGTTGCACATAGGTAAACTATCACGGGTTCTTCTGAGCTGAGGAGGAAAAATGGCAAGGATATAGTCATAATTTAGTCATATGTTCATGAAAAGATTAGCATTATGATAATTCTGTAATTTTTAAGATATTCTCATAGCGTTAAATTGGGGAAAAATCATGTGTAAGATATTTTATGTGCATGTGTCATCCTTGGATGGATGGGTGGATGAATGGATGGATGGATGGATTGATAGATAATGTTCTTTCTATGAAGTGGCACAGCATTAAAATGCTAGAATTCACCACCATAAATTTGCAGAAAATCCCTTTTACCAAGTTAAATTACATGGTTTCTCAAAACTTTGCTGTGTTATTGCATGTCTGTTCTTTTAGTGTGGCCTAAAAGTCAAACATGCCTGGAGCAATTTCCTCCAGTATAAATGAAGTTTTCTGATTCTGATTCTGAGCCAATGTAGAGCTCTCCACCATGGCAAAAAGTACTCTCACTGTCGTAAATCTACTGTAAGGTTGTTTTTTTTTCCAGTCTGGTTTGCAACACTTAAAGTACTTTGAGAGCTATCCGACCAATGAGAGATATTAGACCAATGACAAACTGCTAATAAAGTACTGGGTCACAATGCAAACGTGTAATGGGACCTTGTAAAACATACCCTAAATGTGTATCTAAAAATATACTCTAGTAACACTGAAACATGTGTAAAATGTAATGACAGTACTCATGCATCCACAATAACAATAATATTTGTCACTGTATGCCTTACTGTTGAATATGCCTATCATAATCCGAATTTTCTTTTTGCATTTAATGCTTTGTTATGCATTTAGTCATTTCTGTGATCAGCCAGTCATATTTACCGTTCCTCATCCACCCTCTTCCAGACCTCAAAACGGGTGTTGAGCAGCATGGACTGTTCCAGGAATGCTCCCTCATACATCTGCTTCGAGAACAGGTCCTGAGTCCTCTCGATGCGCTGGATCTTGAGGAACCAGATGTAGACTGTGCTCAGCATGTGTCCAAGCCACCAGCTCAGTGCACACAGCCCCATAATCACCAGTCCTGGAATGTGCTTTTCTGACACAATAGGGCGAACGCAAAGGGTTCCTGTGACGTCAGACATCAGCGACATAAGCCACACCGGGCCGGTGGCCTGGCCTTGAGTGAGCCTGTTCTCACAAAAAGTACCGTTTGCATTAGATTTATGGTGGACAGTGACAAGTGGAATCAAAAACACAATCAGAACAGCCACCGAGGCCAGGTACATAGGTATCACAAAGCAGCGACGCAGGGCATGCAGCTTGCAAGCCACCACGGCGAACCAGCGGCACATTGCAGAGGACACAATCTGGATGGCCATCAAACCAAAGACTGTGGAGCTCAGTGTTGCAGGGACAGATTTAAGTGAGAGCCACTCTGGCAGAGGGACACTTAGTCCAACCACAACTGCTGTGATGAGAACTTTCACCAAAGAGGACAGAATGCAGACCACATTGCGAGTCTCGGCTATGTTTTTGGTGATCTCTTCCAGAAATGGGATTTTGAAGAGCGTGCTGTAGTTCTCCCACCAGTTCAGAGAAGCACACACGGTTCCAAAAATGGCCAGGCCAACAGATTTCTTCACTTGAGAGGAGCTGTCCTCTGTCACCAAGTAGCTGACCATAAAGAGGATGTAGCCCAGAAGAATAAAGATAATAGAGCAGACAGGTAACACTATGAGCCTCTTCCTCTCCTTTGCACAGCACCCAGCCACTACCTGCAACACCGCTGACAGGATGCTCACACTGTTCAAGATCATCACGTTAGTGACGATGTCCAAATGTGGCATGGCCAGCACTGTGAGAACCACCTCTCCAAGCGCCACCACCGACTCAACACTCAGCACCTAAAAGACAGAGAAGCAGCTCTATAATAACATTGTAGAACAATATATCGCGTATAGACACTGTCTATTCTATGTCCATAAGGTTTCTGTCTTGTCTTGGGGAAACAGGTTATACCTGAGTGTCCCTTCTCTTCACAGAATTTCACAATTTTATGCACTGTTTTGATATTTTACCAAATAGTCTTATGTCATTTAATGTTTTATTTTTTACTTTTACAGACTTTAATTCTTGATTTTTCATTTCTCAAAACAGAGCGCTACAAGTACCAACTATTCCATTTCATCCTTGATTAGACTAGAATATCAATATATTTTTGTTGGAAAAACAAAGTGGCACAGTATGCAGAATATGAAGTTTAGGAAATCAAGAATTTTAGTTGATTAAAAGCTGGTTTTAAAGGGAGGCAGTGTGCTCTGTAGTGATGACCTCTGATTCACACCAGTGCACAGTTAACAGAGATGTCAAACAAGGAGGAGATAAAACAGAGACAGATAAAGGTGTGTGTGTGTGTGTGTGATGTGTGTGTGTGTGTGATGTGTGTAGTGTGTGTGTGTGTGTGTGTGTGTGTGTGTGTGATGTGTGTAGTGTGTAAGAAAAAGGGGGGCAGGAGGTTATTCTCCAAAATGAAGACCTGAACTTGAGCTTACAGGTGTTTCTGGATGGCAAACATGCGGACACACACACACACACACACACACACACACACACACACACACACACACACACACACCACACGCACACACACACACACACAAAACAAACACACAAACCCTCTCTATATATCTC
>JBBPCX010000018.1:13412475-13426503 GCA_037974365.1 Hydrocynus forskahlii | reverse complement strand
GAGCGGGAGGGGGGGAGGGGGGGCCCTTGCAATCTCCTTGCCCCGGGGCCCAGACCCACCTTAATCCGGGCCTGGCCCTAAGGCACGTATTTCTCTGCCTTTCACCCTATGAGTGCCGGGATGGGCTCCAGCTCCCCCCGCCTCCCTGGCTAGAACAAGTGGCTCTCATAATCAAGCAATGAATGAATGATTGAATGAATGAATTTTCTATAAATTAATTAAATGCAAGCATCATTCCAGATTTTTTATTTATAAAAACACGCAAATTTGTGGATGTATAAGTAGATTCCATCCTAACTCGCTTTTTCAGAACATCAGAATGCATGAATTCCAGAGGGTGAGATTTTTGGTATCTACTTTCAAATACATACACATTATTTAACATTTTGCATATATTAACATTTAAAAATCTGGTCTTGGAATGATGTTTGATATAAAACAAATCTTGTTGTTTTATTGCGTAATAAAAAAAAACTTTAGACACTGTTACTATACATCATTTTTCAGGTCATTACAAATTTAGTAACCAGAAAGCAAGAAACCAAGCAGTGAGCAATATATTATGAAATTCTACTATAATAAACTGCAGTGTATGTTTGGAATGAACATGTAAAATGTGATGAATGCAGGTATACTAGAAGCTGATACTTTTGGCTCTGAATGTACAGAGAAGCTGATTTTGAGAAAAACTAGTCCTCAGAGTTGCGTTACACCGTGAGATCTCAGATATCATGTACCATTTTTGTGAATGTTGTTATTAATTCAAAGGATATTATAGTCAGGAGACTCACAGAGAAGCAGGAAACAAGCTTTTCAGAGATAGCACATAACTTGTGCCAAGTGGATATGAAGTGGGTTTTTTTTATTACAGTGTAAGAAAAGATGTGCAATAGATTGTCCACTATCACTGGGCCAGATGTGTCGAGAATCTCACCACTGCACATTCGGAGGGATTCTGAGAGACACCCATCCATTCGGACCTTGTCTTTGAAGGGCCAGTCCGCTTTGTGCGAGCGCTTTGTCTTTATCATTATTATTGATACAATTATTATTCTTTGTTGGGCATGAGAGCTGAGGGCTCTTTTCTGATGGTGATGTAAAGCATTCAGTGTGGAGAGCCACGAGGTGATCTCGCTCATTCAAATCAGCCAATCAGGGGATACCGTCTATGAAAGGTCACTAGACACAACCCAATGAAAGCCAATTCACTGCAATTACATTCAGCAGGACTCTTTAAAGCAGTGCCTCTCAAACTGGCCCACATGGTGTTATTTAAATTCAAAATCCAACACATGTCAGAATCACATTCAGAAAACTTTACTGATCGTGGAGGAACTGCTTTTGGGTGCTCTGAAGACCAGTTTGTAAACCACTGCGTTAAAGAACCTATATTATTTTTGTTCCCCAACCTTTCTGTGTCTTTAAGTCTGATATAAGTAAATGATATCAGTTCTAATTGGCTGCACTGTGTTATGGCTCATTCAAGAAGCTCTGTGGTCTCAGCTCCTGTGCGTCAAATGGGCAAATCTATAAATGTGTTGATTTTGTAACATCACAAAAGCACTGAACGAGTTTTTGCAGCTTAAGGTCCAGATGTGAATTGGATAAGGGGTCAACAATTTTTTCCATGAGACTGACCTTTTAAATTAGCACCTTGTCCGAACTGTGATATGAAATGTCTTCAGTGAAATCTTCACAGGCAGGTAAATAAAAACATCCATCATGTGAGAAGGGGTAGCCCTGGCAGCCTGTGATGCTGGAGTCTAGTATGTGTACGTGGGGCCTGATGGTTTTACCTCAGGGAGATGCCATCAGGAGTGAAGGCAGACGCCTTTCAGATATTCATTCAAATCCCTTCAGATGGAGGGATAACCTTTGTCCCGGGTTTCCTCAAAAAAGAAGAAGAGGAAGAAAAACACCTACACGCACAAGTGCATCACAGGGCCTTCAAAAAAACAGAGAAATGTCAGGAGCGCGGAGAGGCCGAGCAGGAAGGACAATAGGCCTCTCGATGTTTAGATAGAGGACAATGGCCTCTTCAGACAGTGGCTCTTCTTCTTTCTGCAGCTGGCCTTTTGGTGTGAATATTTTTGCCAACACACGCAGGGGGAAGGAGAGTGATGCGCTCAGACAGTCTCTGGCATGGAGCTTTCACGGCTCTGCGTAGGAATATGAATGAAACTGGCCTGAGCTGACAGCACTCCATCAAACGTCAGAGGGCGGAGAAAGCCACAGTGATTTTGAATACAGTTCACACACGTCAGGCTTTGGAATGGCACGCCGGCATACCGAATGGCACTCAGGTGAACTTAAAAACAAGCCATGGTTTCCAACACTATACGGACAAAAGTATTGGGACTGTTGACCATTACACCAACGAAGACGTTAATACAGAGCTTTTCCCCCCTTTGCAGCTATAACAGCTTCCAGTCCTCTTGGAAGGCTTTTCACAAGATTTTGGAGTTTCTGTAGGAATTTGTGCCCGTTCATTCTGTAGAGCATTTATGAGGTCAGGCACTGATGTTGGACAAGAAGGCCTGGCACACAATCTCCGTTCCAGTTCATCCCAAAGGTGCTGGATGGGGTTGAGGTCAGAGCTTTGTGTGGGCCAGTCAAGTTCTTCCACACCGAACTCATCCAGCCATGTCTTTATGGAGCTTGCTTTGTGCACTGGGGCTCAGTCATCCCGGAATTAAAAAGGGCCTCTCCAAAAACTGTGTCCACAAAGTTGGAAGCATGGCGTTGTCCAAAATGTCAACTGAAGCATTAGGATTGCCCTTCACTGGAAGTAAGGAGCCTAACCCAAACCCTGAAAAACAGGTGTGTCCCAAAACTTTTATCCATATAGTGTAGATAGGACTGATTGGACTGTTGGTTGGTGTGCAAGTGTATCATGTTGATTCTTCACTTTCAGAACTAAAAAACTTAGGCCTACATGTTAGTTTTATGGTTCACAGTTAATAAGAAAGAATCACATTTCCTGAGTCACAGATCAGTCCACCTCATGAATGAATCTGCTTGGTCAGTGGACGCTATGAAGTTCTTCAAATCCTCTATTATTATGCTGTTTGCACCGTTACGTAATATCTTGCTGATTAAGGATCCTGTTTTAAGATTTGCGAGAGAGTGGTGTTCAGAGTTCTGTGAAACTGAACTGGTACACGGTAGTGTCTCTTTACACACGTAATCTACCCCACTGAATAATCAAGACAAAGCAAATTTCCTTAGGACCTCATTCAGGCCAGACAAAGGCATTATTTATGTCACTTTTCCAGAGAAGAGCCCCTGTCAAGGTCAAAGGGTATTCTTTTGGCTGGGGAGAAGGCAATGTCGTACCTGTTCTCAAATCAAGTATGTCTTACCAAACATTTCTTCCCAAATGTGAAGATGACTTGTTTATTAAAAAATCATCCTGAAATACAAACTAACCTTTTCTTATCTGGTCAGATCAATTAGATTTCCTCATGCTATAATATTTTAATGTTTTAAAATGTAAATCCGCTATCAAATCCTCTATCGAACTGTAAGGACTTCTCTATGACACCAAAATGTCTTCTGATTTTTTGATTGCAACATCATATACCAGCAGCGAACAGTGGATTTATAATGTGGATGCTTTAGTCTTGAAGCTTTTTAACTACTGTAAGTACTACAAATATTAATGATTCAGACTACTACATAAGTTATACAGATGCAAGGGTCAGAAATAGAAATCTAAGAACCTGCTGACCAGTTCTTATTATTAAGGGCTTAAGGGCCGGTTGAACTTTTTGTCAAAATCCTGTTAATCATAGTGGTTTGTACAGTTAGAGCCTACCACTCTTTCTTATGCGATCCTCCAGCACCTCTGTGTGTCCCTGAGGCTGTTTCTGGTTGAAGACTTGGGCAGAACGCAAGAACATGGCCTCCACCGCTGAACCCTTCAGTAGAGCAATCTGATCCTCATGATCCAAAGACTGGAAACCTGTTCACAGATCAGCAAGACTGTACTGCTGCATTATCTCTTTAATCAACGTTCATTGAACGTACTGAAAAGCCTAATATATTGAAATTAGCCCATTTAATTGAGTTCATGATTTCTGCATGAATACAGCTGTATAGCTGTAGGTTTATGCACCTTAAAGTGAGAGTGTTAGTGAAAAGAAGTTAACATCACCACATCACCACATCAACTTAAATGCAGATGGTGTGTTCTTTTCACTTTATAAAACATGGAATGTATGGAATTCGATGAAAAATGGAATTCAACCCAGAGTGACAAATTTTTCACACACATTTTTAAATATATTACACCAAAACACTAACAAATATAATATGAAAGTGAAACACTACAAACACTCACTGCAGTCCATCAAGATTTTTTTAGTATACAACACTGTAACAAATTAAGTAATAGTTGATTATTATTTAAATTTTAAATCTTTTCTGAAAGCTTTTTGTATCTTTTATTACCCATTGGGTGATTATCTTTTACAAAACAGTACTATTTACCTGGGATGTTTTTGGTGAACTCTACCAGAACCTGGACTTGGCTGGTCGCCATTTCCGTCAACAGCAGGAAATTCTCCTCTGCACTGAAGTGCTCCTGCAGCTGTGGAGGCACGAAGGAGCAACTGAAACACTATGGTGGATGTTTTGTGAAGTCAAAGCCTAATATCAGAGGTTACCTAACTATAACTTTAACAATGGCTAGTTGTTCAAAGGATTCAAGAAGCAGATTTACTTGCTATCAGTTCTTTGCATTTCTTAGTATGTATCCATTAAACATCTAATACAGTATCTACAAGGAGAGACGTACCAGTTTCTTGGCCATGTCTTGAGGGACTCGATGTTTATTGTATGCATGAACAACATAATTTAGTAAGGCCTGCTGATCCTGACTCAGTTCCACCTTTTCCTAGGATAAAAAAAAAAATTACATAATTTAGCAGAGTTTCCTTATCGGTGCATTTTGGCACATGCAGTGATCCCTCAAGCTAAACAATCAAAAGTCTGTGGTGCTCATTACTGTGTAACCAGGAAACTTTTGACCCAGCAAAGATCCAATACAACCACTTTATAACCATTCTATAACATCATTTACCCTATAAAACATAAGCACGGGCAGAACTCATTGCCACAGGGAAGTCTCTGAAGTTGTCCTTGAACCTCTTGAGTCTCTGGTGACGCTTCTGTAAAGGTTATTACTCACTAACTTTATCACTAACTGCATGTAGTGCTTGGTCCAGTGAAGGTACACTGTTACAATCCCAGCCACAAGGGCAGTGTTACAAGTGTGCACGTAGTAAACCGCATTTTTGAACTTACACTAAACAGTCACATGCACCTCTGGGGAACCAACTCCGGCACATTCTAATGTGCTGCTATTGATCCAAAAGTTTTATAGCACACTTAAAAAGGGCCTCCCCTTATGGGATTTATGGTTTGTTTTCCAATTTGTTCAAATCTATTTACTAAAGTTTGCCAAAATGCCATCTTTTAGTGGGTCAAAGATGTGTACTCTTTTTACTCCAGTTAAAGTGTAACTCCAATTAAACACAATAACGTGTCATTTTGGATTGTCTCACTAAAATACTGTAAATCACTGCTGCATTCAAAGCCCAGTCCAGCTGGTTAAGCAGACTTAACATACACAAATATACATTTTAGTCTAAGTGCACAGAAACAAAATGATACAATACATTTACGTAATTTAGAAATGCACATTGAGTCGATGATTATGTTCTCCCAACAGAGGCAAAATGTATTTTTGTTGATACTGTATTAAATATAAATATCTTTTCAATGTTTATGTGGTGATCATTTACATTTAAATCAACAGACAGTAACAGGTAACAGACAGACCTACCGAACAAGTGATGACATAAAACCACCAAATCCATTACACAAACGACATGAACAACAGAAAAACATCCCCAACTGTTCAATACTGTCCTTTACAGAACTTGGTGGTGCCATAGACTAGGTTCATTAGTCAGTGGCCAGTATAATGATGCCTTTCGTCTTCATAAGTGATAAATTACGACAAAGGTCTGCACCAGGTAAAACTAACCATTTAAAATTAAGTGTAAAAAATGAAAAGACAGCTGACTGTAATGTTTTGGTGTATTTGTGGATTAGCCAAAAGCATTTCTGATAAATGACAACACTGATATGGCCTTATTTTAATAAAGTGTTGGGTCCAATCTGACGTTATGCATCATTGTTAGTGTAGTTCATGCATAATTAAGTAAACTGGCCTTACTATTATTGTGCCTGTAGTAGAGCTATTTTTGTTCCTTGGAGTGTCTAAGTCTGTATTTTACAAGAAATGCATAGGAAACGTTCATTTTGCCATACCTGCCCTATAAAATATTGCATCATAAATGCACAAACTTAGCACTCACTTTAAACGTTTTGGTTGTAGATGTGACCTGTTTAGCATCTCCACTGTCTCCCATCTCTGTATCTTCTCCTGTGCCGTCTTCCAGGGAGGTCTTGGTGTTTTTTCTCAGCCTTTTGGATTTGCACTGGATCTCTGTCAGCAAACCTGCGCAGACACAGTCAAAACAAATCAGAGGTTATGTACAGTGGAGAAATGCTTCCACATGAACTCTGAAGTTCTGCTGCAATTCCCCGCAGTACAGTGACGGCCAGGGATGGATTACACAGCCAAACGTACATTATGGACTGATATATCATAGACCTGTGTCAATTTGTTTAAAATGTAGCCATGTTTTTAACATTTCTTAAACATAATTCCACAACCAGTAATGTTGTGACTTTTATTTTTACTTTGTAACCACGGGTCAATGGAGTGATGCCTAGATTGTGCAAAACTGCACTGTTATCAGATATAACAGCACTGATAGGAAGCTTTTCAGCCCATCAGAATGAACTTCTACAACGGCACAATACATGCAAGGTTTCGGTTTCACTGATGTACAGTATGAGTGAACTTCAGGGAAATGCCCCCTGGCTGAAAAGGAAAAGACTTGAGGGCAGACCTTGGAGCGCTTCCAGGCCATCTGAGGGAACATGTGAGTGGAAGTGCAGTGTGAACAGGCTAAAGACTGAATGCGTGCTGCTTGCAATATTTATATAAATGTTAATGCACTATTCATGAGCAACAGGAGCTGAGTGCAGCCCGCTCCTCACTCTGCCTGACAGCTCCATGCACGGCAGCATGGCTGATTGCATTTCATTGCTGAGAAGTCCATAAGAATGTACTCCTCAAACAACTCCTCACCGCTGCCCATACGCAACTTTAAGCCTCACTCTCAACAAAGCCAGAGTTTCAGCCTCTCAACCAGCATTCCTTTCACATAGCAGAAACACCCACTCCATCTGTTCTTTGTCTCTGACACACTGTGTCTCAGTTGCATCCGAAATCTTAGCTCCTGAATCTACAATAAACACTATCAGTTTGATCAAAGACCGTGTTCACAGTCTGACTGCTGGTGTGTGACACGGGGTGTTATTATATGTTATCCCAGGTCAGTGTTATGAGGTAGAACTGAGACATTGGCTGAAATATTAGGCTTACCGTGTGAATAATGAATAGTAATTATGCAATAATGAGCCTTAATGAAGCAATTTTCTATTTTTTTTACATTTCTTTCCCTGAAGTCTAACCACATACGCTATTCTTTATAACTACAGAAAATTAAATAAATAAGAAAAACAGGCTTTCTTACTGTCTCTTTAATAATGACTTTTTCTGATTTGTTGAACTCTTGGGCAGGTTATACTGGATGTGACATCACAACCATGCTGAATTTAAAACATTTTCAGCTTAGTTTCTGTACATCAACTGTAGTTTTCTTGCACATCAGACTCTTTTATAAACATGGTTTGGTGTGGCTTTTCATGAAAAGGGTCTTTTAAAATTCTTAACTGAACATTAAGCCAATCATGTTTACAACCATATCAATAACTGCACACAGTAAGGAGATTGTGCATCGTGTGTGGTTAAGCTGTGACTGTGGATCTGTGATGGTGGGGACAGCTGGTGACTCACACTCTGCGAGCATGCCCATCTCTTTGCACTTCCGAAGTCGGCACTCTTGGCACTTTCTTCGCATGTACATGTCCATCTCACAGTTCCCTCCACTCTTACACTTATACACGGCATTCTTGGTTATACTTCTTCTGAAAAACCCTGCAAAAGAGAAAATGTCTTTGCACAACTGGCAATGTTTCATGCATTTGTTTAAAGAAACATGAGAATGTCAGATGTTATATAAAAAGGAAAGTAAAATTATTGCTTAAGGAAGAGAAATGATAGAATACACTGGTTCATAAAGTGTTTCTATTATTTGTATTTATAAAATAAAGCAGAATCACTAGAAAGAAATAGGCTCCGCCTCGGTTAGACCTTGAAATAGGTTCACTGTAGGCCTAGATTATTAATGTGGTACGCCACAAGTTAGGTATGACACTGCACCATAGATCCTGCTCTTTTCCCCGTTACAGCCCACAGACACCTGGACGCAGATGCTTCTGGGACAGGTAATTACACATTCTAGCATGAGCTGATGAACACAATGACACACATTAACAATGCATGGCGGCACAAGGCTCCAGTTCCCTGCATCGTTATTCAGCAGAAAGCTGAGAGGGAACCAAACCTAGACTGGGCGTGAGGGAGCGTCGTACCTGGCCAAGTCTCTGAGACTTAGAGCACAGAGCCCAGCAGCTGCCCTTTGGGCATTGTCCATGCTCAGGTGGAATTACACTTGCAGTCATTCAGCCAATGATTTTCCAAAGAGCTAAAATTGGTCCATGGGGTTATATGTCATATACTACGTTGGAGTTAGAGAGACTAGGTTACCATGTCAGATGCATTGCATAAAGACATACTGAATTCAAATCCAGATATAAGGAGCATTCCTGACCCATCACTTAAAATCACAACTTATATTTTCGTTATACACATGCAGCATAGTGGGCAACACCGCTGTGCTCTTCCCTGTCCAGGCAAGCCCACCATGATACACCCACAAGCGTGTCTAGGCAGGACTCCTAACTCTGCACTGACCTACATCTGTAAATTGCTCTGGATAAACAATACTGGAATCACCAAATGGTGGCCTAAGCCTTTTTGGTCCAGGCTAATCTAATAAATATGTGTTTGCAAAATAAAATAAATAAAATAAAATAAATAAAAAATATATATATATATATTCACGTACAGCCATAACTTTAATCAGTATTAAAACAACACTTTTAAAGTAGACACCAAAGTACACTTTGGTGTCTACTTTAAAAGTGTTGTTTTTTTGTGTACTTTGGTGGAGGATAAATAACTCTGAGGAACCTTTCAATGGCTGCTTTTTAAAGAACCATTTTCAAAGTTTAAAGAACCTCAGAATATCTCAGAAAGTTTATGGACATTGCTATAAAAATCACCACACAGTTTTCTCAGCCACTTTAGAGTCATCTGCAGCTTCATTCATTATTCCAGGGGTCGGTTTCCGGACAGGGATTAAGCCTAGTCCTGGATTAAGTAGCGCTGTGAATAGAAATTTTCCATTGAAAAGGAACGGGTAGTCCAAGACTAGGCTTAATCCCTATCTGGGAAACTGACCCTAGATCTTTTTCAGCATATTCCAGCTACACTCGGCCCATTGCCTAAACCTTTACATTCAGAGGTGCCTTAAACATTGAACAGGTTCTTCACGTTCACATTTACAAAAGAGTTAATGAAAAGATTCTGTAAGCAATCAAAAGTAGTTCTTCTTTGTAATCACTCAAAAGAGCTCTTTCTGGCAGCTTTAATTTTAAGGATGTTATTATTTGAAACCCTCGAAGCTGCATAAAACTAGAATTTCTAATATTTTAATGCTTTTAGCTGCAACCAAATTGCTTTTATGTTTTTTTGTTGTTATTTCCAAACTTTTCTGGTTGTGTGCATTCACAACCTCTCAAGTTTCATCTAGCATAACCATGACACAAGCAAATCTTAGAGTAGTGTAGTAACTAGGGGTCTTCACCTTTACATCCTTCACATGTGAGAGCGTTGTAGTGGTAGCCCGAGGCTTTGTCACCGCACACCACACACAGTTCTTCCCCCTTGACCCTGCCTGAGTGGGCAGTGTGTCTGGGTCTTTTATAGACTGTGGGAACAATAGGGGATGGTTCCTCCATCTCTGTGTCGAACCTCCCCTCCAGCGAGCCCTTCCTCAGCTCCAGCAGGGCAGGCGGCGAGTACCACTCCTCCGGGCTGTATGGGGGGTAGTAGTTTTGGCTGGAGTAGTAGGATGGAGAGGACATGGACGGCTCCATTGTGGAGTAATGCATGCTGGAATAGCTGGTGAAGGGCAAGACCTCCTGGTCCTGAAGCAGAGGGCTGCTGTGCTCTGCCAGAATATCTGAAAGCAGAGTAGAGGATGGCTAGAGTCAGACAAGGCTGCTAGTTTACATGTGTCATGGAGTTAGGATGCTCAAGTTAATGGGCCCTTTACCAAAGCAGCTATTAGTGAAACTACAACAAACAGTCATACTGTTACCTGCCCAGTCAACAGTCACACCACCAGGACTACAACACATTGCACACTCATAAAAATAAAACATAACAAAAACCAAAAGTAGTTGAAGAAGTGTCAAAAGAACCACTTTAATAAATTAGATGTAAGTGTGACAATATATATATATATATATACAGCGTACAGTACATATATACACATGTGTATATAGAACGATTACATTGTGGAATATCATACCACAAAAAAATAACAAAGAACAAAAACACTTAAAAATTTGCCTAAACACACACACACACACACACACACACATACACTCATTTTGCAAACATGGTTCTTTAGGGAACACAAATATGTCCTTTATTTCATCTATGTCAAGAACCTTTTGTTTTAGTGAGTTTGTTAGTAGCTGAGCAGTTTTTTGTTTTCACTCTGAACTCCAGCACATACACAGATCATCCACAACATTAAAGCCACTCACAGATCAAATAAATAACATTTATCATCTTGTAACAATGGGAGAAATGTCAAGAGGTGGGAAATAATGGGCTGCAAGTGAACAGTCAGTTGTTGAAGTTGATGCAGGATAAAAGGCAAGCATAAAGATCTGAATTACTTTCACAAGGACCAAATTGTGATGGTGAGATGACTAGGTCAGAGCACCTCCAAAATGGCAGGTCTTGTGGGGTGTTCCAAGTATACAATGAGGAGCCTACAAAAAGTGGTCTATGTAAGGGCAACCAGTGGAACAGTAACAGGGTCATGGGTGCCCAAGGCTCAATGACGCACGTGGAACTACAGTACCATAAAGTGATGAAAAATGGAATGCTGACTATGATAGGAAGCTGTCAGAACACAGTGCATTGCAGCTTGCTGTGTATGGGGCTGCGTAGCCGTAGACCCGTCAGAGTGCCCATGCTGACCCATCCACTGCTACAATTGGATCCGAACTGGACCATGGAGCAATTGAAGAAACTTGCTTGGTCTGATGAATCAAATTTTTTTCTTACATCATGTGTATGGCCATGTGTATGTTGCTCCGTCACCAACAGAGTCACTCCAACAATGTTTTGCTGGGAAACTTTGGGTCCAGGCATTTAGGTGGATGTTACTTTGACATGTAACACCATATATAAAGATTGCTGCAAGTCAAATACACCCATTCATGGTACGCTTTCAGCAGGATAATGTGCCCTGCCCCGTGCAAAAGCTGTACAAGAATGGGTAGAGGAACATTACAAAGAGTTCAAGGTGATAACTCAGCCTCTGTATTCCCCAGATCTCAAACTGATCAAGCATTTGTGGGATGTGCTGGACAAATTAGTTCAAATCATGGAGGCCCACACTTGCAACTCACAGGATCTAAAGGATTTGCTGCCAACATCTTGACACCAGACACCACACTACACCTTCAGAGATCTTGTAGGGTCCATGCCCGAATTAGTCAGGGCTGTTTTGGAGGTGTGAGGTAGACTTACACAATAATAGGCAGGTGATTTTAATGTGATGGCTCATCAGTGTATAAATATGTTCTTTGTCTGCTCCAACACAGACAATTTAATTGTAAATATGTTTAAACTAAAGCTGACATCGTGTTTTTTAACCTAATTCTCATTGTTTAATTTCAAATCTAGTGTGCTAGATTGGAGTACGAGGAGGCCAAAATGACCAAAACTGTTGCGTTGTCCGAGTTACTTGTAGACTACACTGTACCTGTGCTCTATCCTGCAGATAGCTGTTGGTCAGAAAGTGACTTCCAGTAAGCTACATTTTGCCGCACCTGAAACAGGAGTCCACCACACCTTCAAATAAAGTCATAAATGATTAACTCTCACACACTTTGAGCTGATACTTCATTCTACAACAAAGACAATTTTTGAGTTGACGTACAGTACGTGTATTTCGAGTATATGACTGACTCAAGGAGCAAAAATTATTTTGGTTCACTTTTTTGGCATCTTAACCTAAACAACACATTCAGACTCATCACAGGTTCATTTTAACAACATTTAATCTTAAATTACACTTAATAATAAAAAAACAGTCTACAGAATCTAACTGCCAGTTTCAGTAGCTCTTCATTGTATTTAAATTACTCTACACTATATTTTTGCCATATTGTCACGTAAATTGTTACCAACCAGAAATTTTAACTGTTATCCCTTCCAACTCTGTACAAGACAGTTTGCACCAACCTGAAGTCTTCTCTTGTCCCATGGACATTTCAGCAGGACCCAATACAGGCACCACTGATGTGCCGCTGGACCAAATACTGACCATCCAATATCATTATTTCAGTTCATCGAAGTAACTCTGTGATTCTCCCTGCTAAAAAACACCTGTCTTTCTGTAAAGCCCTGTCACTCTATGATGTCTTAAATGTTGCCTCAAGAGCGCCAAGGGGAGCAAAGGTTGCTACGGTTGCTTATTAACCTGACAGTCACATTTCCGTATCTCTGTTGCAGGTAGCTGGATCATAATGATCAAAGTCACTTTCACAAATGCCATCCAGACACTGAGCATGCAGATATCAAGGCTGATTTAGTCGGTGGTAATAAACCTGTTGACTGATGGTCCAGCTTGTCTTGAGGGAAGCAGATGCCCTAGTATTGCTCTGAATTCAGTTTCATATCCCCATAAACACAAGTGTGTAAATTTCCCATATTCCCACACATTTCCTATATAATTTTATCTTATCCAACTTTGTTGACTGAAGGGAAATGATGTATTGAATGTACATATTTCAAATTTACATTTGCTAAAATGACACATTTGAATCTATTCAAAGAATTCAAAACACTTTTCTTCAGTGTTGCTGAAAGCTTTTTATTGTAATAAAAACCAACCTTACCAAAAAAATGGGAGCTCTCTGACATAGGGAATCCATCACTAGGTGGAATCTGCAGAGGTCCCGCCACGTTGACATCAGGGCCCACCCACTCATTCATCCAGATGCTTGTATGTTGACACCAGGGCCAAGTTCAGATTATCCTTTGTCTCTTCAGTGCAGAATAGAAATAAAGGAAATATATGAATATAATATATTATATTATTCATAAATAATGAATTACATCAATGCACAGTTTTAAAAATACTACTACCTAGTTCATCATGTGCAGCCTCGCAGTGACCCACACTCCGCAGCATGTGAACAATGTGAAATTCTTTCTCTGCATTTAAACCATTCACCAAGTGAAGCAGGGGGCTGCCACCAAGTTGGGGCGCCCGGGGAGCAGTGTGTGGGGACAGTACCTTGCTCAAGGGTACCTCAGTGCTCCCACTAGCAGTCCTGGGATTCAAACCCATGACTTTCTGATCGCATGGCAACTCTCTAACCATCAGGTCACCAGCTGCCTCAACTGTACAAAAATACTGAAGCATACACTTACTAACAAATAATAAAATGTATTAATAAATTCAGTCATTTTAAGGTGTATCCATTGCTGACACCAGTGTTCTGTTGGGCATACACAGCTTGCATAATCTCCGTAGAACTGCTAGCGCTGCTATCAGGACAGTACACTCTGGAGCAGTCGCACGTAAACCTGTGGTCAGACCGTGCCGA